>JAJAGP010000229.1:188140-265640 GCA_025084515.1 Ancistrus triradiatus
GTCTGGCCTGCCTGCCTTGTCCGCTAGCCAGGAGTGTCGGGTGGGCGGTCTGGCTGAACTGGGCTTTGGTCCTCTTGATCTTGACTCGTGCATCCTTGCCTTAGACTACGGGCAGAGCTGGGGGTTCATAGTCAAAGAGTCTTATGGTGATCAGAGACGTTGGGTTGCTGTCTTCTGCCTCCCGTGGTGTTGCCGATGTCTCATGTGATCTCTCTTGGCTGTGTTTCCTACCAGTTCTCCTCTTTCTAGCTATGCTGCTATAGCTAATGCTGCCGGGGTCTCATGCTACACAAGGCATCAGTGATTGTTAATAGACACTGTGCTCTTAATCAATAACTAATTACATTTTCTGTGTTCTCTCCGAGCTGTGTTCCGGTACCAGTTCCAGCCCCACACATGATGTTCATTCGCTTCAGCTTCACTCAAGCTGCTTCCATCATCAGCTTCAGCCCCATCATACCTGGGCTACTTAATGCCGATGTACATATTTCACATTTTATTCGAACTATGACTCTATGACTTTAGTTTCATTCTTAGATTTATCATCTATGCCGCCCAAGGAGGTTGGGTCCCTTTTTGAGTCTTTGTCCTCCCAAGGTTTCTTCCTATAACACTCAGGGAGTTTTTCCTTGCCACTGTCGCCCCAGGCTTGCTCACTTTGGGATTGGATGTAGTTATTAGGAGATAATCTAAACTTGTAAAGTTGCTTTGAGAAAATGCTCCATTGTAAAAAGCGCTATATAAATAGATCTGACTTGACTTGACATTTGCCCAAAAATGTTGTAGCTGATCCTATACAATCGTAAGCTGCAGAAACTGGCATCCCAGCTGGTCCCATAAATGCTTGATTGGCGATATACAGTGGGGCAAAAAAAAAAACTTTTTGTCAGCCACTGACTGTGCAAGTTCTCCTACTTAGAAAGATGAGAGAGCTCAGGATAGGTTTATTTTCAGCATAGGTACACTTCAACTATGACAGACAAAACGAGAAAAAAAATCACAGTAGGATTTTTAAAGAATTTAAATGTAAATCATGGTGGAAAATAAGTATTTGGTCACCCACAATCAAGCAAGATTTCTGGCTCTCACAGACCTGTAACAACTTCTTCCAGGAAAAATGTTTTTGACATGCACCAACCTGGGAACCGTGAATCTACAATAGGCAAGCAGGTTGGTGTGAATAAATCAACTGTGGGAGCAATTGTAAGAAAATGGAAGACATTCAAGACCATTGATAATCTCCCTCGATTTTTGGACCCCACGCAATATCTCATCCCGTAGGGTCAAAATGATCATGAGAACGGTGAGCAAAAATCCCAGAACTACACGGAGGGACCTGGTGAATGACCTGCAGAGAGCTGGGACCAAAGTAACAAATGTTACCATCAGTACCTTTAACCAAGTAACCAAGAAGAATGCTGTGTTACATCCCAAGAACACCATACCTACTGTGAAGCATGGGTGTGGAAACATCATGCTTTGGGGCTGTTTTTCTGCAAAGGGGACAGGACGACTGATCTGTGTTAAGGGAAGAATGAACGGGACCATGTATCGTGAGATTTTAAGCCAAAACCACCTTCCATCAGTGAGAGCATTGAAGATGGACCGTGGCTGGGTCTTCCAGCATGACAAAGATCCCAAACACACCGCTCGGGCAACGAAGGAGTGGCTCCGTAAAAAGCATTTCAAGGTCCTGGAGTGGCCTAGCCAGTCTGTTGAAAGTTCGTGTTTCCCAGCGACATTCCCAAGACATCACTGCTCTAGAGAAGATCTGCATGGAGGAATGGACCAAAATACCATCTACAGTATGTGCAAACCTGGTGAAGATTTACAGGAAACGTTTGACCTCTGTCTTGAAATGACTGCTCCCACCAGTCAACTCGGTCAGTGATGCACCTCTGCTCAGTCTACGAAGTCTGTCAACTGCCTTCGGGTGTGTCCTAGAGACACGTCTAGCAGTCGATGATCTCTCAACAAAAGGTACATTACCCAAAAGTAGCTTTTGAGAGCCTTTTTTATAGGGCAGCCAAGGAAGTGTCTAATCAGACCACATCTGTAGTAATTTACATATCTTCCTGAGACACAACTGCATGCTTAGTTTTGCAGCAATCTGACATTTCTATCTACTGGTCCTTCTAAAAAAATTAGCATATTGTGATAAAGTTAATTCTTTTCCGTAATGTAATGATAAAAATTAAACTTTCATATATTTCAGATTCATTGCACACCAACTGAAATATTTCAAGTCTTTTATTGTTTTAATACTGATGATTTTGGCATACATCTCACAAAATTAGCATATTTCATCCGACCAATAAAAGAAAAGTGTTTTTAATACAAAAAAAGTCAACCTTCAGATTATTATGTTCAGTTATGCACTCAATACTTGGTCGGGAATCCTTTTGCAGAAATGACTGCTTCAATGCGGCGTGGTATCAGCCTGTGGCACTGCTGAGGTGTTATGGAGGCCCAGGATGCTTCGATAGCGGCCTTAAGCTCATCCAGAGTGTTGGGTCTTGCGTCTCTCAACTTTCTCTTCACAATATGCCACAGATTCTCTATCGGGTTCAGGTCAGGAGAGTTGGCCAGGTCAATTGGAGACAGTAATACCATGGTCAGTAAACCATTTACCAGTGGTTTTGGAACTGTGAGCAGGTGCCAGGTCGTGCTGAAAAATGAACTCTTCATCTCCATAAAGCTCTTCAGCAGAAGTGCTCCAAAATCTCCTGATAGCTAGATGCATTGACCCTGCCTTTGATAAAACATAGTGGACCAACACAGCAGCTGACATGGCACCCCAGAACATCACTGACTGTGGGTACTTGACACTGGACTTCAGACATTTTGGCATTTCCTTCTCCCCAGTCTTCCTCCAGACTCTGGCACCTTGATTTTCGAATGACATGCAAAATTTGCTTTCATCCGAAAAAAGTACTTTGGACCACTGAGCAACAGTCCAGTGCTGCTTCTCTGTAGCCCAGGTCAGGCGCTTCTGCCACTGTTTCTGGTTCAAAAGTGGCTTGACCTGGGGAATGCAGCACCTGTAGCCCATTTCCTGCACACGCCTGTGCATGGTGGCACTGGATGTTTCTACTCCAGACTCAGTCCACTGCTTCCGCAGGTCCCCCAAGGTCTGGAATCGGCTCTTCTCCACAATCCTTCTCAGGGTCCGGTCACCTCTTCTCGTTTGTGCAGCGTTTTCTGCCACACTTTTTCCTTCCCACAGACTTCCCACTGAGGTGCCTTGACACAGCACTCTGGGAACAGCCTATTCGTTCAGACATTTCTTTCTGTGTCTTACCCTCTTGCTTGAGGGTGTCAATGATGGCCTTCTGGACAGCAGTCAGGTCGGCAGTCTTACCCATGATTGCGGTTTTGAGTAATGAATCAGGCTGGGAGTTTTCAAAAGCCTCAGGAATCTTTTGCAGGTGTTTAGAGTTAATTCGTTGATTCAGATAATTAGGTTAATAGCTCGTTTAGAGAACCTTTTCATGATATGCTAATTTTGTGAGATTGTGCCCTGCCGGGTCCCCACAGGTCAAGTCAAGTCAAGTCAGATTTATTTTATATCGGGCTTTTTTTTACAATGGAGCATTGTCTCAAAGCAACTTAAAAGTTTAGATATCTTCTAATAACTACGTCCAATCCCAAATTGAGCAAGCCTAGGGCGACAGTGGCAAGGAAAAACTCCTAGTTCTAAGGAAGAAACCTTGGGAGGACCAAGACTCAAAAAGGGACCCAACCTCCTTGGGCGGCGTAGATGATAAATCTAAGAGCGAACTAAAAGTCATGGAATCAAAGTTCGAATAAGAATGTGAAGTATTCAGCACATCGACATTAAGTGGCCCAGGTATGAATGATAAATCTAAGAGCGAAACTACAGTTCATGGAGTCAAATTCGAATAAAAATGTGAAATATTGCACATCGACAATAAGTGGCCCGGGTATGATGAGTGATAAATCTAAGAGCAGAAACTAAAGTCATGAGTCCTGGTCAAATAAAATGTGAAATTAGTGCACATCGAAAAACATTCATTAAGTTGGGCCCGGGTATGATGGGGCTGGAGCTGATGACGGAAGCAGCTTGAGTGGAGCTCCACCATCAGATGAACATCATGTGTGGGGCCGGACACTGCCGGAACACAGCTCGGGAGAGAAAAACAGAAAATGTAATTAGTTATGATTTAAGAGCACAGTGTTTTTTAACAATCCCTGATGCCATGCTCAATCACTGATGCCAAGTGGTAAGCATGAGACCCCGGCAGCATTAGCTATAGCAGCATAGACTAGAAAGCTAGAAAGAGGAGAACTGGTAGGAAACACAGCCAAGAGGGATCAACATGAGACATTGGCAACCCACGAGCGGCAGAAGACAGAAAGCAGCAACCCAACGTCTCTGATCACCAAACGACTCTTTGACTATGAACCCCCAGCTCTGCCCTTTATTCTAAGTCAAGTTTGCATGAGTCAAGATCACGAGGACCGAAGCCTAGTTCACAGCCAGACCGCCCACCTCAACACTCCCGGCTAGCGGGGACAAGGCATGCAGGCCAGACATGACTCCGAACTACCGGCCCCAGCAACAAAAACCATGCAACCTGTCTAAACTCCTAGTCAAAAGCCTGCGTAAAATAAGTTATTATGTCTTTAGCCTAGACTAAAACTTTGTGGAGGGTGTCTGAAATCTCGAACAAAGGTGGGAAGTTTTTATTTCCATAGTTGGGGGGCCCATGTATGAGAAGCCTTTCCCCCTGCTGTGACTTTTTTTAATTCTACTAGGAACTAAAAAGAAGTCCCTGCACCCTGCGAACGAAGTAGACGAGTTGGATTGGTAAAACTCTAAGAGGTCACTCAGATAATGTGGGGCAAGGCCATGTAGAGCTTTATAAGTTATAAGAAAGTATTTGTAATCAATGCGGAATTTGACTGGTACCAGTGCAGTGATGATAGAACAGGAGTGATATGAATCAAATTTTCTAGTTCGAGTTATCACTTGGGCAGCTGCTTCTGAACTAACTGAAGTTTTTATAGATTTACTAGAGCATCCAGTTAAGTAAGGCGTTACAGTTAATCCAACCTTAAGTTTTTTACAGACGAACTGGGCAATACTGGACAGCCATCTAGATTTAGGATAGATGTAGCTAACCTGTCTCTTACAGCCTTGGGTCCCACTAATAGCACCTCAGTTTTATCTGAGTTAAGTAAGAGAAAATTAAATAACATCCAATCTTTTATTTCCTTTACACAGTCCTCGATTTTGTTGATTGTAAGGCTGTCATTAGTTTTGGCTGATATGTACAGCTGTGTATCATCTGCAAAGCAGTGGAAATTAATGCCATGTTTACGAATAACTGAGCCTAGAGCCTAGATAGGAATTTTGGGTTTTCATGAGCTGTATGCCAAAAATCATCAGTATTAAAACAATAAAAGAATTGAAATATTTCAGTTGGTGTGCAATGAAACTAAAATATATGACAGTTTAATTTTTATCGTTACATTACGGAAAAGAATTAACTTTATCACAATATGCTAATTTTTTGAGAAGGACCAGTATGTGTGTGATTATTTTTTTTTTTGTCAACTCATTCCAAAAAAAAGTTGAGACAAGGACAATTTAGGGCTAGTAAAAAAGTAGATAAATAAAAAATAAATAAATAAATAAAAAGCAACTAAGTAATGATGTGATTTCAAACAGGTAATGTTACTTATAATATCATTAAACATTTCAAGGAATCGGGAGGAATGTCAGTGTGTAAAGGGGAGGGCACAAGCCTAAACTGAAGAGGCATGAAACTGAAGAAAGCCTGCCCCTAGCAGAGGAGTTCAAGCACTTTTGGATGTGGTGAAGCAGGAGCTTAGTCCTCAGCAAACAAACATTCCTATCCTCACCAATGTGTTATGTCCCAAATTTGTCAGGTTTATACAACACGTACAGTGCCTTGCAAAAGTATTCGGCCCCCTTGAACTTTTCAGGCTTTAAACATAAAGATATGAAATTTAAATTTTTTTGTGAAGAATCAACAACAAGTGGGACACAGTCGTGAAGTGGAACGAAATTTATTGGATATTTAAACTTTTTTTAGAAATAAAAAACTGAAAAGAGGGGCATTCAAAATTATTCGGTCCCCTTGCGTTAATACTTTGTAGCGCCACCTTTTGCTGCGATTACAGCTGCAAGTCACTTGGAGTATGTCTCTATCAGTTTTGGACATCAAGAGATTTAAATTTTTGCCCATTCTTCCTTGCAAAACAGCTCGAGCTCAGTGAGGTTGGATGGAGAGCTTTTGTGAACAGCAGTTTTCAGCTCTTTCCACAGATTCTCGATTGGAATCTGGTCTGGACTTTGACTTGGCCATTCTAACACCTGGATACGTTTATGTCCTGTATTTTGCTCCATCCATCTTCCCATCAATTTTAACCATCTTCCCTGTCCCTGCTAAAGAAAAGCAGGCCCAAACCATGTTGCTGCCACCACCATGTTTGACAGTGGTAATGGTGTGTTCAGGGTGATGAGCTGTGTTGCTTTTACGACCAAACATAACGTTTTGCATTGTGGCCAAAAATTTCGATTTTGGTTTCATCTGACCAGAGCACCTTCTTCCACATGTTTAGTGTGTCTCCCAGGTGGCTTGTGGCAAACTTTAAACGAGACTTTTTATGGATATCTTTGAGAAATGGCTTTCTTCTTGCCACTCTTCCATAAAGGCCAGATTTGTGCAGTGTACGACTGATTGTTGTCCTATGGACAGAGTCTCCCACCTCAGCTGTAGATCTCTGCAGTTCATCCAGAGTGATCATGGGACTCTTGGCTGCATCTCTGATCAGTCTTCTCCTTGTTGAGCTGAAAAGTTAGAGGGACGGCCGGGTTTGGTAGATTTGCAGTGGTCTGATACTCCTTCCATTTCAATATGATCGCTTGCACAGTGCTCCTTGAGATGTTTAAAGCTTGGGAGATCTTTTTGTATCCAAATCCAGCTTTAAACTTCTCCACAACAGTATCTTGGACCTGCCTGGTGTGTTCCTTGGTCTTCATGATGCTCTCTGCGCTTTAAACAGAACTTTGAGTCTATCACAGAGCATGTGCATTTATACGGAGACTTGATTCCACACAGGTGGATTCTATTTATCATTATCAGTCATTTAGGTCAACATTGGATCATTCAGAGATCCTCACTGAACGTCTGGAGTGAGTTTACTGCACTGAAGGTAAAGGGGCCGAATAATATTGCATGCCCCACTTTTCAGTTTTTTATTTCTAAAAAAGTTTAAAATATCCAATAAATTTCGTTCGACTTCACGATTGTGTCCCACTTGTTGTTGATTCTTCACAAAAAATTACAATTTCATATCTTTATGTTTGAAGCCTGAAATGTGGCAAAAGGTTGAAAAGTTCAAGGGGGCTGAATACTTTTGCAAGGCACTGTAACACCTATGTGTTGCATAAACCTGATAAATTTGTCTAACATTATATTTTTTCAATCTTATTAAGAAGTTACTTTTTGAGAAAGCAGGTCAGGGTCCACCAACTGATCATCTGGCATAATATGTCATTGGTTGATATCCGTAGAAATATGAGTAAAAAACCAGAAAGTGTAATGAGGGGGTACCACTGGTCTGGTCACAATGCCACAGACCCAGTCCCCATCCGGAGGAGCCCTGAAACTCGGGCACCAGCCCTAGTGATACTGAGGTAATGCAGTAGGTACAGAGACACTGAACAGGACACTGTAAGGAGCTCAACCCAAATTTAGTCCCCATTCCATTACTAAGTATCAGAGGGTAATAACTTGAGCACACATTACAACTTGCTCATTGCTTACTCTATTATATTTAATATTTCATCCATTTATACTACAATTTTATATTGCTATAGTTTTTTTTTTAACAATACTCCATTACCATTATTTTGCACTTTGTCTGTTTCATCTGAGCCTATAAATTATTCTATTCTTATTTTAAGTAGTAATTTTCTTTAGATGTTCTTTAATTCTAACATTTAACATCCACGCTGCCCAAGGAGGATGGGTCCCTATTTGAGTCTTGGTCATCCCAAGGTTTCTACCCTATAATGTTTGAGGAGTTTTTCCTTGCCACTGTCGCCTCAGGCTTGCTCAACTAGGGCTTTGAGCTAATGTATTTGTAAAGCTGCTTTGAGACAATGCCATGAAATAAATATGACTTGACTTGACGTCCCGGTCTAGAGTTAGAACAGCAGATTTAAAGGGAAGGGTAAATGGGAAAACAAATCACAGATCCCATCACCCAACACCAACACATCATACACAAACGCAGACAGCCAGCAGCCAAAATCCGACAAAGGCGTAGCGAAAATTCGTTAACCAGATACACACACCAGAAATTCACTAAGCTAACCAACACACAAGCTGAAGCAAGCCGAGCACGAAGCTCCTGCACGAAGCGCCATACCGGTTCAAATACGAAAGTGTAACAAGGTGACGTGAGTGAGGGAGACCAACACATAACAGACCCAAAAAAGGTCGTAACACCCCCACACACACGTGAACACCAATGCAGTGGATCATAATACCCCCACAGACAAAACTGAACCCCAGCCCAGTGGGTTAACAACAAAAAAATGTAAGTTCTCGAAAGGTCATCAACAACCAAGTTTTCTGAACCCTTCTTGTGAACTATTTCGAGATCAAACCCTTGGACAATAAGGACTCAACGCATGAGCCACTGACTTGCATTTTTCATTCGGGCCAGGAAAATGAGAGTTTTGTGGTCAATGTAAACCACCGTAGGTGCTATACCACTGCCAATATATACCTCAAAGTGCTGTCCAGCCAACAGCAAGGCTAGGGCATCCTTCTCTACTGTACTATAAGGCACTTGGTGTTTCACAAATTTCTTTGAGAGTAGCCTATGGGATGGTTTACCCCCTTGTCATCCTCTTGCAGCAACACCGCCCGGGCACCAGTGCCACTAGCATAGATTTCTAGTTTGAAAGGTTTAGCCAGATCAGTCAAGTCAAGTCAGATTTATTTATATAGCGCTTTTTACAATGGAGCATTGTCTCAAAGCAACTTTACAGGTTAAGATTATCTCCTAATAACTACGTCCAATCCCAAATTGAGCAAGCCTAGGGCGACAGTGGCAAGGAAAAACTCCCTAGTTCTAGGAAGAAACCTTGGGAGGACCAAGACTCAAAAAGGGACCCAACCTCCTTGGGCGGCATAGATGTTAAATCTAAGAGCGAACTAAAATGAAGAATGAACGGAACGGAATGAACGGGGCCATGTATCGTGAGATTTTGAGACAGATCAGGTGCAGCCAGGACAAGATAACTACTAAGAAGCAGCTTAGCAGCATCAAATGCTGTTTGACATGAAGCAGGCCACCTAAAAGGTGCCTTCTTCCGTAATCTGTGAGAGAAATACAACATCAGAAAAGTTCCTACAGCTGTAGTATCCGACCATTCTCAGGAAACATCGGAGGTCACATTTAGTCTGGGGCTGGAGAAAAAGAAATAATGGCTTAAACCTTTAAAGGTTTAACTGAGCCATTATTTTCCCTAAGTATTATACCACTGCCATACCAAACTCACACTTCTCCAAATGTAGCACTAAAGAAGCATCATCAAGACAAACGAACACTTGATGCAGTCTTTGAAAATGGGACTCCCATGAGTCACTAGAGACAACAATACCATCTAGATGGGCAGCACAGTGAGGGGCATCTGATAAAACTGTATTCATTAATCGCTTAAGTTGCAGGAGCATTATGAAGACCAAAAGGCATAAGAGTATGTTGGAGGAATGTATCAGGAGTGGATTTCCGAGGTACGACGAGCAAGTGGTATCTCCCAGTAACCTTTCAGTAAGTCCAGTTTACTGACAATTTTGGCAGAACCCACACTTTCGGGGATTCACACGGTACGGATGCTGCCAAATAAGAGCCTATCACCCACATTGACATCATGCTCAATAACCTTAGTACCAGTGAGCACATCTAACAACAACGAAGGGAACTGGTGGATTAATGCCATAAATTCCTGCTTAATCTCAGGTGATAAGTAATCTAACCTCTCATTAATTAGGCAGATGTAATCTTGTTATGCTTCTGTATTTGAATCAGTATGGTGCGAGTGTTCAGGAGCTTCGTGCTCAGCTTGTGTGATTCTCTTGTTTGGTTTAGCGATTTCTTGTGTGTATCTGGTTACCAAACTGTGCTTGTACTCCGTTTTATGACTTTCTCATCACCGTTGTCGAATTTTGACTGCTGGATTTCTGTGTTTGTGTATGGTACGTTGGTGTTCGGCAATAGGATCTGTGGTTTGTTTTCCCCTTTTACCTTTCCCTTTAAATTTGCCATTCCAACTCTAGACTGGGACGTAACATATGGTCATGAATTTTTGGTAGTGACTGAAGAGTAAAGCTGCAGGTACAAGAGGCAGAAATTAGGTTCCTATGCAGGTTTTATTGTTCTTACTCTATGTGACAATGTGAGAAGTTTGTCATACTGGGGATACCTAAAGAGTATAGCCACTGATCTGTCAGATTGAGAGGAAAAAGTTGAGATGGTATTGGCTTCTCACAATGATTTCCCCTGGACGACTCCCACTGGGCTTACCAAATGTCACAGTTGGCTTGGGATGTCTGGGGATCCTCCAGGAGGAGCCAGAATCTATGGCTGGAGATCAAGAAGTCTAGACTGATGACCTCAACCTGTTAGCACTGCACCCCTCACTAAGTAAACTGAATGAAAACTGAGACTATACAGACTATAACAGACTATAGGTTATATGATATTAAAAACTGAAATAATGCACAATACACTGTTATTTGCCACAATTTATGAAATTGTGGACAAGTGGATGCCCACCTCTGATATGGAGTTTACTGCTTTATTAATCATTAACTACTAACACCAAATAAAGGCAGTATACTATGCATCAATAATGTAATGGCCTTTAGCCATGTCTAGCTTGAGCTGAGAGTGTGTAGTGCTTGAGGCAGGTTGGATTATCAAGGTAAATGCTTCCAAAGTTAAACTGGTCTTTTATCCTAACCATCATATGAACCTGACTAATCAAACTCTTTCATCCTTCTAAATAGGAGGATACTTTTTCTTGATCTGCAATCAGATGTTTAAAATTGTCAGGGGCATAAGAGCCGCTGCTTTCCTCATCCATCTTTTCTTACCATTGTATTGTACACCAATCAGGCTGGACATTTTTGGTAGATTTAATATTTTCAGTCCAGCAGTGACGCTGAATTATTTAAAACCTCCAGCAGCACTGCTGTGTCTGATCCACTCATACCAGTACAACACACACTAACACACCACCACCATGTCAGTCACACTGCAGTGCTGAGAATGATTAACCACCAAAATGTTACCTGATTTGTGCTGATCCTGTGGGAATCCTGACCATAAGAGAGCAGAGTAAAGGGGACAAACAAAGTATGTAGAGAAACAGATGGACTAGAGTCTGTAATTGTTTACAAAGGAGCCTGTTTAGTGACAGGCTTCTACATCCAAAGTGCAGGACCAACAGATTGAAAAACTCCTTTGTCCCTCATGCCATCAGACTGTACAACTCCTCTTTGGGGTGGAGGAGGTGTAACAGACCATAACAGACCACAGCACAACACAAAACATGTGTGCAATATTTTTTTATTTTTATATTTTATCATTGTGCAATTTATAATTTATACTTTTCCTTTCTTTCTCTTACTTTCTTTCTGTGTGTACATTTAAATTGATGCTGCTGGAAATTTAATTTCCCTGAGGGAAACTTCACAAAGGGATCAATAAAGTTTTATCTTATCTTATCTTAAATACAATAACTAATTACATTTTCTGTTTTCTCTCCGAGCTGTGTTCCGATTACCAGTTCCTGCCTCACACACGAAGATGTTCATCCGCTTCAGCTTCACTCAAGTTGTTTCCATCATCAGCTCCAGCCACATCATACCCGGGCCACACCAGAGGGCAGTAACTCTCTGCCTTCTCCGGTTGGCTGGGGACAAAGTGCCACCAAGGACTTCCTACATCAACTCAAGATCCAAGAGTGACTCTGTGTATCGGACTACATAATACTTATATGCATGTTTTACATTGTTTTATTTGAACTATTACTTTAAAATTTATTTCCTTAGATACTGTAAATTAGTTTCATTCTTACATTTATCATCTATGCCATCAAAGGAGGATGGGTCCATTTTTGAGTCTTAGTACTAACAAGGTTTCTACCTTATAATGCTTAGGGAGTTTTTCCTTGCCACTGTCACCCTAGGCTTGCTCAATTTGGGATTAGTTGTAGATATTATGAGATAATCTAAAACTGTAAAGATGCTTTGAGACAATGCTCCATTGTAAAAAAGCGCTATATAAATAAATCTGAATTGACAGTGGTTTGCATGGACTTGATGTACTCCTTTGGTGGTTATAGGTCAGTGGGAGCAAGTACTGCTAACACTGATTACATCAGCTTTATTATTTATCCTTTTCTGTGGCTATGGTAACAGAAATAACTTTAATCTGACAAAAGTAATAATAAATACAAAGTCTATGAAAATGAACAAATGAAAGTAAGACATTGCTTTTCAACCATGCTTCAACAGAATAATTTTAAAAAATAAACTCATGAAACAGACCTGGACAGAAATGATGGTACCCCTGAAATATGTGACCAAAGCGACATGTTAAATCAAGGTGTGTTCACTATTTAGCATCACAGGTGTCTACAATTTTGTAATCAGTCAGTGGGCCTATATATAGGGCTTCAGGTAGTCACTGTGCTGTTTGGTGACAAGGTGTGTACCACACTCAACATGGACCAGAGGAAGCAAAGGAAAGAGTTGTCTCAGGACATTAGAAAGTAAATTATACACAAGAATGTTAAAGGTAAAGGTTATAAGACTATCTCCAAGCAGCTTGATGTTCCTTTGACTACAGTTGCATATATTATTCAGAAATTTAAGACCCATGGGACTGTAGCCAACGTCCCTGGACGTGGACGCAGGAGGAAAATTGATGGCAAATCAAAGAGACGGATAATACGAATGGTAACAATAGAGCCAAGAAAAACTTCTAAAGAGATTAAAGGTGAACTTCAAGCTCAAGGAACAGCAGTGTCAGATTGCACCATCCGTCGATGTTTGAGCAAAAGTGGACTTAAATGGGAGACGACCAAGGAGGACACCATTGTTGAAAACAAAACAAAAAAGCCAGACTGGAATTTGCCAAACTACAAGTTGACAAGCCACAAAGCTTCTGGGAGAATGTCCTATGGACAGATGGAACCTTTTGTCAAGGTACATCAGCTCTATGTTCACAGATGGAAAAATTAAGCATATCAAGAAAAGAACACTGTCCCTACTGTGAAACATGGAGGAGGCTCTGTTATGTTCTGGGGCTGCTTTGCTGCATCTGGCACAGGGTGTCTTGAATCTGTGCAGGGTACAATGAAGCCTCAAGACTATCAAGGAATTCTAGAGAGAAATGTGTTGCCCAGTGTCAGTAAGCTTGGTCTCAGTCGCAGGTTATGGGTCTTGCAACAGGATAATGACCCAAAATAAACATCTAAAAACACCCAAGAATGGCTAAGAGGAAAACACTGGACTATTCTGAAGTGGCCTTCTATGAACACTGACCTAAATTATATTGAGCATCTTTGGAAGGAGCCTAAATATGCCGTCTGGAAAAGGCACCCTTCAAACCTGAGACAACTGGAGCACTTTGCTCATGAAGAGTGGGCCAAAATACCTACTGAGAGGTGCAGAAGTCTCATTGACAGATGCAGGAATCGTTTGATTGCAGTGATTGCTTCAAAAGGTTGTGCAACAAAATATTAAGTTAAGGGTACCATTCTGTCCAGGCCTGTTTCATGAGCATGAAACGCATGCATGAAAAGCATTGAAAAGCAATGTCTGACTTTCATTTAGTCATTTTCATAGACTTTGTATTTATTATTACTTTTGTCAGAAATAATCTGGCAAAAGTTATTACAGTTATTTCTGTTACCATTGTGGGTTTTTCTTTCATTAACTGAGGGGTACCAACAATTTTGTCCACGTGTGTGCTTATTTTCCATCATGATTTACAATTAAATTCTTTACAAATCCTACAATGTGATTTCCTGGATTTTTTTTCTCATTTTGTCTCTCATAGTAGAAGTGTACCTATGACGAAAATTACAGACTTTCTAAGTAGGAGAACTTGCACAATCAGTGGCTGACTAAATACTTTTTCACCCCACTGTATGCTGATATACACTACATGTAAACCATAAACAATAACAATATTATGAGCTATAAAATGTCTCAAAGGTTTGTCCAGACAGCACAGATTTCAGTGTACAGTTGGCTTAGTCTGTTTCAGGCGGTGACTACATCCATTTCTATTCAAAACATATTGGGTTCAGTCACAAGCTTTTTTTTTTTTAGGATTTTTACAGCTTTAGAGTGCTACAGCTTTATTTTAATTTATTTACATTTATGTCATTTAGCAGACACCCCTATCCAGAGCGACTTACAACTGATATATTCTTACAATTCAAACAATTGTGGGTTAAGGGTCTTGCTCAAGGACCAAACAGTGGCAGCTTGGCAGAGGTGGGATTTGAACCCTGGACCTTCTGGTCGACAGTCCAGTACCTTAACTGCTGGGCTACCACAGTCCCAGCTTTATCATTGGTTAATTAACTAATTGATTTTATTTTATTTATTTCTCACATTAGGATGTGCAATGTCTAGTACACACTCCAGTTATGATGCATAATGTTTGTTTGTTATTAGAGGCATGCTTAAAATTATGCCAGAAGGCTATTGGAAGAATGTTGGGGAAGAATGTTGGGGAAGAATGGATGGGGCCAAAATTGAACGTTTTGGTTTAATAGAAAACCGTTATGTTTGGAGGAACGAAAACACTGCATTCCAGCATAAAAACCTTATCCCATCTGTGAAACATGGTAGTGGTACTACATTTTTGGGCCTGTTTTGCTGCATCTGGGTCAGGAAATCTTGCCATCATTGATTTAACAATGAATTCTGAATTATATCAGAGAATTCTACAGGAACATGACAGGATATCTGTCCATGAACAGTGTTAGAGAGTTTGACAGTGTGTGTGAAAGGTTTGATAGTGAGTGTGAGAGAGTATGATATTGTGTGTGAAAGGTTTGATGGTGAGTGTGAGAGAGTATGATAGTATGTGTGTGAGAGGTTTGATAGTGTGTGTGTGTGAGAGGTTTGATGGTGAGTGTGAATAATGGCCTAAAGGGTCCTCATAAATATCTAATGGCTAATGTCTTCTTAATGTGGGGCAAAATAGTATTTAGTCAGCCACTGATTGTGCAAGTTCCCCTATTGTATGATAGTGTGTGCGAGAGGTGCACACACAGTATGATATATGAACATGAACATGACTGCATCAATTTAGTGTATTTTTCATTTTTCTTTTAGATATCTCAGTTCTTTAAAAAGGATGTGCAGGTCCTTCTCAAAAAATTAGCATATCGTGATAAAGTTAATTCTTTTCCATAATGTAATGATAAAAATTAAACTTTCATATATTTTAGATTCATTGCACACCAACTGAAATATTTCAAGTCTTTTATTGTTTTAATACTGATGATTTTGGCATACAGCTCATAAAAATCTCACAAAATTAGCATATCATGAAAAGGTTCTCTAAACGAGCTATTAACCTAATCATCTGAATCAACGAATTAACCCTAAACACCTGCAAAAGATTCCTGAGGCTTTTGAAAACTCCCAGCCTGGTTCATTACCGCAATCATGGGTAAGACTGCCGACCTGACTGCTGTCCAGAAGGCCATCTGACACCCTCAAGCAAGAGGGTAAGAAATTTCTGAACGAATAGGCTTTTCCCAGAGTGCTGTATCAAGGCACCTCAGTGGGAAGTCTGTGGGAAGGAAAAAGTGTGGCAGAAAACGCTGCACAACAAGAAGAGGTGACCGGACCCTGAGGAGGATTGTGGAGAAGGGCCGATTCCAGACCTTGGGGGACCTGCGGAAGCAGTGGACTGAGTCTGGAGTAGAAACATCCAGAGCCACCGTGCACAGGCGTGTGCAGGAAATGGGCTACAGGTGCCGCATTCCCCAGGTCAAGCCACTTTTGAACCAGAAACAGCAGCAGAAGCGCCTGACTTGAGCTACAGAGAAGCAGCACTGGACTGTTGCTCAGTGGTCCAAAGTACTTTTTTCGGATGAAAGCAAATTTTGCATGTCATTCGGAAAAATCAAGGTGCCAGAGTCTGGAGGAATACTAGGGAGAAGGAAATGCCAAAATGTCTGAAGTCCAGTGTCAAGTACCCAGTCAGTGCCATGTCAGCTGCTGGTGTTGGTCCACTGTGTTTTATCAAGGGCAGGGTCAATGGATCTAGCTATCAGGAGATTTTGGAGCACTTCATGCTTCCATCTGCTGAAGAGCTTTATGGAGATGAAGAGTTCATTTTTCAGCACGACCTGGCACCTGCTCACAGTGCCCAAACCACTGGTAAATGGTTTACTGACCATGGTATTACTGTGCTCAATTGGCCTGCCAACTCTCCTGACCTGAACCTGATAGAGAATCTGTGGGATATTGTGAGGAGAAAGTTGAGAGACGCAAGACCCAACACTCTGGATGAGCTTAAGGCCGCTATCAAAGCATCCTGGGCCTCCATAACATCTCAG
Source organism: Ancistrus triradiatus (assembly GCA_025084515.1). Classification (NCBI taxonomy): domain Eukaryota; kingdom Metazoa; phylum Chordata; class Actinopteri; order Siluriformes; family Loricariidae; genus Ancistrus; species Ancistrus triradiatus. The sequence goes on from JAJAGP010000229.1 coordinate 204,807, forward strand.
CAGTGCCACAGGCTGATTGCCTCCATGCCACGCCGCATTGAAGCAGTCATTTCTGCAAAAGGATTCCCGACCAAGTATTGAGTGCATAACTGAACATAATAATTTGAAGGTTGATTTTTTTTTTATTAAAAACACTTTTCTTTTATTGGTCGGATGAAATATGCTAATTTTGTGGGATAGGAATTTTGGGTTTTCATGAGCTGTATGCCAAAATCATCAGTATTAAAACAGTAAAAGACTTGAAATATTTCAGTTGGTGTGCAATGAATCTAAAATATATGAAGGTTTAATTTTTATCATTACATTACGGAAAATAATTAACTATCACAATATGCTAATTTTTTGAGAAGGACCTGTATAATGTGACAAAGTTTTGAAGATAAATTCTATTTATGACAAATGCAATGCATGTCCTAGTTATTATACTTGATGGTGTTGAAAAATTCATGTTATATAACAAGATAAGTGCATTGTCTCTCAAGAACTCCTATTAAAATGTTGCATGTTCCTGAAATGTTTTGTTTTATAATATGATCTTTAAATAATTTTTAAGAATAATAGGCAGCTTTTGCTGAAAGGATGAATGTGTAACACACATTCTACAGACCCTTCAGCCCTTGAATGGTTCCACTAACACTGTGGTACCCCATGTGTACACCGATGTCTACAAGGTTATAAAGAGCAGAAGTGCTTTATCTAGTAGTTATGTAGGTGTGAGGAAATATAAAGTTGTGTGTTTAAACTGGTAAAATGGACATAAAGCTTTTTTTTTGTCACACTTAAAGGCAAAAAAAAAAATTTAAAGCTTTTTGTAAACTTAAATGTCTGGCAAAATGCCTCTGTATTGTTTGCACCCTTTTTGAGTCTTGGACCACCCAAGGTTTCTTCCTCATAACGCTTAGGGAGGTTTTTCCTTGCCACTGTCGCCCTAGGCTTGCTCAGTTTCGAACTGGACATAGATATTAGGAGACAATTTAAAATTGTAAAGTTGCTTTGAGACAATGCTCCATTGTAACAAGTGCTATATAAATACATTTGACTTGACTATCTATCCAAAAACATAGTTGCTTCATGACAGTCTTGAAAATTGGTCTGTAAGGGATCTGCTGTCTTGTCTGTCCCTCAGCATCTTAATGTGTTGGCATGTATGTGAGGTGAAGATATGACAGATATTTATTAGGAATAGGAAGATGAGAGAGGAATGTAGGCCACATCTCTGTGGATAGATCTGCATGGGGATATTCTTCACGTGTGGCAGTTGGAGAAAAAAAAATCTCTGACAGTAGGACACATTTTAAACATGGAGATAGAAATTCACAGGATGCAGATGAATAAGAGTAATCTTTAGCACTGACATAATAGAATCCCACGTAATTCATTTGAAAAGTAATTAAAAAACAAAACATTTAAATATGAGAAAAAACTTAAGAGATCAGATAATACAGTTAATACAGAAAAATCAGTATTAACTGTTATTTGATTATATTTGATTAGAAACTGTTGTTTGATGCTGTATTTGGTTTTGGCTCAAGTTTGAGTTGTGTAGTACTATACTTTTAAATATCAATAATAAAAGTACATAACCATTAGTCATAATGAAAATGATCATGGAGTCCCCACTCGGTGCTAAGGATTGTGAATGTTTGTCTTGGAAATGAGATTTAATAAGACAGATTGAATAATGACTATTCTTCTTGCTTATAAGTCTCTATTAGTACAAGTCAATAGGGAAACAATATTGACCAAAAGAACCTCTCAATGTCTGTAACCCTAGCTGTCTTTCAGCATAAAGGATGACATTTGGTTAAAACTGTATGGCATTATCTCCTGAACTGATGTGCTGATGCATGCTTCTTAGTCCATCTACAATATTACAGTTTTGTTCAAGAAAGGAAATAGTTTTCCTAAATTAAACAGCACATTTCTGTGAAATGTACAGTGGGGCAAAAAAGTATTTAGTTAGCCACTGATTGTGCAAGTTCTCGTACTTACAAAGATGAGAGAACTCTGTAATTTTCATCATAGGAAGATTTCAACTATGAGAGACAAAATGGGAAAAAAATCCAGGAAATCACATTGTAGGATTTTTAAAGAATTTAATTGTAAATTAGGGTGGAAAATAAGTATTTGGTCAATAACAAAAGTTCAGCTCAATACTTTGTAACATAACCTTTGTTGGCAATGACAGAGGTCAAACATTTTCTGTAAGTCTTCACCAGGTTTGCACACACTGTAGCTGGTATTTTGGCCCATTCCTCCATGCAGATCTCCTCTAGAGCAGTGATGTTTTGGGGCTGTCTCTGGGCAACATGGACTTTCAACTCCTTCCACAAATTTTCTATGGGGTTGAGGTCTGGAGACTGGCTAGGCCACACCACGACCTTGAAATGCTTCTTACGGAGTGACTCCTTTGTTGCCCGAGTGGTGTGCTTGGGATTAATGTCATGCTGGAAGACCCAGCCATGTTCCATCTTCGATGCTCTCACTGATGGAAGGAGGTTTTGGCTTAAAATCTCACGATACATGGCTCCGTTCATTCTTCCCTTAACATGGATCAGTCATACTGTCCCCTTTGCAGAAAAACAGCCCCAAAGCATGATGTTTCCACCCCCATGCTTCACAGTAGGTATGGTGTTCTTGGGATGCAAGCCTCCCAATCCTCTTCTGGATCATCCATATGCTCTCTGGCAAACTTCAGACAGGCCTGGACATGCACTGGTTTAAGCAGGGGGACATGCCTGGAACTGCAGGATCTGAGTCCCACTCGGCGTAGTGTGATACTGATAGTAGTCTTTGTTACTTTGGTCCCAGCTCTGTGCAGGTCATTCATCAGGTCCCTCCGTGTAGTTCTGAGATTTTTGCTCACCGTTCTCATGATCATTTTGACCCCATGGGATGAGATCTTGCATGGGGCCCCAGATCGAGGGAGATGGTCTTGTATGTCTTCCATTTTCTTACAGTTGCTCCCACAGTTGATTTATTCACACCAACCTGCTTGCCTATTGTAGATTCACTCTTCCCAGCCTGGTGCACGTCTACAATTTTCTTTCTTTGGTCTTGACCATGATTGAGTTTGGAGTCTGACTGTTTGAGGCTGTGGACAGATGTCTATTATACAGATAACGAGGTCAAACAGGTGCCATTAATACAGGTAACGAGTGGAGGACAGAAGAGCTTCTTAAAGAAGAAGCTACAGGTCTGTGAGAGCCAGAATTCTTGCTCGTTTGTGGGTGACCAAATACTTATTTCCCACCATGATTTACAATTAAATTCCTTAAAAAAATCCTACAATGTGCTTCCCTGGATTTTTTTCCCATTTTGTCTCTCATAGTTGAAGCGTAGCGCTGATGAAAATTACAGACCTCTCTCATCTTTCTAAGTAGAAGAACTTGCACAATCAGTGGCTGACTAAATACTTTTTTGCCCCACTGTATACATCACCACCACTCAAATGTGTCTGGCAGTTAATGAGGGCCCTTTATGAAGATGTATTGAGGTTTAGCATGGTTCTTGCTGATACACTTTTCTGTATCGGTAAGGAAGGTAAGTGCCCCCACAGCTACATATAATTGAATGATACTTAAAGCATAACTAACAGCAAGTGTATATGTGTAAATGATTCATACAGAGTGGATCAAGGATATTCTTTTATATCCACATATAGAATTATATATATTATACATATGTATGTTACTGAATTTATGTATCTTCATATCTACTTGATTAATGTTTTAGTATAATTATCTTTTTGTTTTGATATTTAGTGATCCCGTTTAGTATGATATATAGAAATAACAGCTTTTGCCTATGTGTTTTGATCGATCGGGTTTTAATAATTTGTGCAACAAACATGAAGTTATTTACAACGTACCGTTTCCTACAGCTTGTATTAATCATAGTATTGTTTAGTTAAAAGTATAGTAAATGCCTGTGCTGTAGTTAAAATGCTTTAACGATGTTCTAGGTTATCAATCCAAGGTGCCTTTGATCATTTGAACCTTCAAACGAAGTTTGCATCTAAACTTGTAACTTTGAGGACTTTTGGTTATTGTGTGATACTTTTAATCTCTTTTAGATATGTAGGAATTTTATTTAATCCAAGTTAGACGTCTGTGGCTCATGGTGAAATAAGACAACCGCGATAGGAGAGCTTTACTGAGGAGTCAGCTTCTCATTGGCTAAGTAAGGGCAACTCCTTATGGCCCGCCTCCAGCCGCCCCCGAGCCGGAGCGTTCAAAAAGCAACGTGGGACGACCGCGTGGTGAGCTAGCTTCAAGTTTCGTGTTCAAGTCTTGTGTCTTTATGTTCTTTAAGTCTTTCTTTTGTCTTTTATAGTTTTTCCTTTTTGTAGCGTTTTTCATTATTCATTTTACTAAAGTTTTCGCGTTTACTTTAAAGTTTCCTGTATACAGCAGTCTTAAGTAGTTCGGTTATCGCTGAAACTAGAAGATAGTTAAAAGACCAACCAGACTCTAAGCTCTACTATTCTCGCACAATCCAAGTTTTTGTTGAAGCTCGTGGTGCTAGTACGTGCTCGACTCCACCTTTATCTGTGGCCAAGATAGAATCCGAGTCGCACGCCCGCAAGTCGAGATCAAGGAACCTGATCACCAACAGCTGGGAAAAAGCCCAAACCGGAGCGAGGCCCTCAACACACCTGTGGTCCCACGGACCGAAGAACACGGACCGGAGGCCTATAGCCAAGATCTTACAGTCCACCAAACAGGAGCATCAGAATCTGAAGATTTTTACCGCTTCAGTTCCATGTGTGAAGTCGGACAACAGGCAGAGGCCCGGTTCCGTTCCATCTCCTTCGCGTGAGCCTCCACAAAGCAATCGGCAAGTACCCACTGTTGTGGCTGTTCTGGGTCCCTGATTTATCGTACTTTGCGTTTTTAAAGCTAAAACCACGCTTCAACATAGACTTATTCACGCCTAAGTAATTTCTAACATACTATCCACATTCAACGTAATTAAGGTTACCAGTAGCATTGCAACGTTAGTAATTATTGCGCGACCGATAAGTTACATAGAGTCATCTTGGTTTCCGATTTTATTACTGTAAGGTGTACGCTTGCCATTATTCCCTGTTCTCCATACTGTGATATATACATGTTCATCGTCATTTTATGATTTTAACTCTGTGATACACTCGTTATTACATTAGATAATCTGTTGGTATTGCCTTGTTTGTAGTTAATAAACTTGTTTATAAACCTTTTGAATTTGCCACCTGGTTTGAGAGTTCATTCATTCAAAGATCGAGCAAACTACTTGGAATTCACTATTCAGAACTAGACTGATCAAGTGTTGTTGTTTCTTTTTCCTGGTTTCCAGATCGGCCAGTGAATTATTTATATTTTAATAATCGATTTGGTGGTGCCCCGTATTTCTTAATTAAGTAATATATAATTTAATTAATAAAGTTTAATTAAAAATTAATCCAATTAAAGTGTAGTCTTAGTTTGCTACAAGTAGATCCTAGTAAAGATAAAAGTTATTCATAAAGCATCTTAACCCTAAAAGAGCTACTAAGTTGAAAAACTGTTAGGAGTATGGAGAAGGACTATTAGAAGGCTTAGGAGTTCTCTTAAGCAGAGGAGAAAATAGTGAAAAGATGATGAAGCACAAGAAATGTTCTCCAAACACTGAATAACAATGAGTTAATCGAACACTACCGATGAGACTGTGCAAGAATAATATTTGTGGTTGACGTCATTAGCGATGCGCTCACATCTTCTACCAAGTAGTATTTAGTGCAACAATGCCGTAACGGCTGAAATGAATACTACAAATGGACCAACCCCAATCAACCAATTAGACACAACAGGAATAATAGTTAAGTCAATCAAGTGTGTGTGATTAGTGTAACATATGCAGTAATAGCCTATGCTCATCATTTCAAAGGGTTTCATAGGCTATACAGTGTTTCTGTAAGTAAGAGTGCCATTTTTGTGCACCCCAGTTCCTATGTTTCTGTGCATAGTTGAGTTGCTTGAGTTGCTTTTTAGCATCAATCCTTCCATGAAGATCACTTCTGGCCAGACTTCTCCAAACAGTAGATGGGCGTACCTGGGTCCCACTGGTCTCTGCCAAATCTGATGTCATGGCACTGCTGGACATCTGATTTCAAAGGGAAGTAAGCGTGACCGGTCTTTCAACTGCTACACAAGTTGCCTTGGTTGACCACTTCATGTACAGACCTCAACATTGCCTGTTTCTTTGTTCTTCTTCAAAAGGGCAGCACATCTTAAACATCACATCTTGAAACCCCAGTCTGTTTTGAAATCTTTGCCTGGGAGAGACCTTGCTCATGCAGTACAACTACCTTGTGTCTTTTTGCTGGTCTCAGTGTTGCCATGGTGTATGACCTGTGACACGAAACTGTCTTCCAAAACCCCACATTTATAGCAAAGTTTGGCTGTTCCTCAACCTAAGCCTGAAACATTTGCACAGTACTATATATCAAACAAACATAAAAAGAACATATAAATACCTCCACAGCTAGGTTTTTGACAAAAACAAAATTTCAAATACTTAGAGTTTAACATAACATTTATTTAAAAAATGTTTCTATGAATCAACAACTGTTTATTCTTGTTCCTTTGCTGTAAGTAGAACTAGAGTATAGCCAGTTTGGCACAACAGGATGCAAAACATCTGTTCATCTTTATCTTCTGTATAAACATGTACATGTTCAACTGTAGGGCTCAAAACAGCACATCTGTATCATATGTATCCATATGATCCAACAGCCACTTCTATACTGACAAATGTATTAATCACTTGCATTGCTCTTGGCAACAGATAAGCTACTACAAGCAACTGGAAGAAATCAAAGAAATGTTTTACCTTTGCTTGCATTCTCTACTTGCTCTAGCTCATCAGGAAACTTTAGGATATCTCGATATTTTTCCTCACACGTCTCAGCCAGGAAGTGCATAAGTGTTGTTTTCTGGTCTGCTGACTTTGTGTCCCTTAACTAAAAGAAAGTCAGAGGATAAAGAAACATTAATTAGACATTAGAGCTTCAAAACTACTGAATTGAATGGAACCTTACGGAAATGGCAAACTATAAAGCAATTCTTGGTTCTAAAAAAATAATTGGGTCTTCATTTATAATCCTAAATGACCTATAACTATTACTCTTAATGTAAATGTATAAATCATCATCTAATAACAATGTAAAACAACTAGGTGTAGATAAATAAAAATTTTGTTTATTTTGATTAAGCTTTCAGAAGAGTGTGATACACATCGATTATCCAAGCAGAGCTTGTATGTAATATCTGTTTTATGGTTTGCGCAGTTTAGACTCAGAATTCCATAAGACTTAATACTACGCGATTGTTTCTTACACATCATAGAAATTTCTAGGAGTGTCCTGAGATCACATGGTGGGATTACTACTTAAAATATACAATACTTCACATAGGTATTTATGGTGCAAAACTTAAACCTTGATCAACCTATGCTTACATATAACAAACAGAAGTCAATGCATTGACGCATGAAAGTTTGTGAATCCTTTGAAGTAGTAAAAGTAGACCTACAGAACACAAATGAGACTCGATAATTATTATATTATACTCAATCATTTACTTATTAGTAAAAGTGATCCACTGTTTTCTTTCAGTATTCTGTATGACCTGCTCATGTAGCAAAAGTTTCTGATAACTGCTGATCAGTCTTGTACACCGCCTTAGAGAAATTTTAGCCCATTCTTCTGCACAGAACAACCTCAACTCTAGTATACTGGTGATTTCCTCACATGAACTCCTTGCTTCATGTCCTTCCACAACATTTCTATTGCAATAAGGTCAGAACATTGGCTTGGTAATTCCATAATGTTAATTTTATTCTTCTTTAACCATTCTTTTGTAGAATGATTTGTGTCCTTAGGGACATTGCCTTCCTGAATGACCCATGTTCTTTTGAGATTCAGTTCACAGACACTTTCCTTTAGAATTTGATGGTATAATTCATTGTTCCATAAATGATGACATGCCATATTCACGCAGATGCAGCGAAACAGGTCCAAATCATAATAATACCACCACCATGTTTTACAGATGGGATACGGTTCATATTCGGGAAATGATTCCTTTTTTTCATTTAAACCACAAAGTGTTTTGGTCTCATCTGCCCATATTATCTTTAGAAAAGTGTAGACAGTCAGGAATGTTCTCTTGGAGAGCAGTGGCTTTCTCCTTGCAAAACTGCCATGCCCACCATTGCTGTTCTGTATTCTCTTGATAGTGAACACACTGACATGAGCATTACCCAATGTGAGAAAGGACATTAGCTGCTTAGCAGTTACACTGGGTTGTGACCTTGTGGACTGTTACACGCCTGGAGAGGAGTGGCCTGTGTTGGTCAACCACTGTTGTGGTTTCAAATTTCTTATGTTTGTAAACTGTTTGTGGATTGGTGAAGTACAACATCTTTAGATATGTTTACAATCTGTTTTAAACTTTTTCCAGCCTGACATCAACCCCTTTGTTCACGCCATGATACACTTCCCTAAACATGTTGTGAAGATAATAATTTAATAGTTCCCGGTTCTATAAATACGACAGTGTTTGACCTCTCAGACCACATGTTCATCAAGTTTATTGACAATACCTGACTCTAATTTCACCTTCAAATTAAAAACTAATTATAAAGGTCAACATAAGATTTGCCACTCACAGATACAGTGGTGCTTGAAAGTTTGTGAACCCTTTAGAATTGTCTATATGTCTGCATAAACATGACCTAAAACATCGTCAGATTTTCACACAAGTCCTAAAAGTAGATAAAGAGAACCCAGTTAAACAAATGAGACAAAAATATTATACTTGGTCATTTATTAATTCAGGATACTAATATTACACATTAGTGAGTGGCAAAAGTATGTGAACCTCTAGGATTAGCAGTTAATTTGAAGGTGAAATTAGAGTCAGATGTTTTCAATTAATGGGATGTGTAATGGAGTAAACCCCATGGATAGCGTCGGGCGACCGGTCAAGGCCACCGGAATAACATGCAAGGCACCAGTGTCTCCTTATTTCTTCCGATACTTTTATTCACACATCATCAGTTAAAACATTTAGCAAATCTGCAGGCGTCCATGTAAAAATAAATCATATTTGTGCTAACACACAATGCTACATCCTAGCGTATCACCACTGATGACTACAAAGTCAGATAGTCGGTTTGTACTCTCCCTGCCTTACCTGAGTGCTACTTTTTGTACCTGTAGCCCCTCCTACTGGCTAAACCAAAATATACACCGGTACATCAAGAGCCCAGAGTACCTTCAAGATTATCATTACCCATGTTCCTAACACATACATAACCTTTGCTTACATCCTAGCGCAAACATTGATGATACAGACAGTGCACCCGACATTACCAATGCACACCATACCCAACTCAACAGTATGCTTCTCCCCCTCTCCTTTACAGAGGGTGGACTGTTCCAGGTGATTAAAGTTCTGGTCCTTGCAGCCTCTATTCCAATAGGTCTTCATAATCATAAGACCAAACAAAGTAAGCATGTCCTCACTAATGGGTGATGGGTAAGAGTGGCTTACTTCATCACAGGATGACAGTCATGTTTGAGTGGTCACCCTGTTTTATTTAAAGAAGAGGGCTCTATCAAAGTCTGCTCTTCACAACACGTTTGTGGATGTGTATTATGGCACAAACAAAGGAGATTACTGAGAAGCTCAGAAAAAGACTTGTTGATGCTCATCAGGCTGGAAAATATTACAAGACCATCTCTAAAGAGTTTGGACTCAACCAATTCACAGTCAGACAGATTGTGTACAAATGCAAGTAATTTAAGACCATAGTTGACGGGGTCAAAAAGGACTCCAGGGTAACTTCTAAGCAACTGAAGGCCCCTTTCACATTGGCTAACGTTAATGTTCAAGAATCCACCATCAGAAGCACACTGAATAACAATGGTGTGCATGGCAGAGTTGCAAGGAGAATGCCACTGCTCTACAAAAAGAACATTGCTGCTCTTCTGCAGTTTGCTAAAGATCACATGGACAAGCCAGAAGGCTATTGGAAGAATGCTTTGTGTATGGAGACCAAAATAGAACTTTTTAGTTTAAAAGAAAAGCGTTATGTTTGGAGAAAGGAAAATGCTGCATTCCAGCATAAGAACCTTATCTCATCTGTGAAACATGGTGGTGGTAGTATCATGGTTTGGGCCTGCTTTGCTGCAGCAATGGAACAATGAATTCTGAATTATATCAGATAATTCTAAAGCAAAATGTCAGGTCATCTGTCCATGAACTGAATTTAAAGAGAAGGTGGGTCATGCAGCAAGACAACGACCATAAGCACACAAGTTGTTCTACCAAAGAATGGTTAAAGAAGAATAAAGTTCATGTTTTGGAATGGCCAAGTCAAAGTCCTGACCTTAATCCAATCGAAATATTGTGGCAGGACCTGAGGCGAGCAGTTAATGTGAGAAAACCCACCAACATCCCAGAGTTGAAGCTGTTCTGTATGGAGGAATGGGCTAAAATTCCTCCAAGCCGGTGTGCAGGACTGATCAACAGTTACAGGAAATGTTTAGTTGCAGTTATTGCTGCACAGGGGGGTCACACCAGATACTGAAGGCAAAGGTTCACATACTTTTGCCACTCACTAATGTAATATTGGATCATTTTCCTGAATAAATAAATGACCAAGTATAATATTTTTGTCTCATTTGTTTAACTGGGTTCTCTTTATCTACTTTTAGGACATGTGTGAAAATCTGATGATGTTTTAGGTCATGTTTATGTAGAGGTATAGACAATTCTAAAGGGTTCACAAACTTTCAAGCACCACTGTATGTAATATTGTATCGTTTTTTGTCAATAAATACATTAACAAGTATCTCATTTGTTTAAACTGGTTCTCTTATCTACTTCTGGGACTTTAATGAAAGCCTGATGGTGTTTTCGGACACATTTTGTCAGGAAATATTTATAGACAATTCTAAACATTTCACAAGCTTCCAAGCTTATTATCTACTAAAATTACATTAGGAATCCTACAGCAACAACAACAACAACAACAACAACAACAACAATAATAATAATAATAATAATTTGTGAACAAAGACAATTTCATTACAAATACTGATATAAAAAATAAACTAATAAAATTTGTCCACAACGGTACATCTGCACCTACAATGGTGCTTGAAAGTTTGTGAGTCCTTTAGAATTTTCTTTATTTCTGCATAAATATGACTAAAAACATCATCAGATTTTCACACAAGTTCTAAAAGTATAAACAGAACCAAGTTAAACAAATGAGACACAAATATTATAGTTTTTTAATTTATTTATTCAAGAAAATTATCCAATATTACATATTAGTGAGTGGCAAACGTGAGTTTGCTTTCAGTATCTGAAATATAGTGAAAGCATATGTCATAAACAGAGAAAATTCTAAAGGGTTCACAAACTTTCAAGCACCACTGTACTTTACAAACTTTTATCTCCATGTGATCCAATATTCACTGTTACACACAGAACTGCACTCTCTTTATGAAGGGTGCTGCTTTAATGCTACAGGACTACTAATGAATGAATGAATTAAATAATACACTGGTGTAAAAATAAAATGCAGATTATGATCAGAACTGGGACAGTATTTCCTCATATCACTTCACATTTTGCCATCTGTATTTTCATTCATTCTTTCATTTTGTTATCCTCTTAATCCTAGTCAGGGTTGCAGGAAAGCCAGTGCCTAAGTGGTGGTACAGGGAGCAAGGCAGCAACAACCTTAGACAGGGTGCCAATCCACCATAGGGCGCACACACTAACACTCATACACACACATCATCACATTTCTGGAAATGCACACTTCACACTGACGGAGTCCGAAGTCGGGACTGAACCAGGGGTGCTGGAGCTGTGAGGTGATTGAGCTGACTGCTGCACCACCGTCCTGCCCCATCTGTGTTTCATATTAATTAATCAATCATTAGGGGATGTGGTGGTACAGTGGGTAGCACCATCGCCTCACAGAAAAGAGGACATGAGTCCTCCCAGTGTCCACGGGAGTTTACTCCGAGTGCTCTGGTTTCCTTCCAGAGTCAAAAGACATGTGTGTTAGCATAATTGGTGTCTCTAAAGTGTACCTAATGTGTGAGTGTGTATATGAGTGTGTGAGTGCAGGTGCCCTACGATGGACTGGCACCCTTCTATGGTTGTTCCTGCTTTGAGACCTGTGACGTCAGGTTTCCTTGGTTTTCTCACGACCCTGACTAGGATTAAGCAGATAAGACAATGAATGAATGAATGAATGAATAATTAATCACTTTTAAACAATTTACATCAGTAGTGATTGAGTGGGTGGATCATATACAGCACAAATTTGTGCTTAGCATTCAGAATAATAAAGCCTATTTTCAGTATCAACAAGAATCGTACTGCAATAGGAAAAATCATTACTAAGCAGTGCTTAATAACATACTGTTCTGTTCCTTTCACTACAAGCCCACTTTGAAGGCCAAAAAGTTTATTTCTGTCTCATTTGACTACAGAAAATTCAAATAACATCTAGTGAATAGTAAGTTGGCACTGATCTGGCATCTAATTTTAGATTTGTAATGATCTCTTACCTTGACCCTTAGGGAAAATGATGCTTCTTTAATAATCCTCCTCATTGTGCATTAGAGCAAAATACACTTGCCAGATCCTTAAACAAATATTTAAAACATTTTCATTATTGACCTAACAGTGAGCATTTTCAGACATAGCCTCCTTTGTAGCTTCTGGTCAATTTATGAAGATTAACAATTTTGGCACATTTTAATTGCATGTTCAAAAGGTCACAGGGCCTCATTCATGATACGTAAGCAGAACGAATTTGCACATAAAACGTTCGTAAAACAGTTTTTTCCTAAATGGTCAAACTCATGAAAATCTTTGTAGTCCCAAAAATGTCAGTACATACGATTAAAATCTACACATGGTGTTGAGCACGTGTGAACTGTTTGTAACGTCCGAAAGACACCAAGTGTCCTTATAACACGACTACACTTGAATTAAAGCACTGACTAAATAACAATTAGATAGATAGATAGATAGATAGATAGATAGATAGATAGAGAGAGAGAGAGAGAGAGAGAGAGAGAGAGACAGAGAGAGAGAGAGAGAGAGAGATAGATAGATAGATAGATAGATAGATAGATAGATAACTTTATTTATCCCCAAAGGAAAATTTCTTTGTTGCAGCAGCAATACACATAACAATACACAAATATAAACACAGAAAAAAAACCCTGAAAATTACAAATTTTACAAAAACTTTTACTAATAATGTTACAAATGTGTAACATACCCTCTAGCATCCTACTCACTATAGTCAGTTCTAGGGGCTCTAGAGTAGTTCCAAGCACAGACCCAGCTTTCTTTAAGAGTTTGTTCAGCCTCTTTGAGTCACTAGTTCTGATTCCGCTTCCCCGGCAGATGGCTGCGAAGACTTGTAAAAGATATGCAACATCGTATTGCATACATTGATTGACCTAGGCTTCCTCAAGAAGTAGAGTCTGCTCTGTCCCTTTCTGTATACAGCTTCAGTGTGACATCTCCAGTCCAGTCTGTTGTCAAGGTAAATACCCAAGTATTTGTAGCTCTCCACCACCTCCACTTCTTCTCCCTGGATAGATACAGTGTTTCGTGCAGTACTGGTCCTCCTAAAATCCACAACCATCTCCTTTGTCTTGGTCACATTCAACAGGAGATGATTGTTTTCATACCATTCCACAAAGTGGTCTACCAGTTCTCTGTATTCATTCTCCTGTCCACCACTGACAAACCCCACGATCACAGAGTCATCTGAAAATTTCTGTAGATGACAGAATTCAGAGTTGTACTGGAAATCCGAGGTGTACAAGGTGAAGAGGAAAGGTGAGAGTACAGTCCCCTGTTGTGCGCCGTATTGCTGACCACCTGCTCAGACTCACATCCCCTCAGTCGCACAAACTGTGGTCTGTCTGTCAGGTAATCAAAAATCCAGGAGGTTATGGAGACATCCACCTGCATTTCATTGAGCTTCTCCCTCAGCAGATAGGACTGAATGGTGTTAAAGGCACTCGAAAAATAAAAAAACATGATCCGTACGATGTTTCCTGATTTGTCCAAGTGTGCGAAAGCTCGCTGTAGCAGGTAGACGATTGCAGTATCAACTACAACCTCAGGGGGGTAGGCAAACTGCAATGGATCCAGAGAGGAGCTTACCAGAGGTCTCAGAGGGCTAAGATCAGTCTCTCCAAAACATTCATGATGTGTGAGGTTAGGGCGACCGGTCTGTAGTCCTCCAGAACAGATGGAGATGACTTCTTAGGTACTGGAACAAGACGAGATGTTTTCCAAAGCTCTGGAACCTTCGTCTGGTTTACTAATGTTAAAGAGGTGCTGTAGAACCCCACAGAGCTGGTCAGCACAAGCTTTCAGTACCCTTGGGCTGATTCCATTTGGACCTGCAGCCTTGTTCTGGTGCAGTCTCTTGAGTTGATTTTTCACCTGACTGTTAAAGGTGTTGATGAGGCTTTGTAGAAAGTTATGTCTGGCCTGTATTGAAGTCTGGTTGATGTTGATTGTGCTGTGTGAGGATCCACGATGGAAATTGTGGGCTGAGAGAATTCAGGGTCTGTGCTCGTTATTACTTGGGAGGCGTTTGGGGGAAATAGCTGTGGAGGCATGCAGGGTGTATGATCTGTGTGGGTGTGTGCACGAGAGGACATAGCTGAGGGTCCTGTGCTGAACCTGTTGAAAAAATAATTCAGTTTGTTGGCTCTGTCCAGGCTTCCCTCAGCCTGATCCCCTTTCACTTGTCTTCATGCCTGCCCACACATCCCGCACAATGTTCTCCTAGAGCTTATTCTCCAGCTTCTGCCTATATTCCTCCTTGCTCTCCCTTAGCTTCCATTATTTTCCTTAGCTCTTTCTGCACTCTCTTCAACACGTCCCTGTCCCCTTTCCTGAAGGCTCTTTTCTTCTTATTCAGCAGTTCCTTCAGGTCACTGGTGATCCACGGCTTGTTGTTGGGGAAGCATCATACCGTCTTGGTGGGGACGATGTTATCCACACAGAAGTTTATGTACTCTGTTACACAGTCTGTCATGGAATTGATGTCATCTCCATGTGGTTCACAGAGTACAGAAGGTGTGTAAGAAGGGGTGAGTACTAGATTGTGATCTGATCTTCCAAGTGATGGAAGGGTGGTGGAGGTGTATGCACCCTTCACATTACCATAAAGTAAATCCAGATTTTTATTGACTCTGGTGGGGCAGTTAAACTGTTGAAAAGTTGGGAGAGTGGCAGGCAGTGAAACATGGTTAAAATCACCAGAGATTGCGATGAATGCATTTGAGTGTTTTGTTTGTAGTCTGGCGATGAAGGAGCTGATGACCTTACACGGTGCGTCGGAAGCAGCTGAATGTGGCGGAATATAAACAGCAACAAATATGGCGGACGTGAACGCTCACGGCAGATAATATGGACGAAAACTCACTGCTAACAGTTCAATGTCTGGGCTACAGATACGCTCCTTTACCGTGAGATGTCCGGGATTATACCATCTGTTATTCATAAACATTGCATCCCCCCTCCTCTCTTCTTACCGCTCTGCCCTTGATCTCTGTCAGCCTGCACTGTCTGAACAATTAACAATTAAAAATACTGGAAGTAACAGCAAAATACCATTAATCCACAGGATATCCATAGTGGCGTAAATAAGAACTAAATGTAACGTATTGTGATAGAAAATACACTATATAATACAAAATAAATACAAAAAGACCAAACAAGCAGGAGCTGCTACGACAGGCTGCCACTCACTAGGGGTGGCACCAAGTTCAATTATTGCAATTCTTGTTATTATAACACATTAAAATGATTATAATGCATTAAAAAATAAAAGTAAACAAAATGACACCTAACAAGCACTCTGTTTAAAAAAACAGCCTGTTAATCAGAGAAACTTTGGACATTTCTGAAAGGGTGTGTGGCTTACTCAAGTGAAACACAAACACTTCAAAACAAGTACATTACATATTTTATTTGACTCTGCTGGACTTTTATTGCATTGCACATTTATCCAAGTGTGTTATCTATTTCTGAAAAAGAATAATTTTGCCGATGCAGAAAACTAAGTACCCTGTCCAGGATTCAGCGGCTAATAAGAAAGTGAATAAATGAAACAAATGAATTAAACAGCACTGCTTCATAAATGTTCTGGGTCAGTCAGAATTGTCTTTCATTTACAAGTGGCACTTCAGCTGGGCGGCTGAACATTGTTATGAAATTAATATTACATATTAATATTAATATATTAATATTATATACTATAATATTATATATTATAATATTAATATTACTTATTTAAATTCTGACCATTTATACCTTGAAAGATCACAGCGGCTGTTTTGTCCGTATACTTTATGAATGACCTCTCATCTACCCAAGTCAGCTATTTTACTGCCATTCCAGCATCAGTCATTAACATGACAATGAGGCAGTTGTTTACCTCTGAAAACATTCCGTTATTCCAGATGACCACAGCAGCAGTTTGTGAAGAAAAGGAAGCAGTGCCAAGTGATTAGACACTGCAAGCAAAATAAAACTCAAGGTAGGATAATTGCGAATTAAAGTGTGAAACGAAAACGACTCGTAGTTGCACACTAAATTTTATCAATAAATAGCTAAATAATGATCAAAACGTATTAATGTCTTTCTGATATTTTTGTGATCCATTTTAACTTGCATTTTTATTATGTATTATATTATAAATATGCATGCAAATGCCAAATGGTCAAAATAAGGCAATGGTCATTCCAGTAGTTATGAAATTCTGAGCTTTCTAGTTTTAACTTACCATCAGATTTTGGTTCAGCTGCAGATCACTGTCAGCATCACGAATAATATCTGAGAAAGGGCTTTCACCAATAACGCTGCTGATTCATTCATCTGCGAGACAAGCTTGATGATGGATCCGAGACTCCTGTTTTAAAAAGTGCCGGCTGGTGTGTGCAGTGCACTGATTTAGATTCAAGCTTCATGTCCTTCATGTTCATCAAATCCTGAACTGTTCTGGTTAAATAATAGATGTAATTTGCCAAGCTGCTTTTATAGGTCCAGAAATTTCATGGTAGACTCTCGAAAATAAAAGGTGTCGACTTGAATGCACTTTGCTAAAAAAAAAAAAAGACAAAAAACAAACAAAAAAAAAAAAAACATTTTCGCATCAGAATCTTTTTTTTTTTTTGCTTTTTCTGAGACATTTCAGAGGATTTTCCTCATTCCAAAGTCTTTGTTGTATGGTGTTCATTTGTTATTTATGGGCGTGGACTATGGTAATTGTATGCTAATTATAAAGAAACATGCACGTGTGACCCATTTACAAATGATTGGTATTCATTAACATATGCACGTTCTACTAATAAATCTGGTGTTTACGTGGTGTGCATGAATCTGGCAGAGTTTTAGGAAATTTACTAAATTTGCTAAAAGTAAAGTTTGCTCGTCTTTTTTATGAAGGTTTCATGAATGAGGCCCATAGAGTGCATAAGAGGACATACGTTTTTGTACCCAATACAATGATGTTTTTCATGTCAGTAATGGATACAAAATAATAAGAAGAATAAATGCA
This sequence comes from Ancistrus triradiatus, assembly GCA_025084515.1. Taxonomy (NCBI): domain Eukaryota; kingdom Metazoa; phylum Chordata; class Actinopteri; order Siluriformes; family Loricariidae; genus Ancistrus; species Ancistrus triradiatus. The sequence continues at coordinate 222,462 of JAJAGP010000229.1, forward strand.
GTAGGATACAAAACCTGGTCATCTATGGTGTTGAGTAACGCAGCGAATAACTCATCACCAGAGATGTAAGGTGAAGGATCAAAGCACGTTTGGGAATATATAACAGCATCTGGAATTGGTACTTTATTTTTGATTGACGGCATTAAGAATGTTCATCAGTACAAAGTAAATCTACAACACATTTGTATATCTACAAGACACTATAATCTACAAGACATTTCATTGAGATGATAATGACTACAGATACACTGTCAGGAAAATCAGGACATCAGCATAAACAAAAAAAAAAAATAAAAAAACACACACAACTGCTATATCTAAATTGTGAAGCCGTTCAACTCCAGAGTATAAAAAGTTTAGAAAATATTCCTCCAGATCTGTTTGAAGAATGGGGCTAACTGCTGTTCCTCCCAAATGAGACCCTAGAACCGTTTAGTGTGAAAGCACCTATGTATCATCTACTGTGGCTGGTTTGATATAGACATCTAACAATGACTGCTGTGCTCACGATAATGTCATGGCATGGAATATATAATTCTACTTTTTTGCAGAGTGAAGCTCTATAGGTACAGTGGGGCAAAAAAGTATTTAGTCAGCCACTGATTGTGCAAGTTCTCCTACTTAGAAAGATGAGAAAGCTCTGTAATTTTCATCATAGGTACACCACCTACGAGAGACAAAACGAGAAAAAAAATCCAGGAAATCACATTGTAGGATTTTTAAAGAATTTAATTGTAAATCATGGTGGAAAATAAGTATTTGGTCACCCAAAAACAAGCAAGATCTCTGGCTCTCACAGACGTGTGACTTCTTCTTTAAGAAGCTCTTCTGTCCTCCACTCGTTACCTGTATTAATGGCACCTGTTTGACCTCGTTGCTGTATAAAAGTCATCTGTCCACAGCCTCAAACATTCAGACTCCAAACTCAACCATAGCCAAGACCAAAGAGCTGTCGAAGGACACCAGGAAGAAAATTGTAGACCTGCACTAGGCTGGGAAGAGTGAATCTACAGTAGGCAATTGTAAGAAAATGGAAGACATACAAGACCATTGACAATCTCCCTCAATCTGGGGCCCCACGCAAGATCTCATCCTGTGGGGTCAAAATGATCATGAGAATGGTGAGTCAAAATCCCAGAACTACACGGAGGGACCTGATGAATGACCTGCAGAGAGCTGGGATCAAAGTAACAAAGGCTACCATCAGTATCACTACGCCGAGAGCGACTCGGATCCTGCAGTGCCAGGCGTGTCCCCCCTGCTTAAGCCAGTACATGTCCAGGCCCGACTGATGTTTGCCAGGGAGCATATGGATGATCCAGAAGAGGATTGGGAGAATATCATGTGGTCAGATGAAACCAAATAGAACTTTTTGTTAAAACCTCAACTCGTTATGTTTGGACCTCAACCCCATAGAAAATTTGTGGAGGGAGTTGAAAGTCCGCGTTGCCCAACAACAGCCCCAAAACATCACTGCTCTAGAGGAGATCTGCATGGAGGAATGGGCCAAAGTACCAGCTACAGTGTGTGCAAACCTGGTGAAGACTTACAGGAAACGTTTTACCTCTGTCATTGTCAACAAAGGTTATGTTACAAAGTACTGAGTTGAAGTTCTGTTATTGACCAAATACTTATTTTCGACCATAATTTACAATTAAATTCTTAAAAAATCCTACAATGTTATTTCCTAGATTTTTTTCTCATTTTGTCTCTCACAGTTGAAGTGTACCTATGATGAAAATTACAGACCTCTCTCATCTTTCTAAGTTGGAGAACTTGCAAAATCAGTGGCTGACTAAATACTTTTTTGCCCCACTGTAAGCAGGAAACACAACACACTGCGGTACATTTTTTTAACTGCATATGTATGTAAACTTGCAAAATCAGTGGCTGACTAAATACTTTTTTGCCCCACTGTAAGCAGGAAACACAACACACTGCGGTACATTTTTTTAACTGCATATGTATGTAAGCGATTAGTAAAAAATATTTACATTTCCAAACTCTATATAAACTTCTATATTTACAACAAAATCAAATGAGACATTTAGAACTCAAAAAAGTGTCCAAACATTTACTGATTAATCGGAACTCATTGTTCAGAAGGCGAAATGATTTGCACCTTCAAAATCTGCAGAACATGATACAGTACCAGTGACGTTCAAATATTTAAGTGCCCATTATAATAGTGAGATAATTTGTCAGGCCAGGTTGCATTCAAAGTGAATTCTAAATTAATGTGATTATCGACTGACAATGTCATAATTTGCCATAACTGAATATGCAGGGAATATACAGTAATATAGCACTCAGTTTGGTATAACAAGGATGAATGAGGTATAACAAGGTATCTCATTCAGTTAAGTCCATCTGTCAATTTTCTATTTTCAGTAAGTGTTAGCTCAAGTATACTGTGCAAATATTAATAATAATAATAATAATAAAAATCTTAATTTATATTGCACCTTTCATTTTGCAATCCATAATCTCAAGCATACAGGCTAAAACGAGATAAAAAAAATAAAAATAAAATATACCATAAAACAATCACAGACACTAAGAAAGCTAGCATTAGAAATACACCAAGTATTTAAGCAAATATGATTTTAAAAGGAATAAAATGAAGTAAATAATAAAAACACAAAAAGAAATAGAATGAAATACAAAATAATGGAGTAAAATAAAAAAATACAAAGATTAAAAAGAATATATTAAAAATACAATAAAATACTTCCTTGACATCCTCTGGAACAGTATTCCAGAGTTTATGAGCTACATAAAAAAGATCAATTAAACTAGGACCTACCAGTTAACCTGCCTCCGTTGATCTTAGTGGACGTGTTGGGTTGTAATACTTCAGAAGGTCTGTCATTTATTTACTTTTTAAAACTTTATATTTCATTAAATGGATTTCATAATCAATATGGGTAGCTAGTGTACATTGTATCAAACTGGTGTAATGTGATCAGACTTTATTTATTTTGTACAAGTTTGTTTAAGGAAAATACAGGGCAGCCAGTTAATTGTTTCAGACATGGTGTATATATGGGATGCGAAACCAGTGTCAAGTATTATTCCTTATTAAAGACCACACATTATTAAAGCTTATTAACTGTAGCATCTGGCTTCACAGAACAGTCATTGAGCTATAGGATAGGATGAATTCAAGCAAACTTCTTACACAGTATCAACAGTTTTGTCATGATTAAGGAGAAGAAAGTTTCTTAGTCGTCCATGCTTTATTGTCTTTAATGCAGCCATCAGTTTTGTGCAACTCTGCTAATGTGTCTGGCTGAACTGATATCTGTGTATCGTCAGCATACAATGCCTAAAACAGAACCTTTTGTAACACCATAATGCACTCTTTTAGGTACTGCTCACTCTTCATTTATAGTGACACATCGGTAACACTCTGTTAGGTATGATCAAAACCAGTTAAGAACTTGTCTGTTCATTTCATCCATTTGTTTTGGCCTAAAAATTAAAATTTCTTAGTAAATAGTGTCATATACTCAAATTCAGCAATACTCAAAAAGAGATGGCCATGTCCAGCTGCAGATCATTGAACACCTTGGCCAGTGATGTTTCTGTGCTATAACGTTTTGTTATTTTTAATAACAAAAAAATAAATAAAAACAGTTGTTTATCAAGATTGTTGATCAAGAATTCAATTGTTTATCAAGAATCCAATTGTTTATCAAGATTGTTTATCAAGAATCCAAAATTCTGGACAGATAGCAAATTGGAGATGGGGTGATAATTTCAAAGATCCTAGGGGTCAATATTTAGTAATTTTAGGAGAGATTTAATATTAGCCAGCTTGGGTCAAGGCTTAAGCTGGGAGATGAATTTATGAAATTGAGTAGTGGCTTGCCAGTAACGGATAATTCTAGAAGCAGCTTTTTTTAAAACTATTTTACTTTTATTTAAACTTTAATTTAAGCAGGCAAGTCACTGCTAATAAATTCTTATTTACAGTGGTGGCCTGACAAGCAGCATTTTTGAGTCCAGAGCACACATTTTTTCTAGAAGACAGCATCATGACCATCTAATGTTTTTGGGTGAAGAAATATGCAAAATGATTAACAATAAACTATGATGGAATTTGTGGTACATAATTAAAATTACTGTGTGTTCATTTATTTCAATCAAGTCAGAGAAATAAGAAGATCTCTCTGATGAAAAGCCCTGATGGCAGTTTTTAGAGATTCTATGGAACTGAGCTCCTATTTATGGTTTTCCTTAAACAAGAAGGACCAACCTTACCCAGATTAGTGATTAGAGATTTGTGGCACACTGTTCAATGAATTTAGATCTGGAAGATTATCTTCATATTTCAGACACAGTATGTGTTGTGAAAACAAGCTTCCTACCTAAGCTGGTCCTAGTACACAAGTTTGTACTCATCTGAAGTTTACTTCAGAACTAATAAGGCAACGATTAGAAATGTCAGCAGTCACAAAAATCACAAAATCCAGGGTGTGACAGAACTTGAGAGTGGGGCCTGAAACATGCTGAGACACACCAACAATGTCTAATATTGATATTCACACTGTCATTAGAGGGACATTTTCTTTCTCCATATGGATGTTAAAATTAAAACTTTGTAAATAAACATAGGATTTAAAGAAACTCTGTAAATTATTTTTAGAGCTTTGTGTATCGTCTAGGAAATCTACATATTGTGGTCAATATAACAGAATTTTGTTTAAATGTATTAAAGTCTGGAATGTTTAAAACCAAGATTTCAAATGACTTACCGTATTTTTCGGGCTATATAAGGCGCGATATCAATGATCGACTTCTAACGGGTCTATTTTCATACATAAATCGCACCGTGTTATAAGGCGCATAAAATGAAACATACCCTTAAGTTCCGTCGGAAACTCAGTTTGGTCTTCTTTACCTAGCACAGGCCGTCTTCTTGCTTCCTCCACTTATGTACCATTGATTCGTTAATGTTGAATTCTCTCGCAGCTGCTCTATGTCCATGTTGTACTGCGTGACTGAGCGTTGAGTTTGAAATCCGCTTCGAAAATGAATGAATGAATGCACATACCCTAATGCTGAAGCACAGATCGTATTACTCCGCGATGCTGCGCACTACGGTGGCCGTAAAGCTTCGTAACTTACCAAGGCCGTGCTTAAACATTTTGACAGATTTATGAGCACCGTGTACCATCTACAATCGGTTCTAGGTCAGAAAGCACAACCAGAATTAATTCATACATTAGGCGCACTGCATTTTAAGGTGCACTGTCGATTCTTGAGAAAGTTAAAGGATTTTAAGTGCGCCTTATGGCGGTAAACTGAAACTGAACTTTTTTGTGATATCAAACGCCATAACACAAATGGTAGCAATATCTTCATTTCATACTTGTGCACTAGTATTTTTAAGCATGTCTGCATGCTGCTTAGCACAAGTATCTTCCATTTGTAGTCACTTTAAAACCAAGCGAGGAAAATTATTTATTGCTGGGAAATTCACTAGGAGATAAATAAAACCCACCCAAAGAAGTAAAACTCCTATTACTACCCCAGCTGATGTTTAAGCCTCTTAAAAATAAATATTTAATAAATGGGATTAGCAATGTGAGGAATAAAGACAGCAGAAAGGAGAGTGAAGGAAACAAGCAACCCATGGCTGGCAACTGTTTACAGATAATGAACAAGGTGTTTGTTTTATTTGTCAAAACTGCAAGCAGATTAATACAGTGGTGCTTGACAATTTGTGAACCCCTTAGAATTTTCTATATTTCTGCATAAATATGACCTAATACATCAAAAAGAAATGAGACAAAATATACTTGGTCATTTCTTTATTGAGAAAAATGATCCAATATTACATATTAGTGAGTGGCAAAAGTACGTGAACCTCTAGGATTAGCAGTTAACTTGGTGAAATTAGAGTCAGGTGTTTCAATCAATAGGATGACAATCAAGTGTGAGGGGACACCGTTTTATTTAAAGAACAAGAATCTATCAAAGTCTGCTCTTCACAACACGTTTGTTCATGGCACAAACAAAGAAGATTTCTGATGAGTTGTTGATGCTCAGCAGGTGGAAAAAGTTACAAAACCATCTCTAAAGAGTTTGGACTCCACCAATCCACAGTCAGACAGATTGCGTACAAAATGGAGGATATTCAAGACCATTGTTACCCTCCCCAGGAGTGGTCGACCAACAAAGATCACACCAAAAGCAAGGCATGTAATAGTGGGAGAGGTCAAATGGACCCCAGGGTGACTTCTAAGCAACTGAAGTACTCTCTCACACTGGCTAAAGTTAAGTTCCACCAACAGAAGGACACTGAACATATCACTATTTACCGCCGTCCTGGTCCCTATTCAGAATTTCTTCAGGAATTTGCTAACTTTCTTTCCTGCTTACTACTGTCAACAGATAAGGCTTTAATTGTAGTTGATTTCAATATTCACTTTGACAATGAGCAGGATCCACTTAAAATTGCTTTCGAGTCCATCTTAGAATCCATGGGTATCACTTAGAATGTGATGGGACCAACCCACCGCTGTAATCATACTTTAGATCTAATATTAACATTTGGTATCAATATAGATAACCTTGATGTTTTCCCGCAAAGTGATTCGATTTCAGATCACTATCTTTTAGTATTTGAGCTATCTCTAATAAATAAAATCCTTCTGCCTCGTTATCACACCAAGCGCACTATCACATCTGCTACTCCAGCTGCGTTTATTTACAAACCTTACCAGACTTGAAATTTATACACCTACGGAGATCAATCATCCTGAGTGTGTAAATGACCAAATAGAATGTGTGCTTCGCTCAACCTGGACACGACTGCCCCTGCTAGGGTCAAACGTATAGGGAAAAAAAGGCTAGCACCATGGTATAATGACCACAACCCGTACCTTAAAGCAAAGAACACCGAATCTAGAGCACAAGTGGAGACATAGTAATGCTCATCACATCACCAAACTGTGTCAGCACCTTCTAGATGCAGCACTAGTGAAGACATCTGTTTAATGAGCTGTAAATCAAGATTAGAATCTTTTACCCCAATTACTAATACTGAACTATCCACACTGATCAGCTCGTCTAAGTCATCAACATGTATATTAGATCCAATTCCTACACATTTACTCAAACAAGTAATACCTAGTATTACAGAGCCACTGTTAGTTATTTTAAATCCATCCCTTACCTTTGGTTATGTGCCCAAATCCTTTAAGTGTGCCATTATCAAACCACTGATGAAAAAAAGCAGATCTTGACCCTTGAGTGATATATAATTATAGACCAATTTCAAATCTACCGTTTCTGTCCAAAATCTTAGAAACAGCCGTCTATCAGCAGCTCTGCAGTTACCTCCAAAATAATGGTACTTATGAAACATTTCAGTCTGGCTTCAGGCCCCATCATAGTACTGAAACAGCATTAATTAGGGCACTAAATGATTTGTTAATGTCCTCAGATAATGGATGTGTTTTCTTGTTCTGTTAGATTTAAGTGCAGCATTTCACACTATATATCATGATGTTTTACTAAACAGACTAGAAAATACTGTAGGTATTAAGGGATCAGCACTTTCTTGGTTTAAATCCTACTTAACTGACCGGTACCAGTTTGTTCATATAAATAATCTAAGGTCTAAGCTCTCAAAAGAGAAGTATGGCGTGCCTCAGGGCTCAGTGCTTGCCCCGTTTTTATTCTCTCTGTACATGCTGCCACTAATCTCAGTTATTCGTAAACATGGCATTAGTTTCCACTGCTATGCAGATGATACACAGCTGTACTTATCATCCAAACCAAATGACAGCCTTACAATCAACAAAACTAAGGACTGTGTAAAGGAAATAAAAGATTGGATGTCATTTAATTTTCTCTTACTTAACTCAGATAAAACTGAGGTTCTATTAGTGGGACCCAAGGCTGTGAGAGACAGGTTGGCTACATCTATCCTAAATCTATATGGCTATTCAGGATTTCCCAGTCCATCTGTAAAAAACTTAAAGGTGTCATATTTGATTCAGATCTCTCCTTTGATGCACACATTAGCAACATCACTCGAATTGCTTTCTGTCAATTACATAATATCGCTAAACTTAGAAATATCCTCTCTTTTAATGATGCAGAGAAACTGGTTCATGCATTTATTACCTCAAGGTTGGATTACTGTAATGCCTTACTTACTGGATGCTCTAGAAAATCTATAAATAAACTTCAATTAGTGCAGAATGCAGCCACCCGAGTGCTAACTCGAACTAGAAAATTTGATCATATCACTCCTGTTCTATCTTCACTACACTGGTTACCAGTTAAATTCCGCATTGATTACAAAATACTTCTTATAACTTATAAAGCTCTACATGGCCTGGCCCCATATTAACTGAGTGAACTCTTAAGAGTTTTACAATCCAGCTCGTCTACTTCGTTCGCAGGTTGCAGGACTTCTTTTAGTTTCTAGAATTTAAAAAAATCTCAGGAGGGGGAAAGGCTCTCTCATACATGGCCCCCCAACTATGGAATAAACTTCCCACTTTCATTCGAGACTCAGACACTCTCCAAAATTTTAAGTCTAGGCTAAAGACATACTTATTTACGCAGGCTTTTGACTATATTTAGACCAGGATGCATGGCTCGGATTCACTGGGGCCGGGAGTCTTGGAGTCATGTCTGGCCTGCCTGCCTTGTCCGCTAGCCGGGAGTTATCAAGGTGGGCGTCTGGCTGAACTGGGCTTCGGTCCTCGTGATCTTGACTCATGCATCCTTGACTTAGAATAATGGCAGAGCTGGGGGTTCGATAGTCAAAGAGGGCTTATTGGTGATCAGAGACGTTGGGTTGCTGTCTTCTGCCTCCCGTGGGGTTGCCAATGTTGTCTCATGTGATCCCTCTGGCTGATGTTACCTACCAGTTATCCTCTTTCTAGCTAGCTGCTAGAAGCTAATGCTTGCCGGGGTCTCATGCTACACTTGGCATCAGTAATTGACATGGCATCAGTGATTGTTAATAGACACTGTGCTCTTAATCAATAGCTAATTACATTTTCTGTTTTCTCTCCGAGCTGTGTTCCGGCAGTTCCAGCCCCACACATGATGTTCATCTGCTGTAGCTCCAGTCAAGCTGCTTCCGTCATCAGCTCCAGCCCCATCATACCCGGGCCACTTAATGTCAATGTGCATACTTCACATTTTATTCGAACTTTGACTCCATGACTTTAATTTCGCTCTTAGATTTATCATCTACGCTGCCCAAGGAGGTTGGGTCCCTTTTTGAGTCTTGGTCCTCCCAAGGTTTCTTCCTATAACTCGAGAAGTTTTTCCTTGCCACTGTCGCCCTAGGCTTGCTCAATTTGGGATTGGACGTAGTTATTAGGAGATAATCTAAACTTGTGAAATTGCTCTGAGACAATGCTCCATTGTAAAAAGCGCTATATAAATAAATCTGACTTGACTGAACAACAATGGTGTGCATGGCAGGGTTACAAGGAGAAAGCCACTGCTCTCCAAAAATTGAACATTTTTGGTTTAAAAGAAAACACTGCATTCTAGCATAAGATCCTTATCCCATCTGTGAAACATGATTGTTGTAGTATCATGGTTTGGGCCTGTTTTGCTGCATCTGGGCCAGGACAGCTTGCCATCATTGATCGAACAATGAATTCTGAATTATATCAGAGAATTCTAAAGGAAAACGTCAGGACATCTGTCCATGAACTGAATCTCAAGAGAAGGTGGGTCATGCACCAAGACAACAAAATTAAACACACAAGTCAGTCTACCAAAGAATGGTTAAAGAAGAATAAAGTAAATTTTTTGAAATGACAAGTCAAAGTCCTGAACTTAATCCAATCGAAATGTTGTGGAAGGGCCTGAAGCGAGCAGTTAATGTGAGGAAACCCACTAACATCCCAGATTTGAAGCTGTTCTGTACAGAGGAATGGGCTAAATTTCCTCCAAGCCGGTGTGCAGGACTGATCAACAATTACAGGAAACGTTTAGTTTCAGTTATTGCTGCACAAGGGAGTCAGACCAGATACTGAAAGCAAGGGTTCACATACTTTTGCCACTCACTAATATGTAATATTGGATCATTTTCCTCAATAAATAAATGACCAAGTATAATATTTTATCTCATTTGTTTAACTGGGTTCTCTTTATCCACTTTGAGGACTTTGATATGAAGGATGTGAAAATCTGATGTTGTTTTAGGTCATATTTATGCAGGATATCAAAAATTCAAAAAAGCTCACAGACTTTCAGGCACCACTGTACATTGAGCATGCTGATTAGTTGCTGTTTCTGAAGAAGAACATGCATATTTGACCATGAATTGAAACATGTCCAATTTACATAATACAAGTTGATAAACACTGGAATGTTCACAGGTTTGCACAAAATAGGCTGCCTGCACCCAGTGAATTCCAGAATATTCTTGACTCTTCCCCACAACTCTAACAGTTGAAACAGCATGATTAGATAACCACATGCAACAACAATAGTGGAAACTGTGGCACTCAGGGCATTGTCACACTGAGCATGGTTACCTTGAATGATGCTGGAGTGTAACTGTCCCCCCCTCTTCACTTCCCTGCTCAATAATATTCACACTACACTTTAATGAATCGAGCCCACCTCTTCAAGCATGCCTGGTGCAGTGTACCATGTCCCAGCATGTTTTGGAGCGATCACAATAGTCAACAAACCGTGTTTTGGGGGTATTTCGCAACCAAGCGTGATACAGATTGCCTACTGTACCCCCTCACAAGAGAAAGACCTGCAACAACATATGCGACCTAACACCAAGTGGTGCGAACTGAAGGTTCACACACTGGCATGTTGCAACTTTTCCTTTCACCTAATGATGAAGTAAAAGCATAGTACGTTGTACCATAGTGTTATCAAAGTTAGCTACACTTAAGAGCCATTAATTTCTCAGTATGGATCTGCAAATGAATTTACAGAATGACATTTATTGATGGCTACAGCAAAAAAGCACAAAGTTGACAGTGAGAACCAATGATTTGGAAGTATGAATATTTTTCATGGAGAGCCTCTGCAAATGTGTGTGTCTTATATGCCAAAAGACTGTGGTAATGAAGGGATTTATATCAAAAACATTATAAACAAAGAATGGGAATTACAGTAAATATTCAGGGGACGAGATGCTTAAGCAACTAAAACATACTCTGGTTTCACAGCAGCAAATTTTCTTCAGGGCAGGAGGCGCAGGAGATAAGAGCAAGTTAAGAGGTGGCTGTGCTAATCTCTAAGCATGGAAAACCTTTATTTGTTGGTGAAAGATTGTGAAATTTGTGAAAGAGTGCATACCTAAAATGGTTGATGTTCTTTGCCTCAAAAAGAAGCATGACTTTATGATGTATCATCAGACATCAAGAAACCACTGAGCAAAAGGGACCATGCATTTGACTGTGTTTCATTAGCTTATCATGAAAGTACGTATGTGACTTATACTGCCCAGCCATTAATCTTTGTGAGAGGTGTGCATGCTAACATTGTATGTCACCGAAGAACTGTGGGATCTTCAGAGTCTGAATATCCAGTCTGTTCGTTCAGCAGTTGAAAACATGAAACTGTCCTGGGACAATCTGAGTAGAATAGTTACTGACGGTGCCCCAGCGATGATTCAAGTGGATTAATCTCACGTGTTTTCAGTCAGTAAGCAGGGTGGGATCACCATTAAACTTCACCCCCTAACACACCAGCAGACTCTGTACGCTAAGTGTCTGAAATTCAATCATGTCATGACTACAATAATGAAACCTGAAAACAAAACACTAGCCTACAAGACAAAGATGCTCTGGTGAGCCAGCTGTATTTGCATATCGAGGCCTTTGTTACCAAGATGTAGTGTGATTATTAACTTTGCAGCCAACATCAGCTGTCTCTCTTTAGAACTTTCATCAACACCTGTATAAGGAACGATTTCCACAGATGCGAACACGTGCTAAGAGAATGCTAAGGTTATTTGGGTCTATGTACTTTTGTGAACAGACCTTCTCAGTTATGAACTTGAACAAGAACCACTTGAGGTTCTGCTGTCACGAATACAGCTGTCGAGCCAGACCTATCACGTATAATGCAGTTGAGGGCCCAACACCACCACTCCCTTTCGTTTCCAGTTGGCTGTCTCTTCTGGTAAAGTGCGTAGCATCAGGTTAGAACTTTGACACAATGAGAATTTGTACAATATTTTTTGCATTTAGTTGGTTATGTGACTTAGGAAATATAAGACTTGCTTTGTTATTAAGTACCATTGGTCTCGCAGTGCATAGTAATTGAGTAATAAAATACAGATGAGAAATACTGATGTAAGATACATGTTTTAAAGATACATACAAATGTTTTAACAACAATGTTCAGCCTAAGTAATCTATAGAAAGTTGCGGTATTTTTCACATAATTTTGAAATCCTGCTGCAGTTACTGCACTAAAAGGAAATCCAGAAATTAAATGACTAATAATTTTTCTGTACGTTTGTGTTTTTTCACATTTTGAATGATTTATAATTTTTCTGGAAAGAGACACTGATCCTTAGGTATTCAATTTAGCCACCTTTGCAAAACGTTTGTACACCCCTGGTCTAAAGCAAGCATGCACCAGACTAACAAACCCAGACCAACAACAATCAAGCTACTTTCAGACAAGCCAGAGTTGACCTCAGACTCCAGCTCACAGAAGCCGAGCCGTACATCCCAGTCAGGAGAGACTTAACAGGAGCCTCATGATTATGTAAACAAGAATGTTTTTAATATAGACTTTAAAATTGGGAGTGTGTCTGATTTTGGTTTGTTTGTGTTTATTGCCATTCCAGCTCACAACAGACTATGTACATGGCATTGCACAGGTTTAACATATTTCTCTTCCTATCAAGTAGGATGGATCAGCAATTGCGCTATAGTTGATCTTTGATTTTTAGGTAGTCCAAAAAGTTCAGGATCTTTGCCAGGGGGTTTCGTTCAAACAGATCTTTCATATTGTCTTCTTTGTAGTAGTTTTTCCTGTTGTCGTTTGTTGCCGGTCAGTCTATTAATAGATGTTTTATTGTTAGTTGTGAGTGACAGTTTTGACAGGAAGCCGCATCTTCCCCAAGGAGGGAGGTGGTGGTGTGTTAGAGCCGAATGGCCTATGCGACATCTTGTCAGTGCTGTTTGGTCACGTCTTGTTAATGGGTAGTATGTGGGAGCCCTCTCAAGCCTCGGTTTGATTTCGTGAAGTTTATTTGATGTGCATTGGCTTTTCTTTAAAACACCGTGCTAATCAAACTTTGGTAGTCTGGAAATACTTCAGGAAAGATGAGACCAATTCTGAAGTAACCTGCACTGTAGTGCTTAATTTGTAAATATTTTGTAAACATCAGGTAAGGGAACACTGAGCGTGACATCCTGCAAGTGGGCCCTGAGTGAGAATAATAGTGTATAAAAATAACAGTGCTCATAGTGCAACACATAATACAGTAGATTTCAAAATAGAATATCAATGAAAAAGACTTGCATCGTCTTAACTATCAGTTTTTCACATAGTCAGTTTTTCATCTTTTTTTTCACTATTTACAAATCTCACCGCCTCTTATGACATGAGAGCGCGTAGAATGTGACTGATGATCTAATTACCATCTAGTTACCATCAAAGAAAAATTAGCCGTTTGGGTGTTTAGCAAGGAGGTTACACACAAAAAAAGTACCATTTAATTAAAATTAGTTTATTAAAACTGCTATTTTCATTTTATGTGCTCCAGATATGAGAAGAACCGGTGTAAGACCGGAGCTTGCTCCTGGTAGGATCTGGCTCAACTGGAACACTGCACTGGTGTATTATTTTGCACATTTACTTATTGCCGTCTTTAAAAGTATAGCCTAAAGAATTTTAATTTAGAAACCGTACGTCTGTTATTTCAAATACTATTTGACGCATTCTTTGCCGCTAATTCTCTGCGATAATAACATAAATAAATTAATTTAAAAAAATAGGGAACTCAAGTTTCTTTTTGCTTTACAAAAAGATGACTAGTTGACTATTTTTTTAATGATTAGTCGACCAGTAAAAATTACTGGTCGTGCAACCTTTAGTATGAATATCAAAGAAAAATCTATAGGTAAATATAGGAACTAAAAGTAGTCCTGCACTTTGTGAATGAAGCGGATGTGTGGAATTCTATGAGTTCACCGAAATACTGTTAGGCCAGGCTATGTAGAGGTTTACAAGTTTTTGTTTTTTGCAATTAATGCAAAATCTAACTGCTAATCAGTGCATAGCTGACAGGACAGGCCAAATATGACTGAATTTTCTAATTACAATTATCACCAGAACCACTGCATTCAGAACTAACTGGAGTTTATTTATAGAGTTAGAATCCAGTCAGTAGAGTGTCACAGTAATCCAGCCTTGCGGTTATAAAGCATTAACCAATTTTGCGGCTATAAAAGGTTCATCAAGGTTTATCACAGATTTAGACAATCTGTCTCTCATGGCCATGTGTCCAACTAATAATATTTGTTTTATCTGAGTTAATAAGATTTTAATTGGTGGGCTGCATGCTCAAGCTAATGGGGCTCTGTTGGTTTTTTAATCATTATGTCTGGTAGGTTATTAATAAATGCAGTTAAAGTAGCAGAAGTAATAGTGCACTTGGTATGATTCGGACATAGACACGTCTTAATAATTACAGGTAGCCTGAGTGATAAGAGAGCAATACATTTTGAGTGAAAACAACAAGGTTATAAGTTTACAAGGTGTTAAAATTAGATCTAAGATATGGTTACAGCAGTGGGTCTGCCCCATCAAATTCTGATCTTACTGATTTTCAAAGTGAATATTAAAATCACCTACATTTACAGAAAGTACTAAGCAACACAAAAATAGCAAATTCTTAATTTCATAGTAATAAGCTGACAAAAAGTATGTTTATTTCTGTCATGAGGTTAGATCAGAATCAGTTTTTGAAATGAATTAGCCTTGTAATGTATTTTGCAGTAACGCCCATCTTTATAGCAGTAAAAAATGTTGCTCATAATTGTGCTATTCCTGCTCCACGACCATTAAGGAAAGAGTTTTTAACATAGCTATAATCAAGAAGGTAAGGATTCAAATAAAGCTAAATATTTACCAGGTCTAATCCAAGTTAAACCATAGTTGCTGCTGTCATTCATAGGGTAGTTCATTTCATCGATATAGGATAGAACCACCAACAAACAAAGCTCTTTGAACAGGTTGTTCAGTTTGTGTTTCATTGAGGGGGTACCACTGACATATTATAATGCTGATGGAAGAACACCAGATAAACATGCCATACTCTCCACGGGAAACAAACATTGCACAAGTCATAACAATAACAATGAATGAATGATAAGAAGACACTTAGGAAATGAATCTAAATTCACAGATGATTCTGTTGCTAGTCCAACAGACATTTTAATAATAATCCTATATTACCAATAAAAGTATAACAGTGATGTCACAGTTAAATAAATAAATAAATGAATAAATTCTGTCCTCCACTCATCACCTGTATGAATGGCACCTGTTTGACCTCGTTATCTGTATAAAAGACACCTGTCCACAGCCTCAAACAGTCAGACTCCAAACTCCACCATGGCCAAGACCAAAGAGCTGTGGAAGGACAACTGGAAGAAATTTGTAAACTTGCAGCAGGCTGGAAAGAGTGAATCTACAATAGGCAAGAAGATTGGTGTGAATAAATCAACTGTGGGAGCAATGGAAGACATACAAGACCATTGATAATATCCCTCGATCTCATCCCGTGGGGTCAAAATGATCATGAGAACGGTGAACAAAAATCCCAGAACTACACGGAAGGACCTGATGAATGACCTGCAGAGAGCTGGGACTAAAGTAACAAAGGCTACCATCAGTAACTCTATGCAGAGAGGGACTCAGATCGTGCAGCGCCAGGCGTGTCCCCCTACGTAAGCCAGTACATGTCCAGGCCCATCTGAAGTTTACCAGAGAGCATACAAATGATCCAGAAGAGGATTGGGAGAATATCATGTGGTCAGATGAAACCAAAATAGAACTTTTTGGGAAAAAACACAACTGGGGGAAAAAGGATGCCGAGTTGCATCCCAAAAACACCATGCCTACTGTGAAGCATGGGGTGGCAACATCACGCTTTGGGGCTGTTTTTCTGCAAAGGGGACAGGACGATTGATCTAGAAACATTATTGTGTCACAGGACAGTTGTGGTTTAGTTTCTTTTTGTGGCAGTAAGGGAGAAAAATAGAAAAGAGCATGCGGGGTAAACTTTGGCTAAGCGATGCGCTGCATGCAGCTCTACAGTGAAATAAGATTTTAGCCAGCATAAATACTTTAAAAAATAGAAAATTAATATGTGCCAGTCAGTGTTGTTATTAACTAAATCAGTATATGAGAAATACTGGAGTTTGTTGGCTACTTAGTCAGTACTGGTACACTACAGTATCCCCATATTGCACTGCAAAGAGCAGTGTATAACATGGTTTTCGGACAACGTCTGGATCACAATGTGCAATGTCACAGAACGTCTTGTGGACGTAAAGTGAAGCACATCCATACTCATAGCCCCCTGGGTCAACTCTAACATACATTAATTAACAAGCTCATTATCCAGAAAAAAAAGTCAAAAGTCTCAGACCACAAGTCTGTTTGGATCACTGTGGAGAAGGATTCATACTGCAGCAGGATAATGACCTAAACACTTTGCAGCAACTACAGTGGAGCAAAAAAGTATTTAGTCAGTCACTGATTGTGCCAGTTCTCCTACTTAAGAAGTTGAGAGAGGTCTGTAATTTTCCTCATAGGTACATTTCAACTATGAGAGACAAAGTGAGAAAAAAAAATGCAGGAAATCACATTGTAGGATTTTTAAAGAATTCAATTGTAAGTCATGGTGAAAAATAAGTATTTGGTCACTCTCAAACAAGAAAGATTTCTGGCTCTCACAGACCTGTATTTTCTTCTTTAAGAAGCTCTTCAGTCCTCCACTCGTTACCTATATTAAGTCGTCAAGTCAAGTCAGATCTATTTATGTAGCGCTTTTTACAATGGAGCATTGTCTCAAAGCAACTGTACAAGTTTAGATTATCTCCTAATAACTACGTCCAAACCCAAATTGAGCAAGCCTAGGGCAACAGTGGCAAGGAAAAACTCCCTGAGTGTTACAGGAAGAAACCTTAAGAGGACCAAGACTCAAAAAGGGACCCAACCTCCTTGGGCGGCGTAGCTGATAAATCAAAGCAAAACTAAAGTCATGGAGTCAAAGTTCGAATAAAATGTGAAGTATGCACATCGGCATTAAGTGGCCCGGGTAAGGTGGGGTTGGAGCTGATGACGGAAGCAGCTTGAGTGGAGCTACAGCAGATGAACATCATGTGTGGGGCTGGAACTGCCAGAACACAGCTCGGAGAGAAAACAGAAAATGTAATTAGTTATTGATTAAGAGCACAGTGTCTATTAACAATCACTGATGCCAAGTGTAGCATGAGACCCCGGCAGCATTAGCTATAGCAGCATAGCTAGAAAGAGGAGAACCAGTAGGTAACACAGCCAAGAGGGATCACATGAGACATTGGCAACCCCACGGGAGGCAGAAGACAGCAACCCAACGTCTCTGATCACCATAAGGCTATTTGACTGTGAACTCTGCCTTTAGTCTAAGGCAAGGATACACGAGTCTAGATCACGAGGACCGAAGCCCAGTTCAGCCAGACCGCCCATCCGGCACTCCTGGATAACGGACAAGGCAGGCAGGCCAGACATGACTCCAGACTCCAGCCCCAGTGACCCAAGCCATGCATCCTGGTCTAAATCTAGTCAAAAACCTGCGCAAATAGGTATGTCTTTAGCCTAGACTTAAAACTTTGGAGAGTGTCTGAGTCTCGAACGAAAGTGGGAAGTGGGAAGTCCATAGTTGGGCCATGTATGAGAAAGCCTTTCCCCCTGCTGTGACTTTTTTAATTCTAGGAACTAAAAGAAGTCTTCTACCCTGTGAACGAAGTAGACGAGCTGGATTGTAAAACTCTAAGAGTTCACTCAGATAATGTGGGGCCAGGCCATGTAGAGCTTTATAAGTTATAAGAAGTATTTTGTAGTCAATGCGGAATTTGACTGGTAACCAGTGTAGTGATGATAGAACAGGAGTGATATGATCATATTTTCTAGTTCGAGTTAGCACTCGGGCGGCTGCATTCTGAACTAACTGAAGTTTATTTATAGATTTACTAGAGCATCCAGTAAGTAAGGCGTTACAGTAATCCAACCTTGAGGTTATAAACGCATGAACAAGTTTCTCTGCATCATTAAAAGAGAGGATATTTCTAAGTTTAGCGATATTACGTAATTGAAAGAAAGCAATCGAGTGATGCTGCTAATGTGCGCATCAAAGGAGAGATCTGAATCAAATGTGACCCCTAAGTTTTTTACAGACGGACTGAGCAATACTGGAGAGCCACCTAGATTTAGGATAGATGTAGCCAACCTGTCTCTCATAGCCTTGGGTCCCACTAATAGAACCTCAGTTTTATCTGAGTTAAGTAAGAGAAAATTAAATAACATCCAATCTTTTATTTCCTTTACACAGTCCTCAATTTTGTTGATTGTAAGGCTGTCATTAGGTTTGGCTGATATGTACAGCTGTGTATCATCTGCATAGCAGTGGAAACTAATGCCATGTTTACGAATAACTGAGTCTAGTGGCAGCATGTACAGAGAGAATAAAAGCGGGCCAAGCACTGACCCCTGAGCACGCCATACTTTCACTTTTGAGGGCTTAGACCTTAGATTATTTTATATGAAACAAACTGGTACCGCTCAGTTAAGTAGGATTTTAAACCAAGAAAGTGGCTGATCCCTTTATACCTACAGTATTTTGTAGTCTGTTAAGTAAAACATCATGATATATAGTGCAAATGTTGCACTTAATCTAATCTAACAGAACACGAAAAGAAAACCACATCCCTTATCTGAGGACATTAACAAGTCATTTAGTACCCTAAATAATGCTGTTGTTTCAAGTACTATGATGGGGCCTGATGAAGCCAGCCAGACTGAAATGTTTCATTAATTTCATTCCTTTGGAGGTGGTAACTGCAGAGCTGCTGATAGATGGCTTTTTCAAAGATTTTGGAGAGAAACGGTGGATTTAGACTTTGAAATTGGTCTATAATTAGATATCACACAAGGGTCAAGATTGGCTTTTTTTAATCAGTGGTTTGATAACGGCCAGACTTGGATTTTGGGCACATAACCAACGGTAAGGGATGCATTTTAAAATATAACTAACACTGGTTCTATAACACTAGGTAATACTTGTTTGAGTAAACGTGTAGGAATTGGATCTAATAAACATGTTGATGACTTAGACGAGCTGATCAGTGTGGATAGTTCAGTATTAGTAATTGGGGTAAAAGATTCTAATCTTTATTTAACGCTCATTACAAACATATGTTTTCACTAGTGCTGTGCATCTGGAAGGTGGTAGACCAGCGATCCCCTGTTCAACCCGTGTCATACAGCCCGCTCACCGCGCACATCATGAGTGGGCCAGACACTCCGCGGTGCGCCTCTTTCTTCTGGAAGGTGGCCTGAATAGTTTGGTGATGTGATGAGCATTGAGTTTTATGCCTAATGTTTTCTATCTTATCATTAAGAAAAAGTCATGAAAGTCATACTGGTAAAATTTACACAGGACGGAAAGAACGGGAGAGAGAGTCACTTTCTGTGGGTTTTTTGTTAATTTGGAGACCGTAATAAATAACATAAATACTTGTTTTTCTCTATGATGAAGAGAAGTATGCAGCTTTAGCTTTAGTGAGAGCATGCTTATACTCTGGCCATGCTGTCCCTCCAAGCAATCTTAAACACCTCCAATTTACTATGTCTCCCACTTGCGCTCTAGATGCCCGTGTTCTTTGCTTTAAGGTACGGGTGTGGTCATTATACCATGGTGCTAGCCTTTTTTCCTAATGCGTTTTTTGACCCTTTAGCAGGAGCAACCCCCCCCCCCCCCCCCCCCCCCCCCCCCCCCCCCCGTGTCCGGTTGAGCGAAGCACACATTCTAATGGTCATTTACACACTCAAAGATGATTGATCTCCGTAGGTGTATTAAATTTCAAGTCTGGTAGGTTTTTAATAAACGCAGCTGGAATAGCAGATCTGATAGTGCGCTTGGGTGTGATAACGAGGCAGAAGATCAGAAGGATTTTATTTATTAGAGATAGCTCAAATACTAAAAGATAGTGATCTGAAATCGAATCACTTGGTGGGAAAACATCAAGGTTATCAATATTGATACCAAATGTTAATATTAGATCTAAAGTATGATTACAACGGTGGGTTGGTCCCATCACATTCTGAGTGATACCCATGGATTCTAAGATCGACTCGAAAGCAATTTTAAGTGGATCCTGTTCATTGTCGAAGTGAATATTGAAATCACCTACAATTAAAGCCTTATCTGTTGACAGTAGTAAGCAGGAAAGAAAGTTAGCAAATTCCTGAAGAAATTCTGAATAGGGCGGTAAATAGTGATAAGCTGAAAAGAGTGTGGTTTTGACTTCCATAACGATGGATCAGGCACATTAAGAATCAGTATTTCAAAAGAATTAGCCTTGTAATGGGATTTAGTTGTAACATTTAGCTCTTTGTCAAAAATTGTGGCTATGCCTCCCCCCCGACCATTAGGACAAGGGCGATTGACTGTATCCAGGAGGTGAGACTTCATTTAAGGCTTAATATTCATCAGGTCTAATAAAAGGTTCAGTGAGACAGAGAGCGTGTAAGCATTTATCAGTGATTATTTCATTTACAATCACTGCTTTGTTTGTAAGTGATCCAATGTTAAGTAATCCTAGTTTTAGTCTAAGGTTGTTATTTCTTTGGCAGCTATCATTGTTTATACTAATGAGGTTATTAAAACAGACTTTTTGATTTACGTTTAGAGCAGATGCGGGTAACAGACACAGTTTCAATAATTTGGGTTCTGGGTGACGGTGCATGGCTACCAGCAGACAGTTGGTTAAGCCGGTCTGTCTGCTGCCTGACCCCTGCTCTGGATAGTCAGCCCCTAACCAATCGGGCCATAAGACTATGGGCAATGTTGCAGGAGATGAGAGCAGCACCCTCCCGAGTGGGGTGAACACCGTCCCATCCTAAAACCCTCAAAGGCTGTCCAGTTGTCTATATAGCCCACGTTGTTTTCAGACCACCACTTGGACAGCCAGCAGTTCAGCGACCATAACCTGCTGTAGGCTTGGTCACCTCGCCGCATTGGGATGGGGCCAGAGCACACTACTGCATCGGACATTGCCTTCGCCACTCTAACCACCTCTACAAAATTAGCCTTAGTACCCTCTGACTGACGAAGGCGTATATCATTAGCCCCTACATGAATAACTATCCTAGAGAATCTGCGGCTCTTGAGTTTACTAAGACTCGTTACAATGTCCGGTGACTCTGTCGTAAAATAGAGTCACCTATGACCAGAGCTCTTTCAACAGGCTGCTCAGTGGGTGCATCACTGAGGAGGGTAAACCTGTTGGACACATGAACAGGTAAAAAGTGGTGCTCTCGTGGGCTAGCATTACGATTACGTCGACGAACCGTCACCCACTTGCCCTGCTGTGAGGGCTCTGCCAGGGTGGGGGCTCTAACTTCACCTTTGGCATCCAGATCTGCTAAGCTAGGAGCTGAGCTAGCCTTCTCTAATGTCTGGATGCGCGCCTCTAAAACTACAATCTTCTCCGTCAGACTGGCTACAAGCCTACACCTATCACAAGTAAAATTTACACTAATGAGGAGGAAGAATAGCTAAACATCCCACACTCGGCACAGGGAACAAGCACAGCAGAAGCCATGTTAGTACAATTAATGAATTAAAGGTACTTGGCTTCGGGTGGTGTTGTGGGGTGCCGAGTGAAGATATGGTTCAGCTGCAGCCGATGGTCCAATGCAATGCTCGATTAAAACGTTAATACAAGTTAAGTCAATACAAAACGTCACAAAAAACTAAGTCTCAGAAAGAAAGTGGGAAAAGACTGTAAAAAAAGTTATAAAAACACACACTACTGCGAAGAAGACGCAACTCTGGTAATTAGCTAATGGCTAATTACTGCAAACACAAGCCGGTATACCTGTAAAGTTACTAAAGGTAATAAACTGCTAACAGCTACGAAACGGCGTGCGTCCTGTGTGCAATCGGGGAGAATGAGTCTGGGTTGCCAGATCCTCCTTGTCTAGCCAAAAGCACAGAGACCCAAAAAACACAGAAATGTGTTTTTTGTTAATGGCACCTGTTTGACTTCGTTATCTGTATAATAGAAATCTGTCCACAGCCTCATCCCAGAACTACACGGAGGAATGACCTACAGAGAGCTGGGACCAAAGTAACAAGGCTACCATCAGTAACACACTACGCCGAGAGGGACTCAAATCCTGCAGTGCCAGGTGTGTCCCCCTGCTAAAGCCAGTACATGTACAGGCCCATTTGAAGTTTGGCATAGAGCATATGAATGATCCAGAAGATTGGGAGAATACCATGTGGTCAGATGAAACCAAAATGGAACTTTTTCGTAAAAACTCAACTCGCCGTATTTGGAGGAAGAAGAATTCTGAGTTGCACCATACCTACTGTGAAGCATGGGGTTGGAAACATCATGCTTTGGGGCTGTTTTTCTGAAAAGGGGACAGGACGACTGATCCATGTTAAGGGAAGAATGAAAAGGGCCATGTATCGTGAGATTTTAAGCCAAAACCTCCTTCCATCAGTGACAGCATTGAACGTGGATTGAAGATGGAACGTGGCTGTGTCTTCCAGCATGACAATGATCCCAAACACACTGCTCGGGCAACAAAGGAGTGGCTTCGTAAAAAGCATTTCAAAGCCCCAAAACATCACTGCTCTAGAGGAGATCTGCATGGAGGAATGGGCCAAAATACCAGCTACAGTGTGTGCAAACCTAGTGAAGACTTATAGAAAACGTTTGACCTCTGTCATTGCCAACAAAGGTTATGTTACAAAGTATTGAGCTAAACTTTTGTTATTGACCAAATACTGATTTTTCCACCATAATTTACAATTAAATTCTTTAAAAAAAACTACAATGTGATTTCCTGGATTTTTTTTCCTCATTTTGTTTCTCATAGTTGAAATGCACCTATGATGAAAATTACAGACCTCTCTCATCTTTCGATCAAGTAGGAGAACTTGCACAATCAGTGGCTGACTAAATACTTTTTTGCCCCACTGTACTTGAAGTCCTATGAACATCAAGGAGTGCTGACTGTCATGGACTTTCCTCCACAATCACCTGACCAAGCACCACTGAGAACCTATGGGGGTATAACAAATGCTTCTAAAGCCAAGCAAACCGTATCATCACAAGATGCTCCATGGAATACTGAGAAATCATTCTGGGATAACATGGAACATTTGGACAATGTTGTGGAGTTCATGTCAGCTCCAGTGCACACTGTCTATTCAGCAAAAGGGGGAATATGCCAAATAATAATAAATTAAGAAATGTATTAAAATATGATAAGTATGGAAATATCCTGATGTATACTCACAGGGATTACTCTTATTCTTCCGGGATGAATCCAAATCAGGTTTACACAGTATTTGAGATTAATAAATTCTGTGATCCTTTAAGCCTCTCATGCTTACTACACAAAACAGTCATGGGCTCCCTCTGCTAAGGCTCTTATAATAAAGATAACTGACTCACAAAACAGGAGATATATCTATAAAAAGATATCCATATGTATTCAGATATCCCATTAAAATAATCTACTTTGAAAATATAAAAAAAAAAAAAAGTGACCTGAGAACCAACTTTTACATCAGCCTATAATTCAGTCATAAAAATATCTAGAAGTTAATTGTACTTCCATACTGTATTTTTATGTTCTCTGAATCCACACATACCAAAGCTTAACTTGAATTATTACATCAGGTGTGGTTACGAACACAAGCAGGCCATGTAGCATGTAAAAGTTTCACTGTGAGAACAAGAACTTGTCATAGTTTTTAGTCAGATAAGTCAGATAAAGTCTTTCTCTCACTTGGCATGGCTGTTCAGGGCAGGGCCAAAAGGCAAGGATGAACTCTTTTCTGAACCAGTAAACAACTAACAAATAATATAAGAAAATAATCAGTAAAATTATATATCCACACTTTGAACCACACAATGGATGTCTTTCAAAATTTTAAACCCATATCTCGCTCTTTAGAGGTGTGTACACTATATTTAGAAGAGATTATGGGCAAAAACTAAACACATCTGGCAACAAATTAACCATCAGTTCAAAATACTCGACAACAAAGTGCATTGAACTGCCCCTTATATACCTGTGACGATGTAACAAGCTCCTCAAGCCACTTATTTTGCAAAAGCAGCCTGTTTAGCTATCTAGTAGGTGGTACAGTCTTCTCAAAACACTTTAAATTAAATGCAAATTCAGACAAATACAGTGGTGCTTGAAAGTTTGTGAACACTTTAGAAAGTCCTAAAAGTAGATAAAGAGAACCAAGTTAAACAAATGAGACAAAAATATTATACTTATTGAGTATAATTGAGTTATTGAGGAAAATTATCCATTAATGAGTGGCAAAAGTATGTGAACCTTTGCTTTCAATATCTGCTGTGACCCCCCCACCCCCCCCCATATGCAGCAATAACTGCAACTAAACGCTTCCTGTAACTGCTGATTAGTCCTGCACACCGACTTGGAGGAATTTTAACCCATTCCTCCGTACTGATCAGCTCTGGGATGTTGGTGGGTTTCCTCACATTAACTGCTCGCTTCAGGTACTTCCACAACATTTCGATTGTATTGAGGTCAGGACTTTGACTTGGCCATTGCAAAACATTAACTTTATTCTTCTTTAACCATTCTTTGGTAGAACGACTTGCGTGCTTATGGTTGTTGTCTTGCTGCATGGCCCATTTTCTCTGACATTTTCCTTTAGAATTCTTTGATATAATTCAGAATCCATTGTCCCATCAATGACGGCAAGCTGTCCTGGCCAAAATGCAGCAAAATAGGCCCAAACCATGATACTACCACCACCATGTTTCACAGATGCGATAAGGTTCTTATGCTGGAATGCAGTGTTTTCCTTTCTCCAAACATAACGCTTTTCTTTTAAACCAAAAAGTGCTATTTTGGTCTCTTCCGTTCAAAAAAACATTCTTCCAATAGCCTTCTGGCTTGTCCATGTGATCATTAGCAAACTGCAGACGAGCAACAATGTTCTTTTTGAGAGCAGAGAATTTCTCCTTGCAACCCTGCCATGCACATCATTGTTGTTCATTGTCCTTCTGATGGTGGACTCATGAACATTAACATTAGCCAATATGAGAGAGGGTGTCAGTTGCTTAGAAGTTACCCTGGCGTACTTGTGACCTCGTCAACTATTACATGACTTGCCTTTATTGGTCGACCACTCCTGGGGAGGGTAACAATGGTCTTGAATGTCCTCCATTTGTACACAATCTGTCTGACTGTGAATTGGTGAATTCCAAACTCTTTAGAGATGGTTTTGTAACCTTTTCCAGTCTGATGAGCATCAACAACTCTTTTTCTGAGGTCCTCAGAAATCTCCTTTCTTCGTGCCATGATACACTTCCACAAACGTGTTGTGAAGAGCAGACTTTGATAGATCTCTGTTCTTCAAATAAAACCGAGTGCCCACTCACACCTGACTGTCATCCCATTGATTGAAAACACCTGTCTAATTTCACCTTCAAATTAACTGCTAATTCTAGAGATTCACATACTTTCGCCACTCACTAACATAATATTGGATAATTTTCCTAAATAAATAAATGACCAAGTATAAATCTGATGAAGCTTTAGGTCAGATTTATGCAGAAATATAGAAAATTCTAAAGGGTTCACAAACTTTCAAGCACCACTGTACATGATACCAGAGATTTAGCGATTGCAATTTTGTTGGCCCGATTCCGATAATGTTTTTAATATATGACTGGCAATTCAGATTTTCTTTCTGTCTAAGAAAAATAAATGACAGCATACAGAAACAATTGTTAAAGAAAGATAGCAGAGGCTGGCTTGTACTCGACTCTACACTCTCACTAGGTTTAGCTTTGTGGTGTCAGCTACAAAATACAAATCACTGCAAACTTGCTCAATTTGTACTCTATTACCAGCTTTCATATGAGAGTTTCACCAGTACAGGGGTAGAAGCACAAGCAAAGAGTTTGAATTGTACCTCATCCCACAAAGGTCACACTTTAACACATACACCAAGATGGTAAGTCATACGTCACTGCATCACGCCACTGAGTGCACTAAAAACACACGTTTGTGCTAAATAAATGGTACAACACAATTAAAAAACATGCAATATGAGCTTTTGTCAACTAATAAAAACACATGCATCTTAGAGTTTTACAATCCAACTCGTCTACTTCGTTCGCAGGGTGCAGGACTTCTTTTAGTTCCTAGAATT
Organism: Ancistrus triradiatus; assembly: GCA_025084515.1. Lineage (NCBI taxonomy): Eukaryota > Metazoa > Chordata > Actinopteri > Siluriformes > Loricariidae > Ancistrus > Ancistrus triradiatus. Next base: position 248,932 of record JAJAGP010000229.1, read on the forward strand.
AAAAAAGTCACAGCAGGGGGAAAGGCTTTCTCATACATGGCCCCCCAACTATGGAATAAACTTCCCACTTTCGTTCGAGAATCAGACACCCTCCAAAGTTTTTTAAGTTAGGCTAAAGACATACTTATTTACACAGGCTTTTGACTAGATTTAGACCAGGTTGCATGGTTTGGGTTGCTGAAGGCCGGAGTCTGAAGTCTTGTCTGGCCTGCCTGCCTTGTCCCGCTTGCCGGGAGTGTCGGGTGGGGGGTCCTGGCTGAACTAGGCTTGGGTTCTCGTGATCTTGGACTCATGCAAACCTTGGCCTTAGAATAAGGGCAGAGATGGGGGTTCATAGTCATAAAAGAGTCTTATGGTGATCAGAGACGTTGGGTTGCTGTCTTCTGCGCGGCCGTGGTGGTTGCCAATGTCTCATGTGATTCCCTCTTGGCTGTGTTTCCTTCCAGTTCTCCTCTTTCTAGCTTTCTAGCTATGCTGCTATAAGCTAATGCTGCCGGGGGGGTCTCATGCTACACTTGGCATCAGTGATTGACATGGCATCAGTGATTGTTAAATAGACACTGTGCTCTTAAAATCAATAACTAATTACATTTTCTGTGTTTCTCTCCGAGCTGTGTTCCGGCAGTTCCGCCCCCACACATGATGTACATCTGATGGAGCTCCACTGTGCATTAATTCACATTTTATTCGACCATGACTCCATGACTTTAGTTTCGCTCTTAGATTTATCATCATACCCGGGCACACTTAATGTCGACGATGTGCATACTTCACCATTCTATTCGAACTTTGACTCCATGACTTTAGTTCGCTCGTAGATTTATCATCATACCCCGGCCACTTAATGTCGATGTGCAATACTTCACATTCCTATTCGAAACTTTGACTCCATGACTTTAGTTCGCTCTGATTATTTATCATCTACGCCGCCCAAGGAGGTTGGGTCCCTTTTTGAGTCTTGGTCCTCCCAAGGTTCTTCCTAGAACTAGGGAGTTTTTCCTTGCCACTGTCGCCCTAGGCTCGCTCAATTTGGGATTGGACGTAGTTATTAGGAGATAATCTAAACTTGTAAAGTTGCTTTGAGACAATGCTCCATTGTAAAAAGCGCTATATAAATAAATCTGACTTGACTTGACATGCACATAAAACAGATCACACAGAACCCAAAAATAAACAGACAATCGAGCCGCAGGCTAAATATGAACTGAATTCTGAATTAACGTTAGTCAAAAGCACTGTTGAAGCACTGAAAAAAGGGTGATCGAATGGTGCATCTCTACACGTTACCCTAATACTCAAGGAAATTTAATTTGTTAGCTTTGGTTTAAAGCAGAAAATAAAAACTCAAAAAACTAGAATTCCAAGAAACTAACTTTTTAACTTTGATCTCTGATTACCATGACTGATTACCAGTACCAGAGTATGAAATCTGAACTGAAATGCTAGTTTGTGGTGTGGTACCTTGGAAAGAAAGCTTATGCTGAACCCAAACGTCTGCGCATTTCTGGATCCAGCATTCATGTAGTTTCCCACAAGTAGTACCAGCTGTAGCAGTTTACTGAAACCCTCACTCTTCTTCACTTCCTCGCAGGCAAAAGTGACGTTCATGATGTCTGGCCGGATATTGTTCACCTGTTCCTCAAAGGTCAGCTTGAATAGGATTCCATTCAGACGAGGCCGTAACAACTTCACTGAACTCATCTACAAAATGAAGAAAAAAAAAAACACAATTTACCACATTCACACTATTCTATGATAAGGCATCTACTTCCACACTGTGCCTCACTTGTGGCCAAAAGTCTAAGACCACAAGTGAAAATGATTGTTTTTTCTTTTCCATTTTTTCCAATTTAATACAATGCTTTCCATAACGCGTTATATAATCAGCAATCACAATTTGAGTCAAAAGTTTAATCTTTGAAAATAAATCTTTTGATAAATGCCTTGAATGTATTAGTTTTTAGTGTGACCCCTTTTTGCTATTTTGACAGCATGCAGTTAAAATTGCAAAGACTCTACAAGTTTGTGAATCTATGTTATCCCAGGATGATTTCACAATATTATGTTAGAGTCTTGATGTGCAGTTGATTAGTCATAGGACTCTAATCGAGTGGTCACCATGTGCTACTGTATTAGTAATTTGGGATTACTGACTCCTGACTCAAGTGAAGGTACTTACTCTTTGAAGATACAGAATGTTATTCATCTTAAAGGCAGAATTGTTGTTGCTTGTGCTAGCATTCTGCCACAAGTTCATCAGGAATGCTAGAATAGCGATTGAACACGTTTGACAGCACACTGAAAAAAGGTACAGTGGCGCTTGAAGGTTTGTGAACCCTTTAGAATGTTCTATATTTCTGCATAAATATGATCTAAAACACCATCAGAATTTCACACAAGTCCTAACAATAGATAAAGAGTACCAAGTTAAACAAATGAGACTATCCAGTAGTGAGTGGCAAAAGTATGTGAACCTTTGCTTTCAGTATCTGGTGTGACAGAATGACTTGTGTGGTTAGGGTCGTTGTCTTGCTGCTTGACCCACCTTCTCTTGAGATTTAGTTCATGGACAGATGTCCTGACATTTTCCTTTAGAATTCTCTGATATAATTCAGAATGCATTGTTCCATCAATGATGGCAAGCTGTCCTGGCCCAGATGCAGCAAAAAAGGCCCAAACCATGATACTATCACCACCATGTTTCACAGATGGGATAAGGTTCTTATGCAGGAATGCAGTGTTTTCTTTTAAACCAAAAAGTTCTATTTTGGTCTCATCGATGGAGAGCAGTGGCTTTCTCCTTGCAACCCTGCCATGCACACCATTGTTGTTCAGTGTTCTTCTGATGGTGGACTCATGAACATTGGCTAATGTTAATGTGAGAAAGGCCTTCTGTTGCTTAGAAGTAAGCCTGGGGCCCTTTGTGACCTTGCCAACTATTAAATGCCTTGCTCTTAGAGTGATCTTTGTTTGTCGACCACTCATGGGGAGGGTAACAATGGTCATGAAGCCAAAGTCAAAAAGGTTTTATTGTCATTATATATATATCATATAATGAAATTACAAGCTAAAACCCAAGTGCATACACAACACAACATAAAACCAATACTTATTACAATACACATAAGAACAACAGATAAACACAAATTAAAACAATCAGTCCAGACCCAGTTTTACTATTGCACATACCCCGATGGAATATTACCCATACCTAAATGTATTATTGCACATTGATTCCACAAGTGGTTTATTGCACAAGGGAAATGAAAATGATAATTTTAACTATTTAAGGTTCTTAAAAGACGATACTCCCTCCACACAAACCCCATCTATAAAAAGAGGGGCATGAGTTGCTCTAGATTTTCCAAAATCTATAATAATCTCCTTAGTTTTGCCTATATTTAATAACAAATTATTTGCCGCACACCACACCAACATTTTCTGTATCTCTTCTCTATAGGCCGATTCTTCCCCATTCGAAATTAATCCGACCACGGTGGTATCATCTGCGAATTTGATAACCATATTCGCAGAGTGTGATGCAGTACAATTATAAGTATACAATGTAAAAAGAAGAGGACTCGGCGCACAGCCTTGAGGAGCGCCAGTGCTGAGTATAAGGGGTGTGAAGAGATGGGGACCAAGTTTAACTACTTGCGATCTATTTGAAAGAAAATCTTTAAGCCAAGCACAAATAGAGAGAGGTAACTTTAACTCCAGTAGTTTTTTTCAACAGAATGTCAAGAATAATAGTATTAAAAGCCGGACTAAAATCCATAAAAAGCAGTCTAACATAATTTCCAGGGCATTCTAAGTGGCACAGCATAGAATGTAGAGTAACAGCAATGGCGTCCTCCATACTGTGATTAGACCTAAAAGCAAATTGATAGGGATCAAGTGCAGGGGGAAGAAAAGTCTTTATATGCCGAGCAACCAAATTCTCCAAACACTTCATCACAACCGGTTGTAAGTACAATAGGCCTATAGTTATTTAGGTCAAGGCTAGAAGGGGATTTTAAGACTGGAATGATTACTGCAGATTTAAGGCATCTAGGAATAATGGCTTGGGACAAAGAAAGATTAAAAATCTTGGTAAGCACCCCTAAAAGTTGTTCAGCACAACTTCTTAGTACCCTTCCCGTCACCCCATCCGGTCTAGCAGCCTTCCTCGGGTTAACAGACCTGAGTTCACGCCTCACTTGGTGTTCCTGCAGGACTAGTGAGGTGTTACTAAAGACCAGAGGGGGCACTGTAGGTCTAAGTGTCTCAAAACGCACAAAAAAAGTATTTAATTCATTTGCTAGGGGAGCATCCCCAAGATCAAATACGGCATTCTTGCCTCTAAAATTGGTAATATGCTGTATTCCTTTCCACAGCTGCCAGGGATTATTATTTGTAAAATGACCATCTATTTTCTGCTTATAATGGTCTTTAGCAGACTTGATACCACTCTTTAGGCTGGCTCTAGCTATATAATAACTTACTCTATCCACCGATCTAAAGGCCTGATTTCATTTTTTAATAAGTGTTCGAACCTCGCTTGTTATCCATGGGTTTTGATTCGGATAAGAACGGATGTGTTTTTTTACACGCCACATTCTCAGCACAAAAGGTAATGCAAGATAGCACGGAGTTTGTATATACCTCCAAATCAGGACTGTCAAATATACTACACTCCGTGGTCTCAAAGCAATCCCTTAATTGAGAAAGAGCGTCCTCTGACCAAGTATTAACATATTTTATCGTTGGATTAAATTTCCTGCAAATAGGTGCGTAGGCTGGTATCAGATGCAGAGACAAATGGTCAGACAGCCCTATATGGGGTTGCGGTACAGCCCTATATGCATATTTAATGTTACAATACACATGATCAAGGGTATTATTTTCCCTGGTAACACATTTAACTTGCTGAAAAAAGCCTGGAAGAACAGTCTTTAAATTTGCTTGATTAAAATCACCCGCCACAATAAAAACCCCATTTGGATGAGCCTTCTGCAATCTACTGATAACCCCATGAAGATACGCCAACACTTGACTAACATTTGCATCTGGTAGCAAGTATACAGCTCATCACAACAGTAAATTCTCTAGGAAGATACAAAGGCCGGCAACTAACCGTAAGAACTTCAAGATGAGGGGAACAATAGCTGTCAATGATTCGAGTCTGAGAGCACCATCCGTTGTTAATATAGATACACAGTCCCCCACCTTTCTTCTTTCCAGACTCGCTACCCTAGTCCAGCCGGTGTAAAATGAGTCCCACAAGCTTTAGGGCATCATCAGGAATTGCTGAATGCAACCAGGTTTCCGTAAAAATCACAACACAGCAGTCACGTACAAAATTGTCTGATAATATACGTACTTCCACTTCACTCATCTTGTTTGCGATAAATCTCACGTTGGCTAGTAGAAGGCTTGGAAGCGGGGGTCTAAGAGGTTGTTTTTTAAGCCTGGTTTGTAGGCCAGCCCTACATCCCCACTTCTGTTTCCTCTCTGCGCCGTCTTTTCCGTCTGATTGAACTGACAACAACCAAGGAACCCCCGGTGTCCTGGAAATATCTGCCGGTATGTTATGTAGCTGAAGAAAGTCACTTGTAACAACCGGTCTCTTTTGCATACCAATATTGATTAAATCCCATCGGTTATACATATGCTCATTTCCTCCATTTGTACACAATCTGTCTGACTGTGGATTGGTGAAGTCCAAACCCTTCAGAGATAGTTTTGTAACCTTTTCCAGCCTGATGAACATCAATAACTCTGTTTCTTAGGTCTTTGGTTAGGAAAATTCTATAGGGTTCACAAACTTTCAAGCACCACTGTGCATTAACTTGAATCACAGTACTGTTTTTTTCTAGTGACTCTCTACCAGTTTGATGCATCACACCTACAGTGGGGCAAAAAAAAGTATTTAATCAGCCACTGATTGTGTAAGTTCTCCTACTTAGAAAGATGATAGAGGTCTGTAAAATGGTACACTTCAACTGAGAGACAAAAGAAGAAATAACAAAAATCCAGGAAATCACATTGTAGGATTTTTAAAGAATTTAATTGTAAATCATGGTGGAAAATAAGTATTTGGTCAATAACGAAAATTAAACTCAATACTTACATACAAATATCTTACAAACATAACCTTTGTTGCCAGTGACGTTTGTTGCACACACTGTAGCTGGTATCTTGGTCCATCCCTCCATGCAAATCTCCTCTAGAGCGGTGATGTTTTGTGGCTGTCGCTGGGCAACACGGACTTTCAACTCCCTTCACAAATTTTCTATGGGGTTGAGGTCTGGAAACTGGCTAGACCACTCCAGGACCTTGAAATGCTTTTTACGAAGCCACTCCCGAGCGGTGTGTTTGGGATCATTGTCATGCTGGATGACCCAGCCATGTTCCATCTTCAATGCTCTTGCTGATGTAAGGAGGTTTTGGCTTAAAGTCTCACGATACATGGCGCTGTTCATTCTTCCCTTAACACGGGTCAGTCATCCTGTCCCCTTTGCAGAAAAACAAATGATATTTCCACCCCCATGCTTCACAGTAGGTATATGCTGTTCTTGGGATGCAACTCTACATTCTTCTTCCTCCAAACACAATGAGTTGAGTTTTTACCAAAAGGTTCTATTTTGGTTTCACCTGAAAACATGATATTCTCCCAATCCTCTTCTGGATCATCCATATATTACTTTGGTCCCAGCTCTCTGCAGGTCATTCATCAGGTCCCTCCATGTAGTTCTGGGATTTTTCCTCACCGTTCTCATTATCATTTTGACCCCACGGGATGAGATCTTGCACGGGGCCCCAGACAGAGGGACCTTATCAATGGTCTTGTATGTCTTCCATTTTCTTACAATTGCTTCCACAGCTGATTTATTTACACCAACTTGCTTGCCTATTTGAGATTCACTGTTCCCAGCCTGGTGCAGGTCTACTATTTTCTTCCTGGTGTCCTTCGACAGCTCTTTGGTTGAGTGGTTGAGTTTGGATTCTGTTTGAGGCTGTGGACAGGTGTCTTTTATACAGATAACGAGGTCAGACAGGTGCCATTATTACAGGTGACGAGTGGAGGACTGAAGAGCTTCTTAATGAAGAAGTTACAGGTCTGTGAGAGCCAGAAATCTTGCTCGTTTGTGGGTGACCAAATACTTATTTTCCATCATGATTTACAATTAAATTCCTTAAAAGTCCTACAATGTGATTTCCTGGATTTTTCTTCTTATTTGGTCTCTGACAGTTGAAGTGTACCTATGATGAAAATTACAGACCTCTCATCTTTCTAAATAGGAGAACTGGCACAATCAGTGGTTAACTAAATACTTTTTTTGCCCCACTGTATTTTGCCATTTGAAAAACTTTAATTTATTTCAAGATCGTGGCATTCAAGATGACGGCATTCAAGATGACCACCCGATTGGTGTCATGGCCTACACTTCCCACTTGGCTCACAGCTAGGGTCTAAATTGAGTCACTGTCTGCCAAACTGTTTTCATTTCCTTATTTTTGAAACACCCTGTATATTGGTATTGAACTGAAAATTATATCAAGAATAAAGGTGCAGATGTAAAAATACTGTGAAAATGGCTAAAAATAGCACCAGGACACAAGGATTAGGGTCTTGCCACTTTACAACATGGAGACTAATCATAATCTTAAAATAATCTTAAAATGAAGCCCTGCCCTAGTTTTTAGTATTCATCAAAAGCACAGTCTGGCAGTCACAGCTGGCCTGAGTGTTCTGAACTGACTTGTCATAAAAAATGCCCTTTATATTCCTGGCCTTTTAATTATATATTACTATGTCTCTTTATTTATTGAATAGCACTCATCCTGTTCAGAGCCTAAAGGCAGATCTCGCTTTCTATCCCTCTGTGTATTTGTGGGTCAAGTTTATAATCTTTTTAAACTTTCAAATATTTTGGCTCGATAGGTCTTTCAAGAGACAGTTGATGTTTTCCTTACAAGGACCAACCAAATGTCCCCTTCTTGACATTTTTACCATGTGGGGACATTTGGTGAGGTTAAGGTTAGATGTGTAATTAATTAGCCACCTTTCGGTCATTAGTCCTCACAATGCTGGAAAGATGGGTTAATATGCTCTATTTACATTTTCACATTATTACTCCTCCTTCCATCTATGCTTCAACTACAAATGATGCATGCTACTGTTGAGAGGTACTTGAGTGAACAATGACAGGAATAGAGAGGAGGGGAAAGTTGTAGCAATAGGAAGAGAACAACAAAAAGAGAAGCCAGCATGAATGAACTGTAGAGAAACATGGACTGAAGAGAGACTGACAAAACAGGAGAAACAGAAATAGAAGAGCTGAATCAGGAGAAGGAAGAAAATGAGAACAAGGAGTGAGAACAACTCAGAAAAAAATAAAGACAATCAATAGACAAGTGAAATCTACTCATTCCTTGTGTGTCAATGGCAGCTGCCTGTGTTTGGAAATTGCAGATTTTCTGGAACTCACCACTATGCCAAACTGTTCTGATTCACAAAGCTCTTCATAATCACTCCTCAGCTCAGCCAATGAACTCAGATCCTTCTGTTCAGGAAGGTTCTTAATCAGGTTCTGCCATAAAACAAACACACACACACACACACACACACACACACACACACACACACACACACACACACACACACACCTGAGATCAAAATATCAACAGAGAGTCACCAAGTGTGTATGAAAATGTATATAATTACAAAATAATACTTCAGGTAGGGTCCTTACAATCAGAATGAAGCCAAACTAAACCAACTGCCAAAACCTCTCCACTGCTTAACTAATGCATCAACACATTATTTATAGTAAGAATGAGATCACTGAGTAGTTTAATCACATATACTCCAAGATCTGGAAGCAGCAACCTTGAAAGCTGGTTCACTTAAAACTCTGGTTCCCCCTTTACATCATACCATTATCTCATTATGCAAAAAAGCTCACAAGGAAGAACAGAGAGTGAAGACGGATTTGATCTCCTAAGCCTAGTAGCACAAATGGCACAACTTGAGTGCTATGTTCAACATGGTGGAAAGAAATGATTTTTGCCGGATGAGTTCCACATGAAAAAATATCAGCTGGAGAAGGTTAACAAGAAACTGTAGGACAATTTTGTCTTTGACCAAGTAGTGCAACAATTTTGCAACAATTTTGCATTTATCCCTAGAGTAAAGGTGTTCAAGGATGATGAAAGAGCGAGATAGAGAGATGTCTTTAAATGTTAATTGTGCATGTTAAAGGTCAGCATCATAACTGAAGAGGAATATTTTCCTATCTAGTTTCTTTCCTCATTAACTTGCCTTAATTCTCTTGTTAATGGTCACCTGAACACGCATTACTAAGGTTTGACAACCCTCTTTATAGGTTACTAATGGAAAGTGAATGGATAATTTAAGCAGGGGATTCCACATTCACATTAATAGTTAGTCAGATTTATTTTTAAAGTGTTTTTATTTATTTATTATTATTTTTTTTTTTTACAATGGAGCATTGTCTCAAAGCAGCTTTACAATTTGCTATTATCTAAGATCAATCCCAAACTGAGCAAGCCTAAGATGGCAGTACCTAAACTTTATAAGGAAGGAGGACCAAGACTCAAACAGGGACTCAATCTCCTTGAGCAGCTTAGATGATATACATTTACGTGAGAATTAAACTTATGTTATGTATGTAAAGTATATGTTATTATGTTATATATATTGTATTGTATATGTTATGTATATGTATATTATAAAGTTATGTAATTAATAAGTTTATACAGAGTTACTGTAGGATCTTGTGCTAGAGTTACTGCCTTTTGATGTGGAGTAATACAAGTTTACTGTATCTGAAAGGCAGGTTTTTAAATGTATAGTTGTTATGTATATACAGTGGTATCTTGGTTTTCGACCATCTCAGAACTCAACACGTTCTCAACACGTTGACTATAAAAATTTGTCTCGGCTCTCGTTATTTGCTCTGTACTCTGCACAGTTGCTTAAACTTGTATGAGTCGAGCCACGCTACTTGTTTCATCTGAAACTCAATTCAAAATTCACGATTCAGTACACAGTGATGAAGTGATTCAGATTTACAATAGCCCTTATTCAGTGAAGAACCACTGTTTGTCGTATTTTTCTTAATTTTTACATCTACAGTACTGTATTCTTAGTCTCCACGAGTCTTAAAAAGGTTAGATATAAGAGCCAACCAAAAGGAAAACAGGTAAACTGAATCCTCCAGAACACAGTTAGCTTAACAGCTACAGTGGGGCAAAAGTATTTAGTCAGCCACTGATTGTGCAAGTTCTCCTATTTAGAAAGATGACAGAGGTCTGTAATTTTCATCATAGGTACATTTCAACTATGAGAGACAAAATGAAAAAACAATCCAGGAAATCACACTGTAGGATTTTTAAAGAATTTGATTGTAAATTATGGTGGAAAATAAGTATTTGGTCAATAACAAAAGTTCAAGTTCACTCAATACTTTGTAACATACAGTGCCTTGCAAAAGTATTCGGCCCCATTGAACTTTTCAAACTTCTGCCACATTTCAGGCTTCAAAAATAAAGATATGAAATTGTAATTTTTTTGTGAAGAATCAACAACAAGTGGGACACAATCGTGAAGTGGAACGAAATTTATTGGATATTTTAAACTTTTTTTAGAAATAAAAAACTGAAAAGTGGGGCGTGCAAAATTATTCGGCCCCTTTACTTTCAGTGCAGCAAACTCACTCCAGAAGTTCAGTGAGGATCTCTGAATGATCCAACGTTGACCTAAATGACTGATGATGATAAATAGAATCCACCCGTGTGTAATCAAGTCTCCGTATAAATGCACATGCTCTGTGATAGTCTCAGAATTCTGTTTAAAGTGCAGAGAGCATCGTAAAGACCAAGGAACACAACAGGCAGGTCCAAGATACTGTTTTGGTGGAGAAGTTTAAAGTCGGGATTTTGGATACAAAAAGATTTCGCAAGCTTTAAAAACAATCTCAGGAGCACTGTACAAGCGATCATATTGAAATGGAAGGAGTATCCAGACCACTGCAAATTCTACCAAGACCCCTGCCATCCCTCTAAACTTTTTCAGCTCAAACAAGGAGAAGACTGATCAGAGATGCATGCTAAGAGGCCCATGATCACTTTAAATGAACTGCAGAGATCTACAGCTGAGGTGGGAGACTCTGTCACCCATAGGACAACAATCAGTCGTACACTGCACCAATCTGGCCTTTATGGAAGAGTGGCAAGAAGAAAGCCATTTCTCAAAGAGATCCATAAAAAGGTTTGCCACAAGCCACCTGTTAGACACACCAAACATGTGGAAGAAGGTGCTCTGGTCAGACGAACTTTTTGGCCACAATGCAAAATGATATGTTTGGCGTAAAAGCAACACAGCTCATCACCCTGAACACACCATCCCCACTGTCAAACATGGTGGTGGCAGCATCATGGTTTGGGCCTGCTTTTCTTCAGCAGGGACAGGGTAGATGGTTAAAACTGATGGGAAGACGGATGGAATCAAATACAGGACCATTCTGAAAGAAAACCTGTTGGGAGTCTGCAAAAGACCTGAGACTGGGACGGAGATTTATCTTCCAACAAGACAATGATCCAAAACATAAAGCAAAATCTACAATGGAATGGTTCACAAATAAACATATCCAGGTGTTAGAATGGCCAAGTCAGAAAATCGAGAATCTGTGGAAAGAGCTGAAAACTGCTGTTCACAAACGCTCTCCATCCAACCTCAATGAGCTCGAGCTTTCTTGCAAGGAAGAATGGGCAAAAAGTTCATTCTCTCGATGTGCAAAACTGATAGAGACAAACCCCAAGCGACTTGCAGCTGTAATCGCAGCAAAAGATGGCGATACAAAGTATTAACACAAGGGGGCCGAATAATTTTGCACGCCCCACTTTTCAGTTTTTTATTTCTAAAAAAAGTTTAAAATATCCAATAAATTTCTTTCCACTTCACGATTGTGTCCCACCTGTTGGTGATTGTTCACCAAAAATTACAATTTCATATATTTATGTTTAAAGCCTGAAATGTGGCAAAAGGTTGAAAAGTTCAAGGGGGCCGAATACTTTTGCAAGGCACTGTAACTTTGCTGGCAAAGACAGAGGTCAAACATTTCCTGTAAGTCTTCACCAGGTTTGCACACACTGTAGCTGGTATTTTGGCCCATTCCTCCACAAATTTTCTATGGGGCTGAGGTCTGGAGACTGGCTAGGCCACTCCAGGACCTTGAAATGCTTTTTACGGAGCCACTCCTTCGTTGCCCGAGCAGTGTGTTTGGGATCATTGTCATGCTGGAAGACCCAGCCACGTCCCATCTTCAATGCTGTCACTGATGGAAGGAGGTTTTGGCTTAAAATCTCACGATACATGGCCCTGTTCATTCTTCCCTTAACAGGGATCAATCGTCCTGTCCCCTTTGCAGAAAACAGCCCCAAAGCATAAGGTTTTCACCCCCATGCTGCACAGTAGGTATGGTGCAACTCAGAATTCTTCTTCCTCCAAACACGGTGAGTTGAGTTTTTACAAAAAAGTTCTATTTTAGTTTCATCTGACCACATGATATTCTCCCAATCCTCTTCTGGATCATCCATATGCTTTCTGGCAAACTTCAGACAGGTCTGGACATGTACTGGCTTAAGCAGGGAGACGCACCTGGCATTGCAGGATCCAAGTCCCTCTCGGCGTAGTGTGTTACTGATGGTAGCTTTGTTACCACCTCTCTGCAGGTCATTCATCAGGTCCCTCTGTGTAATTCTGGGATTTTTGCTCACCGTTCTCATGATCATTTTGACCCCACAGGATGAGATCTTCCGCGAAGTCACAAATCGAGGGAGATTATCAATGGTCTTGTATGTCTTACAATTGCTCCCACAGTTGATTTATTCACACCAACCTGCTTGCCTATTGTAGATTCACTCTTCCCAACCTGGTGCAGGTCTTGGCCATGGTTAAGTTTGGAGGCTGTGGACAAGTTTCTATTATACAGATAATGAGGTCAAACAGGTGCCATTAATACAGGTAACGAGTGGAGGATAGAAGAGCTTCCTAAAGAAGAAGTTACAGTTCTGTGAGAGCCAGAAATCTTGCTCGTTTGTGGGTGACCAAATACTTATTTTTCACCATGATTTACAATTAAATTCTTTAAAAATCCTACAATGTGATTTCCTGGATTTTTTTCTCATTTTGTCTCTCATAGTTGAAGTGTACTTATGATGAAAATTACAGACCTCTCTCATCTTTCTAAGTAGGAGAACTTGCAACATCCTTGGCTGACCAAATACTTTTTTGCTCCACTAAGAGTTCACCAAAAGTAAGTGCTTTGCGTTTACTTTTCACTTTTACTTTTAATCCATTGATTACTAAATTGCATGAGATTTTCATTACTTTATTATAAAATAAGCTTTGTTTTAATGATTTTGGCCAACTGTATTTTAATGTAAGTGTTTTATACAATAATGTCGGCTCTGCTATTATACAGCATAGACTATATTAAACTCCTCGATTCATGATACATACTTATAATGGATTTGTCTGAATTTAGCCCATCGTAAATTTAAAAAATACACAACTGAAAACCATTAATGGAACTGGACTTCTATCACTTGGGACAGAACCAACACTCACCATTATTATTAACATTATTACAAATTACTTTTCTTTTTTTGTCTTTTTACAAAAGTTCCACATGAAAAGACATTATGAGAAATGAATGTGTAATTTACACAATGGATTTTACCACCGGAATGACAATGAGTAGAGATTCAGGACTAACGCTGTATAAAAACCGAAAAACAGCAGAATACTAACAAAAAACGTGAACAGAACATTTGCCACTGTCAACTCAAACACTGCCCAGACTGATTGTGAATCAGTCTGGGAAGTGAATGAACAACTACATTGGTTTGAACATTAGTTTACACCAGAAAGCTTCATATCTAAACTACATGAATGTCATCATCATAAGGTAAATTTATATTTCCATTTACAGCATTTAGCAGATTCCCTTAACCAGAGCGACTTACAGAAGTGCTGTGTATACTTCTTAGTAGCTAAGTGGGAAGCATGGCGAGACGGGGAAGAGATTGGCTTTTAAACATCAAACAGAGGAGCCATACGGGCTCAAACAGGATCGCGCTAAGTAGTGTGGAAACCCGCTGGGTTTACCGGCAAACTGAAACGCTAATAACAAAGCTGACCTGGCGGTGGAGCAAGTGAGAAACAAGTGAAAGCACACGTTCAGTCGTGCAGGCTGTAGAAGCCTGAGTTGACATCAGTGAGCAATTTGCGAAGCACAACTGAGGCTCACTTAATAGCAGCAAGCCATGTGGCAATCCAGCCCTTGCAACGTAGCAAACAAGGAAAGAAAGAAATAAACGTTCACTTGTGCAAGCTCTCGAACACCAAGTCAATACAGAACACTAATAACAATCAGACCTCTAAAGCAAAGCAGAAGCTCGCACTGTAGCGGCGAGCGAGGCTCATCTAACTAAAAGATATAAACTCTCAAAGAATGGCAAAAATAAAGAGCCAGTTGCACCGGAAACTGACCCTAACAAACCCTGTTACCTCACGCCTGAGCTCTACCATCATCCCTCCACAAAGGTGCAATGTTAGTTTTTCCCTAAATACCTCGTGCCGGAGAGCTACAAAATACCAAAAACAAAGGTGCAATGAGAGGAACCCACTCGAACAGATATCTCTTCTCAGCCTTGATCAGAGCTGGGCGCTGTCGGTACACATATGCCTTCTTAATCCCAACACGTTTTTCCACACCACTGCTGCTCTCTAGTGTTGGGCAACAGAGCTGCATGCTTCCTAATAAATTTACCCTTCACCAATGTGTTTGAGTTAAATGGCTGTTAGCAAGTAGGCCTCATAAAATGGTTGCATCCCGTATTACACACTGTTTACAGCCTGTCCGTTGGTGCAAGTGGTATTGGTATACTTGACATGTGCTAAATATAGCCCTACTTCTATTCTGACTCAAATTTGTGGATACTGGTGACAAATGCAAACAATTACAGTTTATTAGCAGCTATCCACTGTTTTCATACAATGGCAGGAAGATACAGGAAAGCTTTCAAATTGCTTAGTAATTTTTTATTAATTTTCCATGCATTACATGCAATGTTGATTTTTTAAAATTAGAATAAATATGTAAAAATGTTTCCTTCCTCATAAAAATACTAAACTATAAATACTAAACTAAAATACTATTTCATGCTGATTTTAATAAAAAAAATGAAGCTGAGACATTGTAAACTTAATTTAAGTGATTTTAAACAATGATAAAAATGATTCAGTTTTGTAGGTTGGTGGGTTCAGGTTGGGGAGAGTTGGTGGGTGTGGGTGTTATTTCCTCAGATTGGGGGCAGCAGTGAGATGGTGGAGCAAATGAATCGGAGATTAACCATAATTACGAAAAACAGGATGAGTCAGTGTGCTCTCCCCAGGCCTCCAGAGACATGTGCCTCTTGGTAAGAGATGGAGCGTTACATCAACTAGTCCTGCTGGGATAATCACTCCTGGGTTAAAAATGGCACATGTATTGTACCAAATTGCATTTGCCTTGCTTTGTTTACTAGTCATTCAACAAGTAACAAAAATAGCACCATACAAGGATAAAAGTGAAAGCTAAATCATATCCTTACTTGTTAATGAGTGACAGGTTAACTCACTTCAGCAGAGAAACAAACAAAAGTGCAGTAAGAACAGAAAGTGAAAGAGACTGAAATATGAAGGGAAAGACAAAAACAGAGGTTCTAATAAGATACAGTTTCTGGTTCAATAAACATTTTAACACAATGGCAGTATCTTTAAGGCTTCCAGCAGCATTTGATCTCTATTGCTGTCAAACTGCTTCCGTTTAATTTATATGCAGAAACACACTAATACACTCAACCTCGTCTATACTAATGCACTTAAAGAGGTTGTTTAAGACCCACTCCTACAGACATCCTATGTTGTTAAATATATAATATATACAACATATCAGATTTCTATAAGCATCACAAGTCTCTTACAGCAATTACAGATGGAAAAAAAATCATTCTAAAATTACATGGTAACTAATATTGTATACAGTGAATCACAAGTGCTGAGAAATTACAAAAACAAATCAAATGCACCATCAGTATTATGCTTTCTAGGGTAACAAAAAATTCTAACAGCCTCTCTTTTTCTATTTCTGTCATCAAAAGAATGATGACAGAGTCAAAAATGAGATCAACCCCTTGCATTAATACTTTGTAGCGCCACCTTTTTGCTGCGATTACAGCTGCAAGTCACTTGGGGTATGTCTCTATCAGTTTTGCACATCGAGATAATGAAATTTTTGCCCATTCTTCCTTGCAAAACAGCTCGAGCTCATTGAGGTTGGATGGAGAGCGTTTGTTGAACAGCGGTTTTCAGCTCTTTCCATCTTTCCACAGATTCTCGTTGGTCTGGACTTGACTTGACCATTCCTAACACCTGGATCGTTTATTTGTGAACCATTCCCATTGTAGATTTTGCTTTATGTTTTGGATCAGGTTCCTTGTTTGGAAGATAAATCTCTCCGTCCCAGTCTCAGTCTATTGCAGACCTCCAACAGGTTTCTTTCAGAATGGCCCCTGTATGTGGCTCCTCCATCCTTCCCATCAATTTTTAACCACTTACCATGTCCCTGTCTGAAGAAAAGCAGGCCCAACCATGA
>JAJAGP010000229.1:270640-331357 GCA_025084515.1 Ancistrus triradiatus
TTTTAGCATTTGTGAACTCTTACTTAGAACGCTTCTTAATATCCATATTGCAAATGCGAATTCTGCAATTTTTTAAAACTGGTCTTAAGATTTTGAATCAGGAGTGTTAGACACGTATATATATATATATATATTCACGTACACATATATATATATATATATATATATATATATATATATATATATATATATATATATATATATATTCACGTATATATATATATATATATAAGTAGAAGGTTTTCTGCCCTCCACTCATTACCTGTATTAATGGCACCTGTTTGACCACATTATCTGTATAAAAAACACCTGTCCATAGCCTCAAACAGTCAGACTCCAAACTCAACCATGGCCAAGACCAAACAGCTGTCAAAAGACACCAGGAAGAAAACTGTAGACCTACAGCAGCCTGGGAAGAGTGAATCTACAATAGGCAAGCAGGTAGATGTGAATAAATCAACTGTGGGAGCAATTGTAAGACATAAAGAACCATTGATAATCTCCCTTGATCTAGGGCTTTAAGCCAAAACCTCCTTCCATCAGTGAGAGCATTGAGGATGGAACATGGCTGGATCTTCCAGCATGACAATGATCCCAAACACACTGCTCGGGCAAACAAAAGAGTGGCTCCGTAAAAAACATTTCAAGGTCCTGGAGTGGCCTAGTCAGTCTCCAGACCTCAGCCCCATAGAAAATTGGTGGAGGGAGTTGAAAGTCCGTGTTGACCCAAAACATCACCGCTCTAGAGGAGATCTGCATGGAGGAATGGGCCAAAATACCAGCTACATTGTGTGCAAACCTGGTGAAGACTTACAGGAAACGTTTGACCTCTGTCATTGCCAACAAAGGTTATGTTACAAAGTACTGAGTTGAAACAAATTTATTGACCAAATACTTATTTTCCACCATAATTTACAATTCAATTCTTTAAAAATCCTACAATGTGATTTCCTTCATTTTTCTTTTCTCATTTTGTCTCTCATAGTTGATGTGTACCTATGATGAAAATTACAGACCTCTCTCATCTTTTTAGGAGAACTTGCACAATCAGTGGATGACCAAATACTTTTTTGTCCCACTGGATCTCAGAATTATGGGTAACACGTTCTATATGGGCAGCATCAGGAAAAGACTTGTAGGAATTTAATGCAGAGAAATATTGTATGGGATTTGCGTTTTCTACATTGAATAATATCATTATACGACTGAAGGAATCTGGAGGAATTTCAGTGCGAAAAGGGCAAGGGTGCAAGCCTAAACTGTGTACACCCATGATCTCCAATCCCTCAGATGGCACTGCATCAAGAACCATCATTTATCAATAGCTGATATAACTACATGGGCAATTAGTAGTTTGGCAAACCTTTGTCAGTCATTACAATTCAGAGTTACATTCACAAATGGCACATAAAATGTTACTGTGCAAAAAAACGCTTAAGTTAACCATGTACAGAAGCCGTGCCCACCTCTCTGTGCTCGGCGGCATCTGGAATGGACTGTCACAGCGTGGAAATGTGTATAATGGCTAGATACTGTATTGTGGTACTCCAGATCTTTTGAAGAAGAAATGGATGCTGAGTGCTCTGGACCAAACAGTATCCTGAAATGTTACAGCAAACATAAGCTGCTTTCAAGATGACAAATTTTCCAGGGATGTTGATGCATTTTTCAACAAGACTTTGCAAAACAACATACTGCACACAATACACAATACCTTACACAATTCATGGCTCTGGACAAAGAAGGTATGGGTACTGGAACGGCCTGCCTGCAGTCCTGACTTGACCCAAACAGGGAATGTGTGGAGACTTTTGATATTACATTTTGTGATCTGACACCAAGTGAACCAGAGAGAGAACGCTGACCACTGACGTGAGGATTGTGAGGGTCTGAGGATCTGGCAACCCTGACTCATTAGCGCCGATTCAGGGCACACGCTGTTTTGTAGCTGTTAGCAATTCATTACTTTTTAACTGTTTTCATTCTCGATCGTATCTGTACCATATATACAGTACTTTTTACAACATCTTAATTTCCTTCTAGTACCGGCAGATTATATTTTTCGACGCTAATTGTTATTTAGCAACTTTAGAGGTATACTGGCATGTGTTTGCAGTAATTAGCTAATTACCAGAGTTGCATCTTTTCAGCCTCATCTTTTGCTGTAGTGTGTGTTTTTATAACTGTTTACAGCCTTTTCCCACCTTGTTTTTTTCTGAGAATTTTTTGTGACATTTTCTATTAACCTTCCATCGACGCTTTAATCAAGAATTGCATTGCACCATCAGCTGCAGCTTACCATCGGCTGAACCATATCTTCAATCAACAAGCCACAACACCACTCGAAGCGAAGTACCTTTAATTTATTATTTAATCAATTGTATTAACATGGCTTCTGCTGCGCTTGTTCCCTATGCCGAGCGTGGAATGTTTAGTTATTCTTCCTCCGTCATTAGTTTAAATTTTATTTGTGATACGTGTAGGCTTGTAGCTACTCAGATGGAGAAGATTGTAATTTTAGAGGTGCACATCCAGACATTAGAAAAGGCTAGCTCAGCTTCTAGCTTAGCAGATCTGGATGGCACAGGTGAAGTTAGTGCCCCCGCTCCGGCAGCGCCCTCGCAGCAGGGCAAGTGGGTGACGGTTCGGCAATGTGGTCGGAAGGCTAGCCCACGAGAGCACCACTCTTTACCTGTTCACATATCCAACAGGTTTACCCTCCTCAGTGAAGCACCCACTGAGCAGCCTGTTGAAAGCTCTGGTCATAAGTGACTATTTTAGACACGTGAAACTAGCTACCCCTTTAGGGACACCAGCAGCTAGAGTTACATGTTTCCCGGCAGCCAGAGTGCCGGACATTGTAACGAGTCTTAGTGAACTCGAGAGCCATATATTCTCTAGGATAGTTGTTCATGTAGGACCAAATGATGTACGCCTTCGCCAGTCTGAGGTTGCTAAGGCTAATTTTGTAGAGGTGGTTAAAGTGGCGAAGGCGATGTCCGAGCAATAGTGTACTCTGGCCTCATTACAAAGCGCCAAGGTGACCAAGCTTACAGCAGGTTATGGTCGCTGAACTGCTGGCTGTCCAGGTGCTCTGAAAACAATTGGACAACCTTTGAGGGTAAGCCTGGCATTTTAGGATGGGACGGTGCCCATCCCACTCGGGAGGGTGCTGCTCTCATCTCCTGCAACATTGCCCAAAATCTTGTGGACAGATTGGTTAGGGGCTGACTATCCAGAGCAAGGGTCAGGCAGCAAACAGTCAGGCTTAACCAACTGTCTGCTGGTAGCCATGCTCCGTCACCAAGAACTCAAGTTATTGAAACTATGTCTGTTATCCACATCTGTTCTAAACATAAATGCTCTCAAAAAGTCTGTTTTAATAACCTCATTAGAATAAACACAGATAGCTCCCATAGAAATAACAACCTGAGATTAAAGCTAGGATTACTTAACATTAGATCACTTACAAACAAAGCAGTGATTGTAATTGAAATGATCACTGATAAGCGCTTACACACTCTGTCTTACTGAAACTTGGATTAGACTGGATGAATATTTAGCCTTAAATGAAGCCTCACCTCCTGGATACAGTCATGCTCATCGCCCTAATGGTCGGGGCGCGTAGCCACAGTATTTGACAAAGAGCTAATTGTTACAGCTAAATCCCATTACAAGGCTAATTCATTTGAAATACTGATTCTTAACGTGACTGATACATCGTTGTGGAAGTCAAAACCACACTCTTTTCAGCTTATCACTATTTACTGCCCTCCAGATCCTTTTTCAGAATTTCTTCAGGAATTTGCTAACTTTCTTTCCTGCTTAGTACTTTCAACAGATAAGGCTTTAATTGTAGGTGATTTTAATATTCACTTTGACAATGAGCAGGATCCACTTAAAATTGCTTTCGAGTCCATCTTAGAATCCATGAGTATCACTCAGAATGTGATGGGACCAACCCACCGCTGTAATCATACTTTAGATCCAATATTAACATTTGGTATTAATATAGATATCCTCAATGTTTTTCCACAAAATTATTTGATTATATATAACTATCTCTAATAAATAAAATCCTTCTGCCTCGTTATCACACCAAACGCACTATTACATCTTCTGCTCCAGCTGCGTTTATTAAAAAACTGTCAGACTTGAAATTTAATACATGTACGGAGCCTGATCATCTTGAGTGTGTAAAAGACCAATTAGAATGTGTGTTTCGCTCAACCCTAGATATCTTTGCTCCTGCTAGGGTCAAACGCATTAAGGAAAAAAGGCTAGCACTATGGCATAATGACCACACCCATATCTTAAAGCAAACAACGTGGTGCCTAGAGCAAATTTAACAGTAATGATTTGATGACTTTCTTTAATGATAAGATAGAAAACATTAATCATAAAACTTGATGTACATCACATCAAACTATTCAGCAACCTTCCAGATGCAGCACTATTGAAGACATCTGTTTAGCTGTAAATCAAGTCTAGAATATTTTACCCCAATTACTAATACAGAACTATCCGCACTGATCAGCTCGTCCTTTATTTAACCAGGTAAAAAAAAGACTCACTGACATAAAAAATGTCTTTTACAAGAGTGACCTGTAGTAAGTTAGCTCCGTACCTGAGCATTTAGCGCCGCCCGACTCTGTACCTGAGCACACCTTGCCCGTGAGCTCCATACCTGAGCATTTAGCACAGCCCGGCTCCGTACCTGAGCACGCTGCAGCCGTAAGCTCCATACCTGAGCATGTAAGCTCCGTAAAAGAGCATTTAGTGCCGCCCAGCCCCGTACCTGAGCACGCCGCGCCCATAAGCTCCGTACCTGAGCATTTAGTGCTACCCAGCTCTGTACCTGAGCACGCCGTGCCCGTAAGCTCCATACCTGAGAATTTAGCGCCGCCCAACTCCATACCGGAGTCTTCTGCACCTCGGTCACTTTTGTTGACCTCGGTGCCAACGTCATTGGCCTCTTTCTGCCCAGTCAGGCGACTCGCGCCGACCATTCTCTTGGGCCTGCGCATGCATAGTGCCTGCAGCCCTGGCTCAGAGTGAGAGAAAGATCGTGCATGCACCGATCGCACTAGGCTCAGCACGTTACGCTGATCGCTTTCTGCTTTTCTTCTTTTTGTTTTCCGTCCTGTCTCCCCATATCAGCGCAGCCAAGTGCTTTATTGCCTTTTCTTTTCCCGGTTTATTTAGTTATTTTACATTCAGTCCCTTCCTTTGTTTGAGCCCGTCCCTGCACGGCTCTTTCGTGTGCCCTTAAAGCATTCCTTCTCCCTAGTGGCTTCTGTGGCGATCGCTGTTGAGGGTATGAGCCCGGGGTTTGATCCCCAGCCACTGCCAGCATTGTTTTGCTGTTTATTTTGGTTCTTTATTTATTTATTTATTTATTTATTTATTTATTTGTTTCATTAATTCCATCTTGAGCTAACTGCACTTGGGTCCTAAAACCCGTTATTCTTTTGTTTTCACGGATCGGCATCATTTAAGATGGTGAATCGTAACAACAACAAAAGTTCACTGCAAAGAACAGCTCTCGTTATACAACAACAGATGCATGAACATGCCAACATGTCACCTGTTGTTAGTCCAAGGAACAAAAGCTAAAGCTAATACAAGGCCCTGAAGCCAAATATCATGACAGATCATGGGGGTTCATGAATATGCATTAAGGTGAGTGCCAAGCAGGCAATCCAGATGACTGACAAATAAGATAAACAATAATAACAAACAAGGGCAAAGATGAAAGCCTTAACCGGTACAGCAAATCATAAGTATGGAGAGAAAGCCATTGCTGTGGTGAGGCAATAGAGGAACAGGAAACATGGACAACAGTTTGGTCTAGAGGGATATATAACTAAAAGAAAAGTACAGCACATTCAGCAGAAGAAGAATACATTACATCAGCTTGGAAAGGTATTAATAAACTGTATTAGAGAGCTTTTCCCTTCAAGAGATATAATTTACCATAATCAACTCAAAAATCAAAAATGCATGAAGCGTTTAAACGGGAGAAACTGGGGCATCGATTTCTTTAAAAAAATGTGCAAAGGTTAATTTACAACATTTCCTGTTAGAAGCAGAAAAGTATGACAAATATTAAAAATAAAAAACATAAATAATTACAAAGGAGTTCTTACTATGTTGAAGTTCACATGATATGGACTCTCACTAATTATCAGCCTTCTGGCGGTAATTGTAACCCCAAGCCGTTGTAAACCCATGCTGACACAGGGAGGACATCCAAACTTCACACAGGTGGAGTGTGTGGTCAGGATTGACCCGGGGATCTCCGAGCTGAGGTGAAAGCACTAGCCATTGCACCACTGTGCTCCACTATAAGAACTATTTTTTTTTTTACATTCATTCATATATTGTTTTCATATTGTGTTCATTATTTTCTTTTTTTCCACGTCACTAGCTGAAAACATAGCAGCATTTTATTCATCGTGACATGCAAAAATGTTAATGTCGCAATGTAGTCGTGGAGATATCACGTGCCGTCTATTTATGGACATTTCATAATGTTGTTGCATTCTTTGAAAACCAGAGGCCATAATCATACATCATATAAGCCATATCTTCCTATATGTCTTTTCCAATGGAATCTGAAGATATTTGGGATGTTTAAAGACATTTGTATAGTGCTTTTCACACCCACAATGGACTCAAAATGGTGTTTGACAAACTGGACATGATAACGGTCTCATTTTCAATTTAAGATACTGTAGCACTTAGTTATTTATATTTCTAGTTACTAAAATTCTGTTAATTGTAGGAGACTAAAGATTTTTGTTCAGTGTGCATTGTTTTGCATTGTTTACACTTCAGAAATAAAATGAATATCTTTTATTGAATGTAAAACCAATAATCAAGAGAACTTCAATCATGAACTGAGTATCGCAAAGTGAATCAAATCATGAGCAGTGCATCATGAAACCCATGAAAAATTATATTATTGAAGACATTCTACATGGCCAGCGTAATGGATCCCTGAATATCACATCCATGTGTGCTTATTGAAAATCTCATTCCATCAATGCATCAATATTATGTTGGCAACTTGTGTTGGCCACAACTTCCCTGTTGATGTTTTAACTACATCCACTTAAAGGAAAAGACCTTCCACTAAACTTTGGAACACTACCATATTGGCACTGGAGTGTACACAGATATGTGGAGTGCGCCTTACCCTATACCAGTATTGCAGGTTTGCTAAAACCTTGGCCAGAGCAGGTGAACTGGATCGCACCCACAATAGAAAATACACACTTGTGGATATTTTAGCCAGTCTGGCCTTACAGGAAGACCTTTACCTTTACCCCACCATACCCGGGCCACTTAATGCCGATGTGCATACTTCACATTTTATTCGAACTTTGACTCCATGACTCTAGTTTCGCTCTTAGATTTATCATCTACGCAGCCCAAGGAGCTTGGGTCCCTTTTTGAGTCTTGGTCCTCCCAAGGTTTCTTCCTATAACATTCAGGGAGTTTTTCCTTGACACTGTCGCCCTAGGCTTGCTCAATTTGGGAATGGACGTAGTTATTAGGAGATAATCTAAACTTGTAAACTTGCTTTGAAACAATGCTCCATTGTAAAAAGAGCTATATAAATAGATCTGACTTGACTTGACTTTACCAAAGTTTGTGTGAGAAGTCAGAGGCTTGTTAATAACACTGCAATTTATTGTTTTATTTTTTTTGGTAGACTAGCGCAGTGTTTCCCAACCACTGTGCCACGGCACCTGAACTGTCCCGTGAGAAATCATCAGGTGTGCCGCGGAAGATTATCCAATTTCACTTGATTGGTACTCTGGGTGGCGTGTAGATACAGGCAGAAGAATTAGATTATTTTCCACCAGAGGGCAGTAAGATAACAGCTTTGTGTTCAATTAAACAGGCCCAGGTTAGAGTAAATTGAGACTAGATTTTCTTTATATTTCAATAAATATACTTTTTTGTGACATTTGTGTTTAGCAGTGTACCTTGGGACTTATCCTTGTGAAATATGTGCCATGGCTCAAAAAGGTGGGGAAACACTGGCCTAGCGGTTAAGGTAAGGGACTATGAATCATAAGGTCCAGGGATTGTAAGAGTGTATCAATTGTCAGTCTGGATAAGGGTGTCTGCTAAATGACATAAATGTAAATATAAATGAAACACATCAGATTAAGTATTTAGTAAATTTATTATGCATAATCATCCATACAACAAGATGTTTTTTTTTATTTATACATTAACTAATGAATTTCTACTGGATGCATGAATCTGAATGTAAACTCTTCTCACTTGCTCTCATTTTGGTCACCAAAGTCAATGGCATGGCCACTCCTCTTTCTGAATATATAAAGCAATATCCAGTTGTGCTGTTTAAGCCCGTACCAGTGCACCACTATGAATATTATCATCTACATTTTCATGTAACAGAAAAATAAGAAAACAGACTAACTGTAAGCTGTGGAGTGCAAGCGATGAGACACTAAATATTTCTAGGTTCATGAGAATATGATGATTGGGTGGGACCATAAGCAAACTGACACTGGTGATTAATGGGAGATAAAATAAATGAGATGTGATGGATTTTAATGGATAAAAGTTTTAGAGAACAGACAAGCCTGTCAAATCAGAAAAGGTTGGGACAGTATGGAAAATGCTAAAACAAAAACAACAAAAAACTGTATTTCTTATATTTACACTGAGCTTTGTTTCATTGCAGACAGTATGAACCCAATATATTCCACGTATTCCTGGGTTTTGGACTTGTTGCTGTAAACATCCCGTATGGTTAATTTTGTCTTTGGTCTGGAGCACACAGCATCCATTTTTCCAAAAAGGATCTGAGATGTTGATTCATCTGACGACAATACACATTTCCACTGTGTGATGGTCCATCCCAGATGCCTCCAAGCCCAGAGAAGTAGATGCCACTTCTAAACATGGTTAACACAAGGCTTCTTTTCTGCTAAGCAAAGTTTAGTTTGGCATTTGTGAATGTAACTCAATATTGTACTGATTGACAAAGGCTTGCCAAACAAATCAGTTGCCCATGTATTTATATCAGCTATTCATGAATGACGGTTCTTGATGCAGTGCCGTCTGAGAGATAGGAAATCACGGGTCTTCAGCTTAGGTTTGTGATTTAATTTGCCTTTTTACGCTCTGAAATTCCTAAAGATTCCTTGAATTTTTTAATAATATTATGCATTCTAATGATATTGTGCTCTCAATTATTTGGTTTATTTAATGTCGATATCACCATCAATATCGACATTTTTAACGAAAGACACAAGGTTATATCAATACACAAGGTTAGTCAGAAGCAAGTCATATATACACTCAGATCGGGCAAATTTAGAGTAATCAATTAACCTAGTGCATGTCTTTGGACTGTGGGAGGAAACAGGTGCTCCCGGAGTAAACCCACATGGACACGAGGAGGACATGCAGACTCCACACAGACAGGGCCCAGACCACTCCACCTGGGGATCAACCCCAGAATCTTCTTGCTGTGAGGCAACAATGCTACCCACCGGGCCAACATATTACCGTTCTGCAGGACTGAGTCAATAAATTCAGACTTAATAAAATACATGTAGCAATGCCTGGTCAGAAAAAAGGCCACAGATCACACACATCCAATGTTTGTTTACATGGAAACAGCCCACAGACTCACAATGATATGCATGCATGTAAAGACAAACATTTTTTTTATATACTCATACCTGGATTAATGCCTCACTCAGTTTCTCCTCATCCACCTCCAGAACAATGTCCCGGATTTCTTCATAAGGCAGCCGGAAAGATCCAAGAAAAATGGCTATTCGATACGGGGAAAAAATAATGTTAATAACACATTCTCCACCAAACTTTCTTTGAACCAAATGATCATTTATCACACTACAACACATTTTACATATACGAGTATTTCATTTTGGAAAAAAAAATATACAGTGTGATATTTCTTTGTTGATAAATAAGGTCACAGTAAGTATCAGAGCACTTTCCAGACAAAAAAACTT
Organism: Ancistrus triradiatus; assembly: GCA_025084515.1. NCBI lineage: Eukaryota > Metazoa > Chordata > Actinopteri > Siluriformes > Loricariidae > Ancistrus > Ancistrus triradiatus. The sequence goes on from JAJAGP010000229.1 coordinate 280,672, forward strand.
AACTATAGCTCAGTGCTTGGGTAAACAAATCTAACAACAAGGTGCTACAGGTTAATTACATTGTGTAGATTTATTAAAAACCTACCAGACTTGAAATTTAATACACCTACGGAGATCAATCATCTTGAGTGTGTAAATGACCAATTAGAATGTGTACTTCGCTCAACCCTCGACACGACTGCCCCTGCTAGGGTCAAACGCATTAGGGAAAAAAGGCTAGCCACCCATGGGTATAATGGGACCACACCGTTACCTTAAAGCAAAGAAAAAGGCATTTTAGAGCGCAAGTGGAGGACATGTAAATTGGAGGTGTTTAAGATTGCTTGGAGGGACAGCATGGCAGAGTATAACCATGCCCTTACTAAAGCTAAAGCTGCATACTTCTCCTCAATCATAGAGAAAAATAAGAATAATCCAAGATTTGTCTTTTATACAGTCTCCAAATTAACAAAAAACCCTACAGAAAGCGATTCTCTCATTCTGTGTAATTTTAACAGTGATGATTTCATGACTTTCTTTAATGATAAGATAGAAAACATAAGGCATTAAGCTCGATGCTCATCACTTCACCAAACTATTCAGCCACTTTCCAGATGCAGCACTAGTGAAGACATCTGTTTAATTAGCTGTAAATCAAGATTAGAATCTTTTACCCCAATTACTAATTCTGAACTATCCGCACTTATCAGCTCATCTAAGTCATCAACGTATTTATTAGATCCAATTCCTGCACGTTTTCTCAAAGAAGTAATATCTAGTATTATAAAGCCACTGTTAGTTATTTTAAATTCATCTCTTACCTTTGGTTATGTGCCCAAATCCTTTAAGTCTGCCGTTATCAAACCACTGATTAAAAAAGCCAATCTTGACCCTTGTGTGATATCTAATTATAGACCAATTTCAAATCTACCGTTTCTGTCCAAAATCTTAGAAAAAGCTGTCTATCGGCAGCTCTGCAATACCTCCAAAGGAATGATATTTATAAAACATTTCAGTCTGGCTTCAGGCCCCATCATAGTACTGAAACAGCATTAATTAGGGTACTAAATGACTTGTTAATGTCCTCAGATAAAGGATGTTTCTTTTCTTGTTCTGTTAGATTTAAGTGCAGTATTTGACACTACAGATCATGATGTTTTACTAAACAGACTAGAACATACTGTAGGTATTAAGGGATTAGCACTTTCTTGGTTTAAATCATACATAACCGACCGGTACCAGTTTGTTCATATAAATAAGGTCTAAGCTCTCAAAAGTGAAGTATGGCGTGCCTCAGGGGTCAGTGCTTGGCCCACTTTTATTCTCTTTGTACATGCTGCCACTAGACTCAGTTTTTCATAAATATGGCATTAGTTTCCACTGCTATGCAGATGATACACAGCTGTATACATATCGGCCAAACCTAATGACGGCCTTACAATCAACAAAGTTGAGGACTGTGTAAAGGAAATAAAAGATTGGATGTTATTTAATTTTCTCTTACTTAACTCAGATAAAACTGAGGTTCTATTAGTGGGACCCAAGGCTGTGAGAGACAGGTTGGCTACATCTATCCTAAATCTAGATGGCTGTCCAGTATTGCCCAGTCCATCTGTAAAAAAACTCAGGTGTCACATTTGATTCAGATCTCCCTTTGATGCGCACATTAGCAGCATCACTCGAATTGCTTTCTTTCAATTACGTAATATCGCTAAACTTAGAAATATCCTGTCTTTTAATGATGCAGAGAAACTTGTTCATGCGTTTATAACCTCAAGGTTAGATTACTGTAACGCCTTACTTACTGGATGCTGTAGTAAATCTATAAATAAACTTCAGTTAGTTCAGAATGCAGCTGCCCAAGTGCTAACTCGAACTAGAAAAGTTGATCATATCACTCCTGTTCTATCATCACTGCACTGGTTACCAGTCAAATTCCGCATTGATTACAAAATACTTCTTATAACTTATAAAGCTCTACATGGCCTGGCCCCACATTATCTGAGTGAACGCTGAGAGTCTTACAATCCAACTCGTCTACTTCGTTCGCAGGGTGCAGGGCTTCTTTTAGTTCCTAGAATTAAAAAAGTCACAGCCGGAGGAAAAGCTCTCTCATACATGGCCCCCTAACTATGGAATAAACTTCCCACTTTCGTTCGAGATTCAGACACTCTGCAAAGCTTTAAGTCTAGGCTAAAGACATACTTATTTACAAAGGCTTATGACTAGATTTAGACCAGGATGCATGGCTTGGGTCACTGGGGCCGGAGTCTAGGGTCATGTCTGGCATGCCTGCCTTGTCCGCTAGCCGGGAGTGTCGGGTGGGTGGTCTGGCTGAACTGGGCTTCGGTCCTCGTGATCTTGACTCATGCATCCTTGCCTTAGAATAAGGGCAGAGCTGGGGGTTCATAGTCAAAGAGTCTTATGGTGATCAGAGACATTGGGTTGCTGTCTTCTGCCTCCCGTGGGGTTGCCAATGTCTCATGTGATCCTTCTTGGCTGTGTTTCCTACCAGTTCTCCTCTTTATAGTATGCTGCTATGGCTAATGCTGCCGGGGGTCTATGCTTACACCTTGGCATCATGATTGGAATGGCATCAGTGATTGTTAATAGACACTGTGCTTCTTACTCAATACTAATTACATTTTTCTTTTTTATCTACGAGCTGTTGTTCGGCACGTTTCCAAGCCCCACCACATGATGCTTTATATGCTGGAGCTCCACTCAAAGCTGCTTCCGGCATCAGCTCCAGCCCCCCTTCCTACCCGGGGCCCACTTAAGTCGATGTGGCATACTTCACATTTTCTTCCGAACTTTGACTCCATGACTTTAGTTGCCTTCTTAGATTTATCGTTCTACGCCGACCCAAGGAGGTGGGGTTCCCTTTTTGAGTCTTGATCCTCCCAAGGGTTTTTCCTAAGAACTAGGGGAGTTTTTTCCTTGCCACTGTCGCCCTAGGATTGCTCAATTTGGGATTGGACGTAGTTATTAGGAGATAATCTAAACTTGTAAAGTTGCTTTGAGACAATGCTCCATTGTAAAAAGCGCTATATAAATAAATCTGACTTGACTTGACTTAACTACTTATCTTTGAAATCGGAAGATACCCAGCACTGCTCTCAGTTCAAAACTAGCAAAGCCTGGTGGGAACCTAGTATATATATATGGTCCAGAGAAGTCTTGTCATAACTGGTCTTCATGGATAATTTGCAACTACAACCCCAAATCAGAAATCAGGGAAAGTATAGAAAAGCAAACAGAAAAAAGTGTACATTTTCTTTTAATTTTATTTTATTGTAGAAAGTGAGAACCTGATATATTTTGTCTGGTCAACATCATTTAATTTCAGGCCAGCAACATATTCAAAAAAAGGGGCAATTCAGGTGTAGTAATAAGGTAAAGAAAAAATAATAATGTGATATCAGACAGGTGATGTCAACAGGTGATTGTAATCATTAATTGGTACAAAAGCAGTATTCACAAAAGGCTGAGTCTTTGAGGAGCAAAGGTAGCCAATGGACTTCCAGTTTGTCAACAAATTTGTGGAAAAAATATATGAAATGCTTAAAAACAATGTTCCTCTATTAGCAACCATGCAGCTATGCGGCCCGACAGCAGAGGGTGGCGATGGCTTGGTGATTGAGCCGGGATTGGGATGGCAATCCCAAGCATTCATGAACCGATTTGCTGATTGCCGCTGACTGCACAGACAGAGACACCTGCTGCCTCAGGTACTTAAGGCCATCCCTGAGCAGGGTCTCTCGTTGCACCTTTGATTTAGTTGCATGACTTATGCACTAAACTGCGTTCCATTGGCTTCGGTTTGGGAAAGACGGTAGACCCCTCCTTTGTAGAGGGAAGTGTCACTGTATGATCGCAAGGCCAAAGAAACGGTAGGGATCTAGCGTAAAACTTGGTTAGGGACCAGTCCCGGCATGACTGGCTCATTGTTGTCGACTCGTTTTCATCCTCTGAATGCGTAGAATGCCTCTAGGCAGGTGCCCTGCTTTCACCCTCTGCTTAGCCATCGATTATAGTCAGTATTTGTGAGTATCCACTTATCAATCAAGTATTGTATCGTGCCCCGTTTCGCTGTCCTTGCAAACACTGTGCATTACAAGCTCTGTATTTCTTTTTAACAGTGCGTTCTGGCGGGACCAGACTGGTGACTCGCGCTTCGTGTGTTTTCGGAGTCAGCTCTCTAGAGTTTCTGCTTTGTTTTTGCCCTACACTCGTTCATTTTGTTGCTCAGCAATACTGTGCTTGCGCTAGCGATCAGGTCTTTGCATTTCATCCTCCGTGAATGAGTATCACTCAGAATGTAATGGGACCAACAAACCGCTGTAATCATACTTTAGATCTAATATTAACATTTAGTCTTAATATAGATAACCTTGATGTTTTCCCCACAAAGTGATATGATTTCAGATCACTATCTTTTAGTATTTGTACTATCATTAATAAATAAAATCCTTCTTCGTTGTCACATCACGCGCACTATTACATCTGCTACTCCAGTTGTGTTTATTTAAAAACCTACCAAACTTGAAATTTAATACACCTAAGGAGCCCGTTCATCTTGAGTGTGTAAATGACCAATTGGAATGTGTGTTTCGTTCAACCCTAGATATGATTGCTCCTGCTAGGGTTAAACACATTAGGGAAAAACAGCTAGCTGCATGGTATAATGACCACACCCGTACCTTAAAGCAAACAACGTGGTGCCTAGAGCGCAAGTGGTGACATAGTAAATTGGAGGAATTTAAGATTGCTTGGAGGGACAGCATGGCAGAGTACAAGTACGCCCTCACTAAAGCTAAACCTGCATATTTTTCCTCAATCATACAGAAAAATAAGAACAATCCAGGATTTCTCTTTAATACAGTCTCCAAATTAACAGAAAACCCTACAGAAAGTGATCCACACGTTCTAAGCAATTTTAACAGTAATAATTTCATGACTTTCTTTAATGATAAGATAAAAAACATTAGGCATAAAAGTCGACGCACATCACATCACCAAACTATTCAGCAACCTTCCAGATGCAGCACTAGTGAAAACATCTGTTTAATTAGCTGTAAATCAAGCCTAGAATCTTGTACCACAATTACTAATACTGAACTATCTGCACTGATCAGCTCGTCTAAGTCATCAACGTGTTTATTAGATCCAACTCCTACACGTTTACTCAAAGAAGTGATACCTAATATTATAGAGCCCCTTTTGGCTATTTTAAATTCATCCATTACCTTTGGTTATGTGCCGTTATCAAACCACTGAATAAAAAAGTCACTCTTGACCCTTGTGTGATATCTAATTATAGACCAATTTCTAATCTACCGTTTCTCTCCAAAATCTTAGAAAAAGCCGTCTATCAGCAACTCTGCAGTCCAAAGCATTTTGAAATTTTATGAAACATTTCAGTCTGGCTTCAGGCCCCATCATAGTACTGAAACAGCATTAATTAGGGTACTATAAGATTTTTTAATGTCCTCAGATAATGGATGTGTTTCTTTTCTTGTTCTGTTAGATTTAAGTGCAGTGGATTGGCACATTCTTGGTTTAAATCCTACTTGACTGACCGGTACCAATTCGTTCATGTACATAATCTATGCTCTAAACTCTCAAAAGTGATGTATGGCATGCCTCAGGGGTCAGTGCTTGGCCCGCTTTTATTCTTTTTGTATATGCTGTCATTGACTCAATTATTCGTAAACATGGCATTCGTTTCCACTGCTATTCAGATGATACACAGCTGTACATATCAGCCAAGCCAAATGACGGCCTTACAATCAACAAAATTGAGGACTGTGTAAAGGAAATTAAAGACTGGATGTCATTTAATTTTCTCTTACTTAACTCAGTTACAACTGAGATTCTATTAGTGGGACAAGGCTGTAAGAAACAGGTTGGCCACATATATCCTAAATCTAGATGGCTGTTTAGTATCGCCCAGTCCGTCTGTAAAAAAAAGATTCAGATCTCTCCTTTGCTGTGCACATTAGCAACATCACTCTTAGAAATATCCTCTCATTTAATTATGCGGAAAAACTGGTTCATGTGTTTATAACCTCAAGGTTGGATTACTGTAATGCCTTACTTACTAGATGCACTATTAAATCTATGTATGAACTTCAATTAGGTCAGAATGCAGCCACCAGAGTCCTAACTCGAACTAGAAAATTTGATCATATCACTCCTGTTCTATCATCACCACAGTGGTTACCAGTTAAATTCCGCATTGTTTAAAAAATACTTCTTATAACTTATAATGCTCTACATGGCCTGGCCCCACATTATCTGAGTCTTGCAATCCAGCACATCTACTTCGTTTGCAGGGTGCAGGACTTCTGTTAGTTCCTAGAATTAAAAAAGTCACAGCAGGGGGAAAGGCTTTCTCATATATGGCCACCCAACTATGGAATAAACTACACACTTCAGTTCGAGACTCAGACACTCTGCAAATTTTTAAGTCTGGCTAAAGACATACTTATTTATGCAGGCTTTTGATTAGATTTAGACAGGGTGCATGGGTCGGGTTACTGGGGGTGGAGTCTGTTGTCATGTCAGGGCTGCCTGCCTTGTCCTTTGCCGGGAGCGTGGAGTGGGCGGTCTGGCTGAACTGGGCTTTCGTCATCATGATCTTGACTTGTGCATCCTTGCCTTAGAGTAAGGGCAGAGCTGGGGGTTCATAGTCAAAGAGTCTTATGGTGATCAGAGACAATGGGTTGCTGTCTTCTGCCTCCCTTGAGGTTACCGATGTCTTAGTAGTTTCATTCTTACATTTACATTGTCACAACAAAGATTATGACAGAGATCAAACGTTTCCTGTAAGTCTTCAGCAGGTTAGCACACACTGTAGCTGGTATTTTGGCCCATTCCTACATGCAGATCTCATCTAGAGGAGTAATGTTTTGGGGCTGTCACTGGGCAACACGAACTTTCAACTCCCTCCACAAATTTTCTGTGGGGTCGAGGTCTGGAAACTGACTAGGCTACTCCAGGACCTTTTTACAGAGCCACTCCTTCGTTACCCGAGCGGTGTGTTTGGGATCATTGTCATGCTGGAAGACCCAGCAACGTTCCATCTTCAATGCTCTCACTGATGGAAGGTTTTGGCTTAAAATCTCACGATACATGGCCCTGTTTATTCTTCCCTCAACACGGATCAGTTGTCCTGTCCCCTTTGCAAAAAAACAGCCTCAAAGCTTGATGTTTCCACCCCCATGCTTCACAGTAGGTATGGTGTTCTTGGGATGCAACTCAGCATTCTTCTTCCTCCAAAAACGACGAGTTGAGTTTTTACCAAAAAGTTCTATTTTGGTTTCATCTGACCACATGCTATTCTCCCAAGCCTCTTCTGGATCATCCATATGGCAAACTTCAGATGGGCCTGGACAAGTACTGGCTTAAGCAGGGGGACACCGCAGGATCTGAGTCCCTCTTGGCGTATTGTGTTACTGATGGTAGCCTTTGTTACTTTGGTCCCAGCTCTCTGCAGGTCAATCATCAGGTCCCTCTGTGTAGTTCTGGGATTATTGCTCACCGTTCTCATGATCATTTTGACCCCACGGGATGAGATCTTGCGTGGGAGGTAGATTTTCACTGGACTTGTATGTCTTCCATTTTCTTACAATTGCTCCCACAGTAATTTATTAGTATGGTGTAGGGCCTCCTTTTGCGACCAATACAGCATCAATTCATCTTGGAAATGACATATACAAGTCCTGCACAGTGGTCAGAGGGATTTTAAGCCATACTTCTTGCAGGATAGTGGCCAGGTCACTACGCGATGCTGGTAGAGGAAAACGTTTCCTGACTTGCTTCTCCAAAACACCCCAAGTGGCTCCATAATACTTAGATCTGGTGACTGTGCAGGCCATGGGAGATGTTCAACCTCACTTTCATGTTCATCAAACCAATCTTTCACCAGTCTTGCTGTGTGTATGGGTGCATTGTCATCCTGATACACGGCACCGCCTTCAGGATATAATGTTTGAACCATTGGATGCACATGGTCCTCCAGAATGGTTCGGTAGTCCTTGGCAGTGACGCGCCCATCTAGCACAAGTATTGGGCCAAGGGAATGCCATGATATGGCAGCCCAAACCATCACTGATCCACCACCATCCTTCACTCTGGGCATGCTTCTTTGGGGCTTCTCCACACCGTAACTCTCCCAGATGTGGGGAAAACAGTAAAGGTGGACTCATCAGAGAACAATACGTTTCACATTGTCCACCACCCAAGATTTGCGCTCCTTGCACCATTGAAACCGACGTTTGGCATTGGCACGAGTGACCAAAGGTTTGGCTATAGCAGCCCGGCCGTGTATATTGACCCTGTGGAGCTCCCGACGGACAGTTCTCGTGGAAACAGGAGAGTTGAGGTGCACATTTAATTCTGCCGCGATTTGGGCAGCCATGGTTTTATGTTTTTTGGATACAATCCGGGTTAGCACCCAAACATCCCTTTCAGACAGCTTCCTCTTGCATCCACAATTAATCCTGTTGGATGTGGTTTGTCCTTCTTGGTGGTATGCTGGCATTACCCTGGATACCGTGGCTCTTGATACATCACAAGGACTTGCTGTCTTGGTCACAGATGTGCCAGCAAGACGTGCACCAACAATTTGTCCTCCAACCCCTATATATAAGTACATCTCAAAGTCAACTTTATTGTCGATCAGGCCATGGACAAGTAATTACACAGGTGATCGAAATTGTTTCCCTTCACTCCAGATGTGCAGTAATATAGAACAATAACACTAACAATATTATAAACAGACAATGTAAATATACATTATTGAGGAAATAAAACATATTTAAATAAGTATTTAAAAAAACAAAAAGAAGTATTCACAGTATGCAGACAGTCAGATAATCTGAGTCTGAATTAAGGTTCGACTATTGAGGTAGTTCAAGGTGCAATAATAAGGGTGCAATAAAGCAAAGGTGCAATCTGTTAAAGTGTACAGTGCAGAAGCAGCAGCATGTAGATATACATGTACGCAAACTTACATACATGGGGATTGTCGTGATCATTGACTATTTCTTGAGTGAGTTTAGTAGTTTGATGGCCTGTGGAAAGAAGCTTTTACTGAGTCTGGTAGTCCTGCACCGCACACTGCGGTGGCGTTTGCCAGATGGTAAGATGATGAACAGTTTGTGTGCTGGGTGGGTGGGGTCTTTGTTGATGTTTGTGGCTCTCTTGAGGCAGCGGGACAGGTACAGGTCATTGATGGATGGTTGTGTCGATCTGGTGATGTTCTCTGCTGTCCTCACCACTCTTTGTAGGGCTTTCTGATCAGCAACAGTGCAGCTGCCATACCAGACTGAGAGGCTGCTTGTGAGGATGCTCTCAATAGCACCCCTGTAAAAGGTGGTGAGGGCAGAAGGGGGGAGGTTATCTCTTCTAATCCTGCGAAGAAAGTGGAGGTGTTGCTGTGCCTTTTTGACTAGGTAGGTGGTGTTGGTGGACCAGGTCAGGTCATCTGTGATATCACCCCCAGGAACTTGGTGCTTTTCACAGACTCCACAGTACTGCCATTCATGGTGAGTGGGATGTGCGGTATGCGTTTCTTCCTGAAGTCCACAGTTATTTCTTTGGTTTTGTTGATGTTGAGGTGTAGATTATTGATGTCATACCAGCTAATAAGTTGATGTACCTCCTCTCTGTAGGCTGTGTCGTCATCATCGCTGAGGAGTCCCACCACTGTTGTGTCATCTGCGAACTTGATGATGTGGTTCGAATTATAATTGGCACAACAGTCATGTGCCATCAGTGTGAACAGTAGAGGACTCAACACACATCCCTGGGGTCTCCGTGGAGGTTTTGCCAACTCTTACTGTCTGTGGTCTGTCTTTTAGGAAGTCCAATAAACAGTTGCATGTGTGGTGCTAATGCCTATTGTGGCGAGTTTGTTCACCAGGTGTTGGGGAATGACTGTGTTGAAGGCGGAACTGAAGACGATGAACGGCATCCGCACATAACTGTTTTTGTTTTCCAGATGAGCCAGGCATAGGTGGAGTGCTGTTGATATGGTATCATCAGTGGAGCATTTGCAATTGAAGTGCAAATTGCAAATGCAAATTGAAGTGTGTGAAATGCAGTGGGAAGACTGGATAATATATGGGCCTTGACCAACCTTTCAAGGCGTCTAGGATCCTTTGTGTCTGTGAAATGTCTTTGGGTTTTCCAAAGGCACGCTTGGCTGTTCTCACGCCCCGGTTCAAGTTGGCTCTAGCAGATCTTAGAGCGTCTTTGTCCCCGGACTTGAAGGCAGCATTCCGTGCTCTCTGGAGCTCACGTACCTCCCTGGTGAACCAGGGTTTGTCGTTGGCTCTTGTGGTGATGTTTTTGATGACGGTCACATCTTCTATGCATTTGGATATGTATCCAGTCACAGACTCCGTGTATTTCGTCAAGTTGATATGCTGGTTGGTAGTGGCAGCCATTCTAAAAACAGTCCAGTCTGTGCGTTCAAAACAGTCCTGGAGAGCTGACGTAGCTTCCTTTGGCCATGCTCTGATCTGCTTCACAGACGGCTTGTTCCTGGTCAATAGTGGTCTGTAAGCTGGAATTAGCATAACAGAGAGATGGTCTGAGTTCCCCAGGTGGGGGTGGGGAACAGCTCTGAATGCCTCTTTGATGTTGGTGTAGACCTGGTCAAGAGTGTTCTCTCCCCTGGTCACAAAGTTAATATGTTTATAGTAATGAGGAAGTACTGTCTTCAGTTTGGCCTGATTTAAATCGCCAGCAATTATGTAGACAGAGTCCGGACTAGAGTTTTCCATTAAGCTGACTGACTGATACAATGTAGATAGTGCGTCCTTTGTGTTCGCACTGGATGGAATGTACACCGCAGTGATGTTGATGGTGGTGAATTCTCTGGGCATGTAGAATGGTCGACATTAAGTGTTAGAAATTCAATATCTTTAGAACAGTGGCTTGAAACAATTGCAGCGTTTGTACACCAGTTGTTATTGATAAAAATGCATACACCACCTCCACGAGATTTACCGCTTAGAGCATGACTCCTGTCCGCACGAAATGTAGTTAAACCTTCTACCTGAATCGCGCTGTCCGGAACGGTGTTATTAAGCCACGTCTCTGTGAGAATGATGGCGTTACAGTCTCTCACCTTTCTTTGTGTTATTAAATCCAGACTGAGGTGGTCGATTTTGTTTTCCAGCGAGTGAACGTTAAATAGCAGGATAGAAAGAAGTGCTGGTCTGTATGCATTTGCTTTTAGCCTGGCGCTGATACCCGCTCTACTACCTCGTTTCCTAGGTCTGAAACACCGCTTGCGACGCATGCTAGGTCTCTCACGCCGTTCACGCCTCCTCCAGTGTCAGCTGGTGGTGAGAAGGGGGTCCGCTTTGAAGGCCCCTGGGTCTAGCCGGGTGAAGAATGCCTAGCACACAGAGTGTTTCTGGTTCCAAAGCCAGTGAAACTCCAGAATGATTGTTGGAAAAATTGGAGTTTTGTAGTACAAGTAATGTAGTACTATTATAAACTATCCTCGTACTAGACTGTGACAGCGCAGACAACACATTTAATATAATATGAACATCGCTTTCAGGTGCTGGAGTGGTTGCTGCCATACAGGGCGCCACCATCTTGATCTATATCGATATATATATCTATATATATATATCTATATATATATATATATATATATAGATATATATATATATATCTACTGCTCAAAAATATAAAGGGACAACACAATATAAACAACACAATATAACTCCAAGTAAATCAAATTTCTGTGAAATCAAACTGTCCACTTAGGAAGCAACACTGATTGACAATCAATTTCACATGCTGTTGTGCAAATGGAATAGACAGCAGGTGGAAATTATTGGCAATTAGCAAGACACACTCAATAAAGGAGTGGTTCTGCAGGTGGGGACCACAGACCACTTCTCAGTACCTATTGCTTTCTGGCTGATGTTTTGGTCACTTTTGAATGTTGGTGGTGCTTTCACACTCGTGGTAGCATGAGACGAACTCTACAACCCACCCAAGTGGCTCAGGAAATGCAGCTCATCCATGATGGCACATCAATGCGAGCTGTGGCAAGAAGGTTTGCTGTGTCTGTCACCGTAGTGTCCAGAAGCTGGATGCGCTACCAGGAGACAGGCCAGTACACCAGGAGACGTGGAGGAGGCTGTAGGAAAACAACAACCCAGCAGCAGGACCGCTACCTCCGCCTTTGTTCAAGGAGGAACAGGAGGAGCACTGCCAGAGCCCTGCAAAATGACCTCCAGCAGGCCACAAATGTGCATGTGTCTGCACAAACGGTTAGAAACAGACTCCATGAGGATGGTATGAGGGTCCGACATCCACAGATGGGGGTTGTGCTCACAGCCCAACACAGTGCAGGATGCTTGGCATATGCCAGAGAACACCAGCATTGGCAAATTCACCACTGGCGCCCTGTGCTCTTCACAGATGAAAGCAGGTTCACACTGAGCACATGTCACAGACGTGACAGAGTCTGGAGACGCCGTGGAGAGTGATCTGCTGCCTGCAACATCCTTCAGCATGACTGGTTTGGCAGTGGGTCAGTAATAGTGTGGGGTGGCATTTCTTTGGAGGGCCGCACAGCCCTCCATTCGCTCACCAGAGGTAGCCTGACTGCCATTAGGTACCAAGATGAGATCCTCAGACCCTTTGTGAGACCATATGCTGGTGCGGTTGGCCCTGTGTTCTTCCTAATGCAGGACAATGCTAGACCTCATGTGGCTGGAGTGTGTCAGCAGTTCCTGCAAGATGAAGGCATTAAAGCTATCGACTGGCCCGCCCGTTCCCCAGACCTGAATCCGATTGAGCACATCTGGGACATCATGTCTCGCTCCATCTACCACTGTCACTTTGCACCACAGACTGTCCAGGAGTTGGCAGATGCAGTCCAGGTCTGGGAGGAGATCCCTCATGAGACCATCCGCCACCTCATCAGGAGCAGGCCCAGGCATTGTAGGGAGGTCATACAGGCACTTGGAAGCCACACACAATACTGAGGCTCATTTTGACTTGTTTTAAGGAAATTACATCAAAGTTGGATCAGACTGTAGTGTGTTTTTCCACTTCAATTTTGTGTGTGACTCCAAAGCCAGGCCTCCACTGGTTAATAAATTTGATTTCCATTGATGATTTTTGTGTTATTTTGTTGTCAGCACATTCAACTTTATACAGAACAATGTATTCAATGAGAATATTTCACTCATTCAGATCTAGGATATATATATATATATATATATATATACATATATACACACACACACACACACACACACACATACTGCTCATAAAAATAAAGGGAACACTCAAATAACACTATACACACACACACACACACACACACACACACACACACACACACACACACAGTGGGGTAAATAAAGTATTTAGTCAGCCACTGATTGTGTAAGTTCTCCTACTTAGAAAGACGAGAGAGATCTGTAATTTTCATCATAGGTACACTTCAACTATGAGAGACAAAATGAGAAAAAAAATCCAGGAAATCACATTGTAGGATTTTTAAAGAATTTAACTGTAAATCATGGTGGAAAATAAGTATATGGTCACCCACAAACAAGCAAGATTTTGGGCTCTCACAGACCTGTAACTTCTTTAGGAAGCTTCTTCTTCTGCCCTCCACTCGTTACCTGTATGAATGGCACCTGTATGACCTCATTATCTGTATAAAAGACACCTGTCCACAGCCTCAAACAGTCAAACTCCAAACTCGAGACCAAAGAGCTGTCGAAGGACACCAGGATGAAAACTGTAGACCTGCACCAGGCTGGGAAGAGTGAATCTACAATAAGCAAGCAGGTTGGTGTGAATAAATCAACTGTGGGAGCAATTGTAAGAAAATGGAAGACAATCTCCCTTGATCTGGGGCACCACGCAAGATCTCATCCCGTGGGGTCAAAATGATCATGAGAATGGTGAGTAATAATCCCAGAACTACACGGAGGGACCTGATGAATGACCTGCAGAGAGCTGGGACCAAAGTAACAAAGGCTACCATCAGTAACACACTGCGTCGAGAGGGACTCAGATCTTGCAGTGCCAGGCGTGTCCCCCTGCTTAAGCCAATACATGTCCAGGCCCATCTGAAGTTTACCAGAGAGCATATGGATGATCCATAAGAGGATTGGGAGAATATCATGTGGTCAGATGAAACCAAAATAGAACTTTTTGGTAAAAACTCCACTCGTCGTGTTGGAATGCGGAGTTGCATCCCAAGAACACCATACCTACTGTGAAGCATGGGAGTGGAAACATCATGCTTTGGGGTGGTTTTTCTGCAAAGGGGACAGGTCGATTGATCCATGTTAAGGAAAGAATGTATGGGGCCATGTATCGTGAGATCAATGAAGATGGAACATGGCTGGGTCTTCCAGCATAACAATGATCCCAAACATACTGCTCGGGCAACAAAGGAGTGGGTCCGTAAAAAGCATTTCAAGGTCCTGGAGTAGCCTAGCCAGACTCCAGACCTCAACCCCATGGAAAATTTGTGCCATGTTGTCCCAAAACATCAGTGCTCTAGAAGAGATCTGCATGGAGGAATGGGCCAAAATACCAGCTACAGTATGTGCAAACCTGGTGAACTTACAGGAAACGTTTGACCTCTGTCATTGCCAACAAAGGTTATGTTACAAAGTATTGAGTTGTACTTTTGTTATTGACCAAATACTTATTTTCCACCATAATTTACAATTAAATTGTTTAAGAATCCTACAAGAATGTGATTTCCTGGATTTTTTTTTCCTTATTTTGTCTCTCATAGTTGAAGTGTACCTATGATGAAAATTATAAACCTCTCTCATCTTTCTAAGTAGGAGAACTTGCACAATCAGTGGCTGACTAAATACTTATTTGCCCCACTGTGTGTGTGTGTGTGTATGCATATATATATATATATTACACTCAATTAGCTCATGGGGAGGAAGAGGAAAATGCACAGGGAGATTTGAATAATAAAATGCATTAAACTCTGGAATTGCACACACATGACTTGGATGAATGTGTAAGTTTTGATGCCTTGCAAAAAATGCTAGTGGTTCAACTGGAATACTGTACTACAAAAGGGCATCCAACCCCCTGCAGAGGTTGTGTTAAAATTCAAATTATTACCAAGACAGGTATTTTGTTCATGAGTGCTCAAGATTTCCAAATGTTCAATAGACTGTATGTATTAGAGAGAATAATGCAGTCACAAAGAAAACTTACAAAGATTCTGAGCTGTCTTGGCATCCAGGATTCGCAGCTCTTTAGATTTTTTCTTAAATTGCATCAGTCTATCATCTGTTTCGTCCACATCCTTTTTCACTGTAGGAAAAGTAAAAGCGATTCAAAATTACTGGCACTGTCGCAACAATTTATTACAAAACTTTATAGCCAAAATTTTTTTTGCAGAAAACTCTCGTAGAAAATTAGAACACCCCTAAAAAATGTGTGCATGTGTATGTGTGAGAGATAGAGAGAGAGATGGAGAGAGAGAGAGAGAGAGAGAGAGAGAGAGAGAGAGAAACTCGTGGGTGGGGGCTCAGGAGGAAGCATGCAGAGAAGCCTTCATGGATTTGCAGGTGCTTGTGGAAGAGAGATTGCACCTGTGTGCTAATCATCATGGCCCTGTTATTTATATAAACCATAAATAGGACCCAAAACTGAAATCACTGTATAAACAATTACCTCTCAACAAATTAACTGCACTTAAGGAGGAGCTAGCAAAGATGAAGCACAATGTTTGAATTAACAAAAGTATTGTTTACTTATTACTGTTGTATCAATTAGACAACTTTCCTGCATCACTCTAAACAGCAACAATCACTACCATTACCTAAACCAGTACCACACAATTATACTTCTCTTGTCATTTTGACTCCATGACTTTAGTTCGCTCTTAGATTTATCATCTACGCCACCCAAGGAGGTTGGGTCCCTTTTTGAGTCTTGGTCCTCCCAAGGTTTCTTCCTAGAACTAGGGAGTTTTTCCTTGCCACTGTCGCCCTAGGCTTGCTCAATTAGTTATTAGGAGATAATCTAAACTTGTAAAGTTGCTTTGAGACAATGCTCCATTGTAAAAAGCGCTATATAAATAAATCTGACTTGACTTGACTTGATTACACACTGATTCACAGTCCAGACAGAATGTGCACAGCATGTTTTGTATATTGTTTCTTTTGATCATTAAGTTTTGGGTAACCACTACACTTACATTCTCCAGAAAAACTCCATGTTCCATGTAGTGACAAACTGCCAAAACCTTATGCTAGCAAAGCATTCACAAGCCAATATACTCTCATTACCATCATACAAACACAGCAGTTTTGTTGCTGGTGCGCAGCTCACTTTTGGTGATCAGAGACATTGGGCTGTTGTCTTCTGCCTCCCGTGGGGTTGCCAATGTCTCATGCGATCCCTCTTGGCTGTGTTTCCTACCAGTTCTCCTCTTTATAGCTATGCTGCTATAGCTAATGCTGCTGGGGTCTCATGCTACACATGGCATCAGTGATTGTTAATAGACACTGTGCTCTTAATCAATAACTAATTACGTTTTCTCTCCGAGCTGTGTTCCGGTACCAGTTCCAGCCCCACACATGATGTCATCTGCTGCAGCTTCAGCCCAAACATACCCGGGTCACTTAATGCCGATGTGCATATTTCACATTTTATTCGAACTTTGACTCCATGGCTTTAGTTTCGCTCTTAGATTTATCATCTACGCCACCCAAGAAGGTTGGGTCCCTTTTTGAGTCTTGGTCCTCCTAAGGTTTCTTCCTAGAACTAGGGAGTTTTTCCTTGCCACTATCGCCCTAGGCTTGCTCAATTTGGGATTGGACATAGTTATTAGGAGATAATCTAAACTTGTAAAGTTGCTTTGAGACAATGCTCCATTGTAAAAAGCGCTATATAAATAGATCTGACTTGACTTGACTTTTTCTCTCCAAATATAGCACTGTGCGGTTTTGGTTCATGTAGATTCAAGATTCAAGATTCAAAGAGTTTATTGTCATTTGCACAGTAAGGAAACAGGTTTACAGCAATAAGGTTTACAGCAATAAAAAGGAAGTGAAAATCCGCAATATTCAAATTATAAAAAGTATACACTACTGTACACAACTGAACATGTACTACAGTAAAGTGGCAGTGTCATGTAAACATGTAGACAATAAAGTGCAGGGTTATTTCTGAGGTAGGTTCAAGAGTCTGATGGCAGTGGGGAAGAAAGAGTTCTTTACCCTGGTGGTCTTGCATTTGACACTTCTGTACCTCCGACCTGAGTGCAGAAGTGTGAACAGTCCTCACTGATGTGAATGCCCAGGTATTTAAAGCTGCTCACCCTCTCCACTTCAAGCTCCTGGATGAACAGTGGCTGATGAGGTCTCCTCCTCTTTCTCATGTCCACTATCAGCTCCTTTGTCTTGTCCGTGTTGAGGGTGAGGTTGTTGTTCTCACACCATGACACCAGCCTGGTCACCTCCCCCCTGTAGGCCGTTTCATCTCTACCAGTGATGCGTCCTATCACTGCGGTGTCGTCAGCAAACTTCAGGATGATGTTGTCCTTGTGGTAGGCAACACAGTCGTGGGTGAACAGGGTGTAGAGGATGGGGCTGAGGACACCTCCCTGTGGGGTGCAGTACGCCTACCGTGCCAACAGTCCCACCTCGGATTCCATTGCTGCTGCCCTCCACTACTCTCTCTCTCTCGCCTGGAAAACAAAGACTCCTACATCAGGATGCTCTTTGTGGACTATAGTTCCGTCTTTAACACGGTAATCCCCAACACACTCACCCACAAACTGTCCACACTCGGCCTGCACCCCACTCTCTGCCATTGGCTTCTGGACTTCCTGACTGACAGGCCCCAGTCCGTTAGAATTGGCAACAGGACTTCAGCTAGTATCACAACTTATCCCGGTTGTGACTGGCAACAGGACTTCAGCTATCCCGGTTGTGATACTAGCTGAAGTCCTGTTGCCAATTCTAACGGACTGGGGCCTGCCAGTCAGGAAGTCCAGAAGCCAGTGGCAGAGGGTGGAGTGAGTGCCACAGGCCTGTAGTCATTCAGGCAAGTGGGGGGCTCTTCTTCGGGATGGGGATCATGGTTGTGGTTTTGTAGCACGTGGGAACGATGCTCTGGTTGAGGGATAGGTTGAAAATGGAGGTGAGAACATCAGCCAGCTAGCACATACTCTGAGGGCTCGCCCAGGAATGTTGTCTGGTCTTGCCGCCTTGCGGGGGTTGATCCTCTTCAGAGCTCTGCATACTTGGCCTGATGATATCGATTGTGGGGAGGAGGGGGGTTGGGAGGGCTGGGTGTGCATGTGCCTCTCTGTGCTGCTGCTGGTGGTCTCGAAGCGGGTGTAGAAGCTGTTAAGGACATCTGGTAGGCTGTCTGTGGGGCTGATGGTGTTTGGGGTGTTCCTGTAGTCTGTGATGTGCTGCAGGCCTTGCCACATCTGCTTGGAGTCAGCTGTGGAGTAGAAGCCATCCAGTTTATCTCTGTACTGCCTCTTAGCTGCTGTGATGGCTTTCCTCAGCCTGTACTTCGCAGCTTTGTACTCATTGCCTGAACTAAATGCAAGAGAGTGAGCATGCTGATGTAACCGGACACGTGATCTGCATATCCCTGTATATTTACAGTACAGTCCTCCAAAGTAGCTGCAACTTTAAACACATCCCAGTCTGTCATAGCAAAACAGTCCTGCAAGATGTCCTCAGTCTCTAGTGTCCATTGTTTAACTGTTTTGGTTACAGGGTTTGTTTGTTTAAGTCTTTGTCTGTAGGCCTGGTACAGGAATAAAGAAATGTGGTCAGTGTCCCCAAAGTGGGGGCGGGGCGCAGCTCTGTATGCAGCGCGCGCATTTCTGTACACATGATTTGGGGTGTTCTTGGGAATGTCCACATGTTGGTAATATTTGGGAATACAGTCCGTAAATTGCACTGGTTGAAATCACCAGCGGTGATAAAGACGGCATCAGGATGAGCCGTCTCTAACGTGCTGATGATGTCGTGGAGTTTGCCGAGTGCTGCTGTAGAATTAGCCCGCGGAGGGATATAAACAGCGGCTAAGAACACGCCATTAAATTCCCAACTAGGAATTAGGAACTCCACGTCTGGTGAACAGTGCTTATGAATGGTCTGTGCGTCTCCACACCATGCATTGCTCACGAACACACACACACACACCACACACACACACACACACATACACATACACACACATACACATACACACACACACACACATAACACACACACATACACATACACACACACACACACACACACACACACACACACACACACACACACACACACACACATCTCCCCCTTTAGCCTTACTGGAGGCTGCCGTCCAATCTCCTCGGTTTACGGAGTGAGTCTCAAGCTGAATGGCGCTTTCTGGCACTTTGTCTGAAAGCCAAGTCTCAGTGAAAATTAGAGTACAACACTCTTATTTCCTGCTGTGATTTAACCCTTACTTTCAACTCGTCCAGTTTGTTATCCAGAGACCACACGTTAGCTAGCAGGAGGCTAGGCACTGGTGGTCGGCTAGCGTGAGCTTTTAGCCTAGCATGTAGCCCTCCCGTCTTGCCTCGCTTACGTCACCGTCTCCAAAGCGCTCTCCTAGGGTCAGCATGTTCACGGTGTCTCGGGGCCTTCCTGGTGGTGGTGGCGGTGGTAGTGGCTGTGTGAGCCGACAATGTGTTGCTCTGATGGAATAAAGCCGGTAAATCGGAAGTTGTTGTGTAATGTAATGTCCAGCAGCGTTTGTCTGTCATATGTTAGCAGTGTATAGCATTTGTGCACTGCAGAATCGGGCGTAAAGAGCCCAAAAACAATGAAAACGCCTGCATTCTAGAGCAGAGCGAGCAAACACGTTTGCCTCGGGGGGCGCCATGTAGACCTTCCATGGGATTTTAGAAGTCATTAACCCAGAGATTTATTAATTCCAGTGAATTAATTACTTACAATAATGTAGTCATTGTCTCACACCCTCTCGCCTGTCTTGTCCCGATAACCATTGTTCTTCCAATTCTGTTCCCCACACCTCCTGGCTTCCCATCCCGTCTCCCTACAACTTTTTGTATATTGAAATAATCCACCAACATCCTTGGTCTACATCACACCTTTTCCACCAGCATCTGACTATCACACCTCTTTAATCTCCACCTTTCTCTTACCCCCTTCTTGTCAAACCTAGGGTACATAAAGCTGGCTAAGAAGTATGTATTTCAGAATTGTGATGTATGCAGCTGTACCCATACATGATCCTCCGCATGTGTAAATAAACTCCTATGCTGAAGATTCTAACAACTTGGTGCCGTGAGCCGGATGGCAAACTGAAACCTACTCAGTGAGTAAACTACCATAAATACCAAGAGAACATGTGAGAAACTTCAGCAATCACTCTCACCTGCTGAACAAAAACATGCAAAAAGTAAATCTAAGCCGACCTCCACCTGTAGCTCCTCCTGCATCAAATAGGTTGCACCCAGAATTAGCTGCAATCGCCCGGGGTATTGAGACTGACCACTTGGTGGATCAGAATTTTGGTTATCTGACAATGACTCTGATCATGCTAGTGGTAAAGTATCTATTTCAGGATGTGCTCAGATGAGACCAGTAACAATTGTATCATCTGAGGTACTTAATCGAGGAGGTGAAATTAAGGAAACTAGAGTAGAGGTCAGCCATGTCCCTTTAGATGCAGTCACATTAGACAAACTTTCCAAATAAAAAACACCCAAGGGAAATGGTACTTTTTTTTTTCCCCATCTCATGAAGAAGAAAATAAACGTTTATTCATTACATGCAAATGATGCTGTAGCTATAGCAAGCCAGGTACTAAACATGTGAACAGATGTTCTATAAGCAGAAAAAGGAGTGTCACTACTGCCAAAAATCGGTCATTTTGCTAAAGATTGTCGTAAGAAACACAGAAAGGGCATAAAGATGAAGGATAGACGAGGATTTTCCACAGGAACAAACAGCAGGGAGTCTTTTTCAGGGAATATCACAGGACCAGTTGGCTATGATAATCAAGGCAGTGCAAAGCTGCACAACCCCGTCTGCCCCAGCTTTAAACTAATTTGCCCAGCCAGGAAAGTTTTTAAGAACCGTCTTTTTGTTGATGTTCAAATCAGGGAACAAAATTTTTCATTTCTTGTAGACACAGCAGCTCAAATTAGCACGCTGTCAAAAACAGTTCTTCATTCTTTAGGGGTAGCTTGGACTAACAGACACGTCACAGCTGAGGGAACAGGAAATGCTGGTAATTCCTTAAGTACACCTGCACCTTTAGATGTTAATCTATGGCCTTAAACTATTTCATGCCAGTTTGGGGTAGGAAAAGTTGAAAACAATTTTGGGATGGATTTTCTGAGGGAACTGAACTGCTCTTTGTCAAATATTTGCTGATTCTTGTGTTTGGAACATTGCTTCTTTAAAACAGTCTGATCACATAATTTGGTCTGCAGATAAGGATGACTGTGGCGTATTGTATATGGAACCAGTTGTCGTCACAGGTCGGCAACCTCCTTGCACTAAACGGTATCCCATTAATAGTGAAGCTCTGCAGGGTATTTGGCCTATCATTGATCATCTTGAGAAAAGAGGTATTTTGGTCAAAAGACAGAGTTTAATAGTCTTTTGGCTAGTTCGTAAAAGCTAATGGAAGTTGGCGACTAACAGTAGACTATAGGGTAGCTGATCAGCATATTGACAAGCTAACTCCACTGGTTGCTAATCCATCTACCATCTTTGATGGTATTCCCACATCCCACAATGTTTCCTCTGTTATTGATATGGCCAATGGCTTTTGGTCAGTTCCATTAGCATCAGAAATCCAGTCATGGCTTGCTTTTACAGTTGGCAATACACAATATCAATGGACACAACTGCCACAGGGGTTACATAATAGTCCCACTATGTATCATCAAGCACTCAGAAAACATCTCTCTCAAGCAGAGCACATTTTGCAGTCATCTGCCATTATTCAGTATGTTGATGACAAGTTATTGAGTAGTGAGAATGAGGAAACACATGACAAAGACATGAGGGTGCTTCTTGATTATTGGCCAGCAAAGAGCACAAGGCAAGTCGTGATGAAGCTCAGTTGTGTTGTGATGGTGAACAATATTTGGGACAATGTGTTACACAGGGATCAAGAGGAATTTTGCCTTCTAGAAGTTCTGCAATTAATGCAATGTCACTGCAACTGGCTTTCAGTCTTGACAGCTCCTAATGTAGTTATTCAGAATGCAGCTATGAACAAGCCTTCCTCATTTATGATGTCCTCATCGACTGATGCCAATGAGGAAGGGGAATATGATTGTATTGAATTGTCTAATCCTCATCCTGTTTTTACAGAGGCTCCTCTTGATAACACTGATTTGATTCTTTTCACTGATGATTCCACAACCCAGACTGATGGTCAACGCAGACCTGGACGTGCAGTAACTGACAGCTTCCAAACTTTAGCCAGCGGTAGTCTTCCTCCCTCTTGCTCAGCCCAGCAGGCTGAGTTAGTGGCTCTAACTGAAGCATATGAACTTGCATCAGGTAAGAGGGCTAACATTTTTACAAATTCACGCTATGCATTTGGGGTGACCCATGACTGTGGGCACTTGTGGAGCCATCGTGGTTTCCTAACAGCTGCAGGTACTCCAGTTAAGCATGCTGATATGGTGCAGAATCTTTGTGGTGTTGTTCATTTACGTGCAGATCTAGCTATTGTGAAAGTGAAAGCACACAGAGGAAGCTTTACATTTGAAGCACAAGGCAACAGACTTGCTGATGAAGCAGCAAAAAGGGCTAGTTTTTTTACCACCAGCAAACATTGCATTACTTAGTAACACAGAGTGTAACACTAAGGACATCCCTTTGATTCTTAAGCTACAGTCCGACTCTCCAAACTGGGAACTTTGGACATGGCTTGAGTCAGGTGCAAAGGTTGCTCCATATGGTGCCTGGACCAAAGGGGGGAAGCTTGTTGCACCTGAATCATTACTTCCCTACCTAGCTACACAGATACATTCTTTAAGCCACATTGGAGTGGAAAAGATGGTCAATCAATTTTCCCATTCGTGGTGGAAACCTAAATTCAGAGAACAAGCTAAAGTTGCTGCAAACTCCTGCCATTAAAACAGTCGCACCTCCAGGCCCGTTCAGAAATTTACAAATAGATTACATCATTTTACTCGCATTTTATTAAATGCGAGGGATTACAAGATGTTTTAATCATAATTGACAAGTTTTCTCGGTGGGTTGAAGCCTACCCAACTTCTAAAGGTACTGCCACACATACTGCTAGGATGCTAATGCAGGATTTCATTCCCAGGTGGGGGCTTCCTGAGCAAATCGAGTCTGATCAGGGAACTCACTTCACTGGACAAGGTAGTACAGGCAGTTTGTAAACTTCTGAATGTGAAATGGAAACTTTACTGTCCATACAGCCCACAAGTCTCAGGAAAGTTAGAGCATACAAACCGCAGAAACAAAGAACGACTGACTTAACTTCACACTCAGGGTGTGAAGTGGACTGCAGCCTTGCCAACTGTACTTTGTAGTACAAGGGCAACTAGCAACATAACTGTTGGGCTTAGCCATTATGAAGTTCTGACCGGTAGACCTATGCTCGTTTCAGGTGTGCTTGATCTCCGTAAAGCAGATGTGCATTTGTTGTCAGATGCACTTCTTAACTACTGCCAAACGCTCACACAAGCAATACAGGCAGCTCACAATCAGATCAAAAGCACTTGGGACAGCTAAAGGAGGTCACACTATAATTCCAGGTCAGTGTGTCATAGTGAGGAAATATAACAAACAGTCCTTAGAACCTAGATGGGATGGTTCATATCAGGTTTTGCTAATTACTGATTCAGCAGTAAAATGTGAAGAAAAGAAAACAGGGATTCATGTTTCTCATTGTAAGGTTGTGTCTGCTCCTCAGAAATGAGTGATAGAAACTCAAAATTCTGTGATGAACATATCACTGCAAATGTTTCTCTGCACCGAGCCCAGACTTGCACGCATGCAACAACAGCACTTGGTGCCCATGCCCCCCATCTTCAGGGAAGGGGTGCACCTGTTGCTTAAAAAAGCAGCATAAAAAGCCGCTCTAAGCAGAGACCGACTTCGCACAGTCGCTACTCGCTACATTTAGTTAGCAGTTCGTACGCACTTTCCCACGGCCTTTCTTTCCCCTGTTAGGGTTACCGGTACGGGTGGTCCCGCAAAGGGGGCCACTTCGGTAGAGTGTAGAAGCTCAAGATAAACTGTCAGGGTCTATCCGCTAGGTTAAGGAATGATTCTCCCCTTTCTCACAGCAGGTCCGTGCTGTTTACTCACCGCACTCCCGGCACACACCCCACTTCCGGGTGCGCGTTCGTGCTTCTTTATTTAACAGCACACAGCTTTGGACCTATTTGGTCGTCCTGCCGACGTGCTTTAA
The DNA here is from genome assembly GCA_025084515.1 of Ancistrus triradiatus. Taxonomy (NCBI): domain Eukaryota; kingdom Metazoa; phylum Chordata; class Actinopteri; order Siluriformes; family Loricariidae; genus Ancistrus; species Ancistrus triradiatus. The sequence goes on from JAJAGP010000229.1 coordinate 305,134, forward strand.
TTCCGTTCGTCCCAGTCTAGGTAGGAGCATTTTCCCCCTCGGCATTATGAGGTTTTCTGCTCGCCATTTCCGCTACCACGAGCAAGCTTCACTCGGCTTCACTCTGCGCCATACTCCCGCACGCCAACAACATACCCCGCTTACACCACTTGCGTAGCTTTTTAATCAAGTGTGCAAGTTTTCTGTGAAACAGTTTGCGTGAGTCACTGTAAAATGGGAAACTCAAGCAATATAATTAACTTCCAACAAGGCATAGTCGTTGGGGGTAGACTAGCAAATGCCACTATTTCAAAACCTGCAAACCTTGAGGGGGTTTTCTCATGCAACAGTGACAAAAGTATCCCAAGAATGGTGTGAGAAAAAACATCCAGCAAAATATGATCCTGTTGACATAACTTGTCGACAAGGGAGGTGGTAGAATGGGAGATGGACACCCTGAAAGTGCACCTGAAATGTGCAGGAATTGCATGATGCAATTACGACATCATTGAACAGAATCTCAAAGGAACGTTTCCAACATCTTGTGGAACCCATGTAATGAAGAATGTTTTGAGAGTAAAGGGAGGCACTACACAGAATTGTGAGTGTGTTCCTAATAAAGTTCTCATTAAGTTTGTGTACATACACCGATAGAATTAAAACCACTGACAGATAGAGTGAACGACACTGACAGTGTGATGCTCAGATGTTCTCCTAGGAAACCTTATATCCTTGCAGTCATATGAAAGTTACTTTGACACATACCTAATCATTGTTGCATATAAAATATCCCCTTCATGTCGACAGTATTCCCTAATAACAGTGGATAATGCATACTGCCACACTGCAAATCTTGTTCAAGAATAATCTGAGGAACATGACAAACAAGTCAAGGTGTCGACTCAGATCGCAATATAATTGAGCATCTGTAGGATATACTAAACAACAGTCTGATCTGAATGATTCACAGTTTACCTTTTGAAGGGATCCAGGTACTGTGAATTAGTTCTCCTGAGCTGTCTCCAAGTACATTTTACATTAAAATTTTACATTGATTAATGTGAAATACACAAGGCAGAATGCTGCACTGCTCCCATGCTCATTTTATAAAATGAGAAATGGCCAAGAAAATCTGGAGGGTGCTGTCTGATATCTCTGGCATGCATTCTTATTCAATTACTACACACAGTAAGCTGTCTGTGGACCTCTCAGTTACTGCCCAAAAATAGCGGACAAAAATGTGGCGATAATGCATCTTCAATCAATATGCAAGTTCTGGCAAAATTGGCCAGAAATGGGTACATTCTACTCACATTACACTAGAATGGTGCTTATTATAAAAAATAATAAAAGAAAACATAGATAAAACAAATTAGTGAGTCAAGCAGGATGTTAGAAAAAAACGTTTATTCATCAGACCAAACACGAGTCTACAAGTCTGAAGGATGAGATATGCTGTACCAACTGTAGCATTTGCACTGTGAGGCTTCTAACAACTGAAACCATGTGAAGGTAATGGAAACGTGACTTATAAGACAAAGTAAAATGTTTAACTATAATAAAACAGTAGCTCTCATTGCTATTATAAGCACACACATTTGTGTTGAATCTGCAAATACTGCTGGTAAAGGAGGAAATCTGTGGAAAAGATTAGATAAAATGACAATTAAAAAAGACAAAAACGATTTCACTACGATTTGCAATTGCTAAAATTCGTTCCTGTGTTTCCTGGGAGTTAAGGTTCTACACAATTCAGTAATAAGTCTACTGAAGAAGGGCCATGCTCTTGCTGGAAGCTTTCCATGTAATACCTCTCCAAAGATAGCCTGGAGCTTCAGCAACTAAGGGTGTACTCACACTAAGCACGGTTGCCTTGAACCGGGCCAGAGCGCAAATGGGGAGGGGGGACAAACGCGCTCTGGCCCGCACTCTCACTAGGTTCACACAGAAGCGCGCTCCAGCGCGCTTTCGTCATCACCATACGCACTTGCACAGCACACTCCATGGTTGTATTTGTGATCGGGTAATCACATACATTTATGCCGTTCTTTGCTTTCATTTTGTGTGCGCTGTGCAGCTGCCTCCGTAAGCAGGAGATGCCAAAAATAAGTGCGTCACATCATCAGTACATTTATAAGGCTTATTAGGGCTGTGTGTCAGCGCGCAAAGAGAAACAAAAAAGTCACATAGTAAGTACAAGCATAAAGTCCGCTGTACAGCACGATAAGCCGGAACAAAGTGCACTGCATAATCAATTCACCTTATTATAAGGCGTATTTAGGGCTGTGTGTCAGCGCCAAGAAAGAGAAATAAAAAAGCCATGTCTAAGTATAAGCATGAAGTCCGCTGTGCAGAAAAAGAAGCCGGAACACAGTGTGCTGCATTATCAATGCGCTTATTATAAGGCTTATTATGGCTGTGTGTCAGCGCGCACAAAGTGAAGCATAGGGTCCACTTTGCAGCATAAGAAGCCGGAACACAGTGAGCTGCATTATCAGTACACTTATTATAAGGCTTATTAGGGCTGCGTGTCAGCACCAAGAAAGAGAAATAAAAAAAGCCATGTCTAAGTATAAGAATGAAGTCCGCTGTGCAGCACGAGAAGCCGGAACACAGTGTACTGCATTATCAATGCGCTTGTGTCAGCGCGCACAAAGTGAAAGAAAAAGCCATAAGTATAAGCATAGGGTCCACTTTGCAGGATAAGAAGCCGGAACACAGTGAGCTGCATTATCAGTACACTTATTATAAGGCTTATTAGGGCTGTGTGTCAGTGCCAACAAAGATAAATAAAAAAGCCATGTATAAGTATAAGCATGCAGTCCGCTGTACAGCGCGAGAAGCCGGAACACAGTGCGCTGCATTATCAATACACTTATTATAAGGCTTATTAGGGCTGTGTGTCAGCGCGTACAAAGTGAAAGAAAAAGCCATGTATATGCATAGAGTCCGCTGTGCAGCATAAAAAGCCGGAACACAGTGAGCTGCATTATCAATGCATTTATTATAAGATGTATTAGGGCTGTGTGTCAGTGCGAACAAAACGAAACCAAAGAAAGGCACAGACGCATGTTATTACCCGATCACATATGTACAACAATGAAGTGTGCTGTGCTGTGTGAGCGCATGTGTGATGACGAAAGCGTGCCGGAGTGCGATTCGCACTCACACTACAAACGTACTGTGCTGAAGTCCAGCGAACCGCGCTCTGGCCCACCTATTTCAAGCGAGCCGGAGCACGATTGGGAGCACTCACACTAGCCAAACGAATTGCGCTCGGGTACCAAGCACGCCCGGGCGCGGTTCGAATTGCCTAGTGTGAGTACACCCTTAAACACAACGACATGTTCACTGCTGGGCAATAATGGCTCCACAGGATGTAAGGGTGCACTCACACTAAGCACGGAAATAAAAAAGCCATGTCTAAGTATAAGCATAGAGTCTGCTGTGCAGCACGAGAAACCGGAACACAGTGAGCTACATTATCAATAAACATATTATAAAGGTTATTAGGGCTGCGTGTTAGCGCAAACAAAGAGAAACAAAAAAGTCACATATATCAAATACAAGCAGGAAGACCATTGTGCAGCATAAGCAGCCCACCTCTGGCCCACCTATTTCAAGTTCACCGGAGTGCGATTCATGAATCGCGCCCGGGCGCGATTCGGAGCACTCACACTAGCCAAACGAACCGCGCTCGGGGACCAAATGCGCCTGGGCGGGGTTCGAATTGCCTAGTGTGAGTACACCCTAAGGCTACTAGTATTTACTAGTAACTTTACAAACGTATACACATATGCAGTGGATGGTGCTTTTTAAAATAGTGGAATCACAAATATTTGTGCATGAAAATTTGTGAACCCTTTAAAAGTTTCTATATTTCAGCATAAATACGACCTAAAACAACATCAGAATACCTCAGTCCTAAAAGTAGATAGAAAATCCAACTAAACAAATGAGATATTTAACTTAGTCAAGTATTTATTAAGGATATTAATCAAGTGTGAATGGGCACACTGTTGTATTTAATGAACAGGGATCTATCAGAATCTTATCTACAAAACACCTTTGTGAAGTGTATTATGCTACAAACAAAAAGGACCTCAGAAACAGTGGCTGCTGCTCATCATGCTGGAAAAGGTTACAAAACCATCCCTAAACAGTTTGGACTCCAGCAACCCACAGGGAGATAGATTATGCACAAATTGTGGAATTTCAAGACCTTTTTACTATGTTGACCAACAAAGATCACTCCAAGAGTAGGGGGTGTCATAATCGGCAAGGTCATAAAAGAACCTAGGGTAACTTTTAAGCAACTAAAGGTCTCGCTCACATCATCTACAGTTAATGTTCAAGAGTCCACCATCAAGTGAACACTGAATATCAATGATGTCTACATGGTAGCGTTGCACGGAGAAAACCACTGATCTCGAAAAAGAACATTGCTGACCATCACATAGCATATCGACAATCGAGAAGATTATTGAAAAAAAAAACATTTAGTGGATGGATTAGACCAAAATAGAGCTTTTTTTTGTAACTGAGGTTACAATTTGAGGTTAACAAATGTCTTCGCAACTGCAACATTGCCGTAATTACAGAGACATGGCTGCAGCCATCCATACCAGACTCGGCTATCGAGTTAGCATGCTACACGGCTCATCGCTACGATAGAAACGGCAATTCTGGCAAAAGCAGAGGAGGAGGCTTATGCATCTACATAAACAACAGCTGGTGTAACGGCGCAAAGAAGGTAAACAACCATTGTTCACTGAATTTGGAATACCTAACTGTTAAATGCAGACCCGTCTATTTACCTCGCGAGTTCACTGTCGTTATGGTAACGGCCGTATACATACCACTGGATGCTAATGCTAACCGGGCTCTGTGCGAGCTGTATAACACAGTAAGCAATCAGCAAAACTTATATCCCGACGCAGTGCACATTGTAGCGGGGGATTTCAACCAGACCGAACTAACAACAGTATTCCCAAAATTTGAGCAGCATAATAAGTGTGCAACCAGGGGGGCAAACACGCTGGACAAAGTCTACAGTAACATCAGGAAAGGCTATAGGACAAACTCTTTACCACATCTGGGGTTATCAGATCATTTATCCATGCTGTTAATTCCAGCATACACAAAATACAGGAAGAAAATTCCACCAGCCACAAGGACCGTAAAAACCTGGCCAGAGAGGGCATTACATCAACTGCAGGACTGCTTCGAGAGTACTGATTGGAGTGTTTTTGAACATCAGGACCTGGAGGTTTAACCACATCTGTGCTCTCATACATCAACTTCTGCGTTGACAATGTCATTGTGGACAAATGTCTTCGGGTTTATTCCAACCAGAAACCCTGGTTGACCAAAGAAGTCCAGCTCTTGCTGAGGCAACATGACATCGCTTTCAGGTCTGGTGATGGGGTATGGTATGGAGCTACCAGAGCCGACCTGAGGAGAGGGATCAAGAAGAGTAAGCAGGACTACAAAACTGAGATTGAAAGCCACTTCAGGACCAACAACACTAGGCAAGTGTGGAAGGAGTCCAGCACCTAACCCACTACAAGTTCAGCAATACCATGATGGTGGAGGATAACCCAGTGCTTGCGGAGGAGCTGAATTACTTCTTCACACGGTTCGACATGAAGAGTTCAACAGCAGCAGCCCTACCACCTGGCCTCAGCAGCACCAGTCTTGTAGTGCAGGAACATGGAGTGAGGTGTACACTGAGGGCAGTGAACCCCAGAAAGGCGGCTGGACCAGATGGAGTGACTGGGAGGGTCCTCAAAGAGTGTGCGGATCAGTTGGCTGGGGTCTTTACAAAGATCTTCAATACATCACTGTCCCAGTCCTTCATACCTCCATGTTTGAAGTCAGCCACAATCATACCACTGCCTAAAAAGACCAGCATCAGTAGCCTCAATGACTACCGACCAGTCGCTCTGACTCCAATTGTTATGAAGTGTTTTGAGAAACTGGTTAAACACATCATGTCCTGCCTCCCACCCACACTTGACTCATTTCAATTTGCATATAAGGCTAACCGATCAAAAAAGGATGCCATTGTAACTGCACTCCACACCACCATCACCCACCTGGAACTGCAGGGGCGCTATGCTAGGCTACTCTTTGTTGACTTTAGCTCTGCCTTTAATACCATTCTACCGGAAAGACTGACAGTAAAGTTACTGGACATTGGACTTTCGGAGAGCATCTGCTGCTGGATTAGAGACTTCCTCTCAGATCGAGTACAAAGAGTTAGAGTTGGCTCAAATCTCTCCACAGTCCTCAAACTCAACACTGGATCTCCGCAGGGTTGCGTACTGAGTCCGCTGCTCTATACACTCTACACGTATGACTGTGTCAGTATCCATCCAGACATCAGTATAATTAAATTTACATTTACAGCATTTAGCAGACACCCTTATCCAGAGCGACTTACAACTGATACAACCTTACAATCCATGCAATTGTGGGTTAAGGGTCTTGCTCAAAGACCCAACAGTGGCAGCTTGGCAGAGGTGGGATCTGAACCCTGGACCTTAACCGCTAGGCTACCACAGTCCCGGATTCGCGGATGACACCACCTTGATTGGAATTATTTCTGATGATGACGAAACAGCATACAGGACGGAGGTCCAGAATCTGGTGGGGTGGTGCGCAGACAACAACTTGGACATTAACACCTCCAAGACTAAAGAGCTTATTGTAGACTTCAAGAGGAGGAAGTCAGAGCTGCAGCCAATCAGGATCAATGGGGACTGTGTGCAGAGGGTGACCAGTTTCAAGTTTCTGGGGGTGCAAATGGACGCAAACCTCCAATGGAGTTCCAACACCTCAGCGGTCATGAAAAAGGCACAGCAACGTCTCCACTTCCTGAGGATCCTCAAGAGGCTAAATCTAAGGAAGGAATTGTTGACTGTCTTCTACCGCTTCTCCATGGAGAGTGTGCTAACTTATTGCATCTCTGTGTGGTTCTCCAGTTGTACCACCGCACAAAAAAAGGATATGCAGAGGGTCATCAACATTGCCAAGAAAATCGTTGGTCACCCCTTACCATTGCTAAAGGAACTGTACCTCAGAAGGGCAATAAATATCACAAAGGACAAAACACACCCAGGGAACCAAATGTTTGAACTGTTGCCTTCCGGCAGACGTTACAGACATCTCAAAACTAGGACAAACAGACTTAGAGATAGTTTTTACAACAGGGCCATTGCTCTGTTAAATTCAAATATGTGACAACATGTGGGTTTCCAGGAATGTCATTTATAATGTAAATATTCATATCTCATTTTATCAGGCCAACGTGTAAAAAATAACCCCCCTTAGAAGGTCAGTAAGAACAATACAAGGGTCATGTGAAATCTCTTTTGCTTTTGTATCTCTTCTTAATTCTGTTTGAGTGTAAATATATACACTAAATTTATGCTTATTTTATCTTACGTTATTTAATTTAATTCCATATATTTTTAGTCTATATTGTCCCACCGACAGAGAAGGAGTTGCAATTGAATTTCGTTGTGCAAGTGTACAAGTACAATGTGCAATGACAATAAAGTTCGTTCAGTCATTTTGATTTAAATGAGATGCATTGTGTGTGATGAAAGAAACACTTTATCCCATTTATGAAACAATCTTGTGATGTTTTGAGGTTATATTTAGGCAGAAGACCCTAAAGGGTTAAAAAAAACTTAAATTCTACTGTGTGTGTGTATACATTCACCAGTCACAGCATTAGGTACACCTGTTCAGCTATGTCACAAACACAAATATCTAATCAGCGTGGCAGAAGTTCAATGCATTTACGCATAACCCCAAATCCCGAAAACGTTGGGACAGTATGGAAGATGGAAAAATAAAAATAAAAATTCAGTGTCCCTTTACATTTACTTTGACTTTTATTTCATTTATTTCCTATATAGGCAACCACACTATTGTTATCCGAAAGTCTTATTTTTCTTCTTCTTCTTCTTATTATTATTATCAATCCACGTTTTTGTCCGGATTTCAACTGCCGCAGCTTTCGAGATATCGACCCCGTTCCAGCAACATTGCGTTGGGTCTGGTCGGGAATGGTGTGCTTGTATAGGGCCCTCCGGTCGGACTTTGGGGGGCCCCGCAAAGTCCGAATTTTCCCATAGGAAATGAATGGGCCAAAAGTTAATGAATCATAACTCAGTCAGCTTTTGACCTACGGCCAGGAAATTCGGCAAGCTTGGTCCCGGGTGCAATCTGAGGTGATATGTGATGCCCATTGGGCCCCTATGGACCCCGGGTGGGCACTGGGGCCCCTGGGTGGGCCAATGACTGTAACTCAGTCAGTTTTCGACCTACGGCCAGGAAATTCGGTAAGCTTGATCCCGGGTGCAATCTGAGGCGATATGTCATGCCCATGGGGCCCCTATGGACCCCGGGTGGGCACTGGGTCCCCAGGGTGGGCCAATGACTGCAACTCAGTCACTTTTCGATCTACGGCCACGAAATTCGACAGGTTTGGTCCCGGGTGCAATCTGAGGTGATATGTGATGCTTGTGGGGCCATTGCAGAGTGGCAACCACACTCGTATTTTCTTCAGAAAATGCACCTCTCTAGTTATTATTATTATTATTATTCCACGTTTTTGTCAAGCTTTCAACTGCCGCAGCTTTCGAGATATCGACCCCGTTCCAGCGTCATTGCGTTGGGTCTGGTCGAGAATGGTGTGCTTGTATAGGGCCAACCGGTCGGACTTTGCGGGGCCCATAGGGGCCCCGCAAAATCCGAATATTCTCATAGGAAATGAATGGGCCAAAAGTTAACGTACCATAACTCAGTCAGTTTTTGACATAGGGCCACGAAATTTGGCAAGCTTGGTCCCGGGTGCAATCTGAGGTGATATGTGATGCCCATTGGGCCCCTATAGACCCCGGGTGGGCCCTGTGGACCCTGGGTGGGCCAATTACTGTAACACAGTCAGTTTTCGACCTACGGCCACGAAATTCGGTAAGCTTGGTCCCGGGTGCAATCTGAGGTGATATGTAATCCCCATTGGGCCCCTATGGACCCCGGGTGGGCCCTGTGGACCTGGGTGGGTCAATAACTGTAACTCAGTCAGTTTTCAACCTACGGCCACGAAATTCAGCAAGCTTGATCCCGGGTGCAATCTGAGGTGATATGTGATGCCCATGGGGCCCATGAGGACCCCGGGTGGGCACTGGGGCCCCTGGGTGGGCCAATGACTGCAACTCGATCTACGGCCACGAAATTCGACAGGCTTGGTCCCGAGTGCAATCTGAGGTGATATGTGATGCTCGTGGGGCCATTGCAGAGTGGCAACCACACTCGCATTTTCTTTAGGAAATGCACCTCTAGTTCCTATTGTTATAATATCATAATAGCATACTCTGTATGATATTGCCTGAAGAACATGTACATCAACATGCATCCAAACAGCATTTGTAAATGTATTACTGTACATGTATAAAGGTGCTGTACAAAAACATATTTTAAAACATTACTTTTGTTGTTACTGAGTGAACACAGCTCATCCTCTAGATTAGGTATCTTACCCAATGACTTACAAGCAACTTTGACAGGATTGCTCAATCAATATATACAAATTAAAATGAGGACAATCAGTCCTTAAGCCAGACTGGGTAACCTTAGTGTTATCACTTCATAAACCTGCTTTTGACAGTGATCGTTTCGAAAACAATGAATTAATGCTCAACAAAGAAGAAAAGGCAGGGATAGCCTTTCAGTTTTTATTTGATAAAAATGCAAGAACCAATGAGAGGTTGATCATTTGTCTGCTATGATCTGACAGGACATGGGAATTTGTGAAGAACAATTTCAAAGGAATGAATGATGTTTTGGGGGAAAGACAGCATGCCAATTTTCCCCTCAAGCATCTTGGAGTTCTTCCACTTGTTAGTCAAACCCAGCAGCACATATGTGCAGAGCAATTGGAAGTCTCTCCAATAACACCCTAGACAACCAATCAGATGAATGGACTGCCTCAATGAATATAAACAATTACTGACAAGGACTGTAAGTGCTGTGAGCAAGAGAAATAGAAGAGAGAGAGGTTTACTTCACAGTCCCCTTGACTCAAATGCTGACATTATTCACACAGCATAAATGTAAACAAACACTATCAATGCTACCAGTTATGAACTGCATCTACAAACTAGGCATCTATTCTCATTCACTTGAATTTATGCATAGGAGATCACTACTCAAAACGAAAACAAAAGCTCTGGGATAGCTATTGTTAGGCACGTGGAGGAATTGCAATATGGAGGCATAGCAAGCAGATTTCTTCTGAGAACATTTTTCAGTGTGAGGGATGCCAATGAAACTCAGAGAAAGAATTTCCTCAAATGCTGTAGCATAGCGCTTGGCATATAAATAAAAAATATAAATCAATAATTAAAGCCATTTTCACGATACTTGATACTTATCACGAAGCATGTGATTGCAGACAAAATGCATCAGTAGAGACAGATTCTTAAAAACTACTATTCAAATATTATTCCGTACTTATTCAAGTACTTATTTTATTCAAAATGTGCTGCAATTTTAAACAGGACTAATCACACTCTTGATAATAAAACTTGCAGTTGGTCAAGTGTTCTTTAAGCATTGACAATATGCTGGGAAAGTCTACAGTAAATTCATCGAAAATTAATCTAAAATGGCATTCAGAACCATTACCTGACAATCTTGACATGTAAATTATTCCGATGTAGCAGTTTTTCTTTTTTTTTTTTTTTTATTCTCTTAATACACTGTGTTTATAAATGCTACACAATTCTAAATGGATTCAGGAAAACGGAAATAAATAACCGATGCCACATCCTACCAAATCACAAAGGATTTCAGTTGGTTGAAATATTCAGTGAATAACCATAAATAGTTCACCTGTGTTTCTTTCAGCTATTTTTTATTTTTGCCTCAGTCACGTCCAAGTGTTCCTTGTTTCGTGTTATGTCTGCATTGGATTACCTGCCGGTTTCACGTTCTGTCCGCGTTGGATAACCTGCCTGCTGCACGTTCCGTGCATTGCGGATTACCTGCCTGTTTTCACATTCCGTCCATTCATGGACTCGCTGCTGTTTGTGGCTCCGTCGTTTGGAGGTTATATTTCCAGTCTGTTCCACGTCCACCAGGTTAGTTCCATTGCTCTTTTTTTTTTTGTTTATATTACTCCCTGTCTCTTTGCTGCTGTAAGCTCTAAATTTCCCCACTGTGGGACAAATAAAGGATCATCTTAGTGTATCTTAACTCCATATCACAAAACGTTTGGACAATATGGACAGTGCAAATATTCTTTGGTCAAGTTAATTTCATTTGTTACCGTATTTTTCGGATTTTTCGGATTTATAAACCATAAATCCTTTAATTTTCTCAAAAATCAACAGTGCGCCTTTAAATGCGGTGCGTCTAATGTATGAATTAATTCTGGTTGTGCTTTCTGACCTAGAACCGATTGTAGATGGTACACGGCGCTCATAAATCTGTCAAAATGTTTTAGCATGGTCTTGGTAAGTTACGAAGCTCACGGCCACCGTAGTCAGGAAACATCGCTGAGTAATATGGTATGTGCTTCAGCATTAGGGTACGTGCATTCATTCATTTATTTTTAGAAGCGGATTTCAAACTCAACGCTATCAGTCACGCAGTACAACATGGACATAGAGCAGCTGCGAGCGAATTCAACATTAACGAATCAATGATACGGAAGTGGAGGAAGCAAGAAGACGCCCTGAGCCTGGTAAAGACCAAACCGAGCTTCCGAGGGAACTTAAGAGTTTTGTTTCATTTCATGCGTCTTATAACCCGGTGCGCTTTATGTATGAAAATATACCCGTTAGCAGCCGATCGTTGATATTGCGTCTTATAATCCGGTGCGCTTTATGGTCTGGAAAATACGGTAATATACATCCATTCCTGCTTTCCTACCTATTTTAAGCCTGCAACACTATGTCCACAAGCGGCATCAACTTCCCTGCGCTCAGAGGCATCTTTGATGGACCATCACACAGTGGAAATGTGTCTTGTCAGACGAATCAGTATTCCAGATCTTGATGCCATTTGCTCTGGCCGTAAGATGAAAATGACCATCCACTTTTATATAAGCCAGGGTCTGTGTCAGTGCCCTTAGCAAATATAATTTCCACTTCTGTGATGGCAGCATTAATGCAGAAAAATACATTGAGATTATAGAGCAACTTATGCTGCCTTTAAAACGACATCTTTTCCAGGGACATCCATATATTTTTCAGTGAGACAATACAAAAGCACATGCTGCACATCAAGTCATGGATGTGGAAGAAGAGGGTATGGGGTGCCTGCAGTGGCCTGCCTGCAGTCCGAACCGCTCCTCAATAGAGAATGTGTGAAAAATTTTGAAATGAAAAACGTGACTGTTGAACACCTTTAATACATGTTTGCAGGAATGTAAGGAATCATTTTCTTTTATCCCAATTTAATTAGTTTGTTGCGTCAGCAACACAGTATTGTTCTTCCAATTATTATTAGTGTGTTGCACAAGCGACATTATGCCCCTATAGGGCAATCACACTATTGTTATCCGAAAGTCTTATTTTTCTTCTTATCTTTATAATTTTCCCATAGGAAATGAATAAAGTTAACAAATCAAAACTCAGTCAGTTTTCGACCTATGGCCACGAAATTTGGCAGGCTTGGTCCCGTGTGCAATCTGAGGTGACGTGATGCCCATGGGGTCCCTGAGGGATTCCAAAATTTTTGCCCCATAGGAAATAATAGGGTTTCAGTCCAGCACGTGTTTTTTACGGAATGTTCAAATCTCACACATTCAGCGGAAAAGCAGGTCTTCTCTCTATCAGCATTATATACAGGTCTACTGATCCTACTGACCTATATAAGTACATAGCACTATATACACAGCTATATAGCATTCCAGGGAACATGAAGCCCTAGAAAGGGCACTGGGACCCCTGGCAGGTCATTGACTCCAATTCAGTCAGTTTTCAACCTACAGACACGACATTTGGCATGCTTGGTCCTGGGTGAACCCTGAGATAACTTGTGATGCCTTTGGGGCAACTGAGGTCCCTGGCTGGTCACTGGGGCCCCTGGCGAGTCAATGACTGTAACTCAGTCAGTTTTCAAACTATGGACATGACCTTCGGCATGCCTGGTCCGGGGTGCACCCTGAGGTGACTTGTGATGCCTTTGGGGCCCATGAGGTCCCCGACTGTGCACTGGGGCCCCTGGAAGGTCATTGAATGTAACTCAGTTTTTTGACCTACGGCCACGAAATTTGGCATGCTTGGTCCCAGGTTCAATCTGAGGTGACATGCTATGGCTTTGGGGCCTTTGAGGTCCCTGACTGGGCACTGGGGCCCCTGGTAGAGCATTGACCATAACTCAGTCAGTTCTCGACCTATGGCCAAGAAATTTGTCAGGTTTAGTCCCAGATGCACCCAGAGGTGACATTCAATGCCATTGGGGCCCCTGAGGTCCTCGGCCAATCACTGTAGACCCTGGAAGGTCACAGAGTGCAACTGTCAGTTTTCAACCTGCGGCCACAAAACTTGGCATGCTTAGTCACGGGGGCACCCTGAAGTTACAAGTGATGCCCTTGAGAGCTCTGCGGCCCCTTCTGGGCACTGGGGCCCCTGGCTGAGCACTGAACATAAATCAGTCAGTTTTGGACCTACAGCCAATAAATTCAGCAAACTTGGTCCCAGCTGCACCCTGAGGTGACATGTGATGGCTTTGGGGTCCCTGAGGTCCTCAACTGGGCACTGGGGTACCTGGAGGATCATTGACTATAACTCGGTTAGTTTTTGACCTACGGTCATGAAATTCGGCATGCTTGTTCACAGGTGCACACTGAGGTGACATGTGATGCCCTTGGAAGCCGTGCTGCCCCCGTCTGGGCACTGGGGCCCCTGGATGGGCACTGAAAATAATTCAGTCAGTCTTGGACCTATGGCTACAAAATTTGGCAAGCTAAGTCCAATGGTTCACCATGAGGTGACAAGCAATGGCTTTGGGGCCCTTGAGGTCCCTGCCTCGGCACTGGGTCTCCTAGAAGGTCACTGACAGTAATTCCATCAGTTTTCAACCTGAGGTGACATGCTATGCCTTTGAGGTCATTGACTTCCCCAACTGGACACTGGAGCCCCTGGCAGGGCACTGAATGCAACATAAATCAGTCAGTTTTTGACCTACAACCATGAAATTCGACATGCCTGCTCACAGGTGCAACCTGAAGTGACACGCAATGCCCTTGGAGTACCTGAGGCCCTTGGCTGGGCAATGGGGACCTAATCTCTTTCTACAGTTTAAGATATCAACACGGGACAAATGCTCAAACCTCCGGCATATTTGGGAAAAGTGTGCTTGTATACAGCTAAGAAAAATGTTGTTGCATTCGTATTTGTGCAAAAAAAGTCCCATTCACATGAATTGGATTTTTAGAAAAACTGTCATAATTCAGTACATTTTTGAGCTATAAACTTGAAATTGGGCATGCTCAGTACTGGGTACAGAAAAACCCATGAGGCAATAGATTTGGGACCCTTGGGCACCCCTGAGGTCCCTGGGCCCTGAGGACCCTGGGGGGCACACGTCCCTGACTGCACTGAATATAATTCAGTCAGTTTTCACCCTACAGCCTTGACAATTCTCACGCTTGGTCCCATGCACATCAACACCCATGGATCCACTGCCACTGAGGCCGTTGGGATCCCTAACATCCCTGGCAGGACATAGAGGCCCCTGGAAGGTCAATGATTATAATTCAGTCAGTTTTCAACCTACAGCCATAAAATTTTGTACACATGGTCCCAGGTGCACCCTGAGGTGACGGGCAATGCCCGGGGACCATGTGTACAAACTGCTTTGGGGAAACTGCTGGGCACTGGGGCCCCTGGAGGTCATTGGCTGTAATTCAGTCAGTTTTCGACCTACAGCCACAAAATATAGCACATTTAGTCCTGGGCACAGCCTGAGGTGAAATATGATGCCTTTGGGGCCTCTAAGGTCTATGACAGGGCACAAATGCCCCTGGCAAGGTACTGACTATAAATCACTTTGTTTTTGACCTACAGCCTAGAACACTGGCGCACACAGTCCCTGATGCACATCACGTGGGCACACAATGCAGCAACACTCTCGTAGTTTCTGCAGAAATTCCACTTACAAGTTTAATATACAACCAGGCCCTTCTACAGTCTGAAGAAGGAAGGCTACACTTTTCGGAAGGGTAGCAGCCAAGAAAGGGAGGAAGGGGGACAGAGTGAAAAGGTTAAGTTATACTAAAGCTCAGAAAGATAGGAATGAAGAACAGTGGAAAATAGTACTATGGAGTGATGCATACAGCCTTGTAATTTGGGTCAACTCATCGACAATATGTTAAATATGATTAATATACCAGTGCTAAAACAAAAGATCTAAATGGTGGTCTAAGACTTCGAGCTTATGGGAGACGAGGCGGCGCTCTTACATCCTTCCAGAGATGTGGCTTTAGACCGGCGCTCCCTGGCATATCTTTCTCTAATGTGTACTGTCTCAAACAGTGGTTCTCCAGAAAACTCGGAAACTGCTCACAGCCAAGTAAGAGGCTTATAGTAGTGGGGACTGTGATGCATACAAACAGGCAAAGTATGCAATGAATAAAGGAATCAAAACTGTCAAAATCAACTACAGGGAAAAACTACAGCAGCAGTTCTCCTCCCTTGACTGGATCTTCTGTTTGGAAAGTATTATAAAACAAACAACTTCAAGCCTAAAACATCCATTGTATCAATCACTCCACTGCTGCCTAACCAGCTCAATAACGTTTATTCAAGATTTGAAAGACAATGCACATCTCCTCAGCTACCCAATCCAGTAAGAAAGCGGTACGTCAAGGTGAATGATCTCATCTCTGATTCTCTCTCTCTCAGCACTGTAATAAATGTATTTAGTCAGCCACTGATTGTGCAAGTTCTCCTACTTAGAAAAATGAGAGAGGTCTGCAACTTACATCATAAGCACACCAACTATGAGAGACAAAATAATAAAAAAAATCCAGGAAATCACATTGTAGGATTTGTAAAGAATGTAATTGTAAATTATGGTGGAAAATAAGTATTTGGTGAATAACAAAAGTTCAACTCAATACTTCGTAACATAAACTTTGCTGGCAATGACAGAGGTCAAACATTTCCTGTAAGTCTTCACCAGGTTTGCACATACTGTAGCTGGTATTTCTGCCCATTCCTCCATGCAGATCTCCCCTACAGCAATGATGTTTTGGGGCTGTCGCAGGGCAACACGGACTTTCAACTCTCTCAACAAATTTTCTATGGGGTTGAGGCCTGGAGACTGGCTAGGTCAAACTAGGACTTTGAAATGCATTTTACGGAGCCACTCCTTTGTTGCCCGAGCGGTGTGTTTGGGATCATTGGCATGCTGGAAGACCCAGGCATGTTCCATCTTCAATGTTCTTACTGATGGAAGGAGGTTTTGGCTTAAAATCTCACGATACATGGCTCCATTCATTCTTCCCTTAACATGGATCAGTCTTCCTGTCCCCTTTGCAGAAAAACAGCCCCAAAGCATGATGTTTCCACCCCAATGCTTCACAGTAGGTATGGTGTTCTTCTTTCTCCAAGCATGGCGAGTTGAGTTTTTCCCAAAAAGTTCTATTTTGGTTTCATCTGACTACATGATATTCTCCCAGTCCTCTTCTGGATCATTCATATGATCTCCAGCAAACTTCAGATGGGCCTGGACATGTACTGACTTAAGCTGGGGGACATGCCTGGCACTGCAGGATCTGATTCCCTCTCGCAGTGTGTTACTGATCGTAGCCTTGGTTACTTTGGTGCCAGCTCTCTGCAGGTCATTCATCAGGTCCCTCCATGTAGTTCTGGGATTGTTGTTCACCGTTCTCATGATCATTTTGACCCCATGGGATGAGATCTTGCATGGGGCCCCAGATCGAGGGAGATTATCTATGGCCCCAATCAGAAACCATGGCTTAACTATGAGGTTCGTACAGCTCTGAAGGCACGTACCGCTGTCTTTAAATTGGGAAATATGGAGGAGTACAAAAGAGCCAGCTATGCCCTCCGTAAGACCATATAGGCACCAAAACGTGAGTATAGAGCTAAGGTGGAATCACAGTTCAACACCAACAATATGAGAAGCCTATGGCAGGGGTTAAACAAAATAACAGATCTTAAAAGGGAATATCGACCTGTTTACAACACCACTGCTGGGCTTCCAGACGAGCGAAATACTTCTTATGCTCGTTTTGAAACAAACTACACCATGCCCACAGGAAGAGCCCCCATCAGATCCTCAGATCCTCCAACTGTCTCTGTGGCTGACATATAGAGTCTTCAAGTATGTTAACACACGTAAGGCAGCAGGACCCGAGAGCATTCCTGGACGTGTCCTAAAAGCATGTGCACATCAGCTAGCAGGAGTATTTATGGACATTTTCTACTTCTCTCTCCCTCTCTGTAGTGCCATCATGTTTTAAACTGGCCGCCATTCTCCCCATTCCAAAGTCAGCCAAGGTTACTACCTTAAATGACCGGCACCTGGTTGCTCTGACCTCTGTTCTAAGCAAGTGCTTTGAGAAGTTGGTTAGAGACATCATGTGCTCTTCACTGCCTGAGAGCCTGGACCCATTACAGTTTTCCTACCGTCAGAACAGGTCAATTGATGACGCAATAGCCCTGACACTACACAGTGCCCTCTCCCACCATCAGTCAACACCATCATCCCTTCGAAGCATGACACAAAGCTTCAGCATTTGGATTTGAACAGTTCTCTATGAAGTTGGATCCTGTGCTTCCTGATGAGCTGACGCCAGGTGGTAAAGATGGGCACAGTCACCTCTACACTGACCCTTAATACTGGAGTCCCTCAGGGATATGGGCTTAGCCCTGTCTTGTACTCCCTGTACACTCACGACTGCACAGCAAGACACAGGTGCAATGTCATTATTAAATTCGCACATGACATAACAGTTGTGGGCCTGATCTCCAGTGACAATGAGGCCTACAGAGAGGATGGCAGCTTCCTGACACAGTGGTGCCAGGATAATAACCTTTTCACTCAATGTGGACAAGACCAAGGATCTGATCGTGGACTTCAGAAAGCAGGAGAGAGAGCATACCCCATTTCCATCAATGGGGCAAATGTAGAGAAGGTCAGCAGCTTCAAGTTCTTCGTTGTCGACATCATAGAGGATCTTACATGGACAGAACACACCTCACAGGTGGTGAAGGCGGCACAATAGCACCTCTTCTTCCTCAGAAGGCTGAGGTGGTTTGACATGAACTCCCGCATCCTCAGAACATTCTATAAGGGAACTGTGGAAAGCATTTTAACAGGCTCCATCAACACCTGGTATGGGAGCTGCACTGCTTTCGAGCGGAAAGCTCTGCAGAAGATGGTGCAGACAGCCCAGTACATCATCGAGGTTCAGGTACCAAATCTTCTGGCCCCCTTCTTGATTTTTTTTTTTTGCATGTTTGTCACACAAGTGTTTCGGAACATCAAACCAAAATATTAGTCAAAGACAATACAAGTAACCACAAATCGCAGTTTTTAAATGAAAGTGTTTATTATTAAGGGATAATCCAAACCTACATGGCCCTGTGTGAAAAAATGATTGCCCCCTTTGTTAAAACATAACTTAATTATGGTTTATCACACTTGAGTTCACTGTCTCTAGCCACACTCAGGCCTTTTTGCCACACCTGTTCTCAATCAGGACATCACTTGAACAGGACCTGCCTGAAAAAGTGAAGTACACCAAAAGATCCTTACAAGCTACACATCATGCTGAGATCCAAAGAAATTCAAGAACAATTGAGAAAGAAAGTAATTGAGATCTATCAGCCTGGAAAGGGTTATAACGCCATTTCGAAAGCTTTGGGACTTCAGTACAGTGAGAGCCATTATCCACAAATGGCAAAGACATGGAACAGTGGTGAACCTTCCCAGGAGTGGCCAGCCGAGCAAAATTACCCCAAGAGTGCAGCGACGACTCATCCACGAGGTCACAAAAGACCCCACAACAACATCCAAAGAACTGCAGGCCTCACTTGCATCAGTTAAGGTCAGTGTTCATGCCTCCACCATAAGAAAGAGACTGGGCAAAAATGGCCTGCATGGCAGAGTTTCAAGATGAAAACCACTGCTGAGCAAAAAGAACATTAAAGCTCGTCTCAATTTTTCCAGAACACATCTTGATGATCCCCCAAGACATTTGGTAAAACATTCTATGGACTGATGAGACAAATGTTGAACTCTTTGGAAGGTGTGTGTCCCATTACATCTGGCGTAAAAGTTAACACAGCATTTCAGAAAAAGAACATTAAAGCAACAGTAAAACATGGTGGTGGTAGTGTGATGGTCGGGGGCTGTTTAGCTGCTTCAGGACCTGGAATACTTGCTGTGACAAATAGAATTATGAATTCTGCTGTCTACCAAAACATCCTGAAAGAGAATGTCCGACCATCTGCTTGTGACCTCAAGCGGAGATGAACTTGGGTTCTGCAGCAGGACAATGATCCAAAACACACCAGCAAGTTCACCTCTGAATGGCTGAAGAAAAACAAAATGAATGACATGACATTTGGAGTAGCCTAGTCAAAGTCCTGACCTGAATCCTATCGAGATGCTGTGGCATGACCTTAAAAAGGCCGTTCATGCTCGAAAACCCTCAAATGTGGCTGAATTACGACAATTCTGCAAAGATGAGTGTGCCAAAATCCACAATACTGTAAAGACTCACTGCAAGGTATCGTAAATGATTGGTTGCAGTTGTTGCTGCTAAGGGTGGCCCAACCAGTTATTAGGTTTAGAGGGTAATCACTTCTTCACACAGGGTCATGTAAGTTTGGATGTTTTTCTCCCTTAATAATAAACACCTTCATTTAAAAACTGCATTTTGTTTTTACTTGTGTTGTCTTTGACTAACAATTAAATTGGTTTGATGTTCCGAAACACTTGAGTGTGACAAACATGCAAAAAACAGAAAATCAGAAAGGGGGCAAACACGTTTTCACACCATTGAATATACCTCGTTATCTGTATAAAAGACACCTGTCCACAGCCTCAAACAGTCAGACACCAAACTCAACCATGGCCAAGACCAAAGAGCTGTCAAAGGACACCAGGAAGAAAATTGTAGACCTGCACCAGGCTGGGAAGAGTGAATCTACAATAGGCAAGCAGGGTGGTGTGAATAAATCAACTGTGGGAGCAATTGTAAGAAAATGGAAGACATACAAAACCATTGATAATCTCCCTCGATCTGGGGCTCCACGCAAGATCTCATCCCGTGGCGTCAAAATGATCATGAGAACAGTGAGCAAAAATCCCAGAACTACACGGAGGGACCTGATGAATGACCTGCAAAGAGAGCTGGGACCAAAGTAACAAAGGCTACCATCAGTAACACACTACGCCGAGAGGGACTCAGATCCTGCAGTGCCAGGTGTGTTCGCCTGCTTAAGCCAGTACATGTCCAGGCCCATCTGAAGTTTGCCAGAGAGCATATGGATGATACAGAAGAGGACTGGGAGAATATCATGTGGTCAGATGAAACCAAAATGGAACTTTTTGGTAAAGCTCAACTCGCCGTGTTTGGAGGGAGAAGAATGCAATGAAGGAGTGGCTCCGTAAAAAGCATTTCAAGGTCCTGGAGTGGCCTAGCCAGTCTCCAGACCTCAGCCCCAGAGGAAAATTTGTGGAGGGAGGTGTGAAAGTCCGTCCTGTTGCCCCAAAACATCAGTGCTCTAGAGGACATCTGCATGGAGGAATGGGCCAAAATACCAGCTACCGTGTGCGCCAACCTGCTGGTGAAGACTTACAGGAAAAACATTTGACCTCTGTCATTGCCAAAAAAGGTTATGTTACACAAGGTATTGAGTTGAATCAAAATTTATTGGCCAAATACTTATTTTCCACCATAATTTACAATTAAATTCTTTTAAAAATCCTACAATGTGATTTCCTGGATTTTTTTTCTCATTTTGTCTCTCATAGTTGAAGTGTACCTATGATGAAAATTACAGACCTCTCTCATCTTTTTAAGTAGGAGAACTTGCACAATCAGTGGCTGACTAAATACTTTTTTGCCCCACTGTACATATATTTATTTTTCATTCTGTATTTCTGTATTTTAAGTTTAGTTTGTTTTAAATTTATTCTGTACTTAACTGAACTGAAAGGTACACACAAGTTTTTCACTCACCTACACACCTGTGTAAATGTGATGTGACAATAAACATGATTGATTGATTGAATATCAGATCGGTCACTAGTTCCAATGGTTGGGATATAAGAAGCACTAATGAATGTGGTGTGGAGCATGCTTCATACATAATTCTTTGTCTGTCCGCTGTACAGAAATGAAAAGAGCCATGTGCTCCTCTCTTGTAGCAACAAATTACTACTTTCAAAACCTTATTACTTTTCCATTTGCACATCCTTGCTCAAGTGTACAAAGAGAAGATGAACACGCTCAACAGAGTTGGAGGCATGTGAAAAACATTTCTCAAACCACAGGGTGTCTTCACAAATAGCTTTGAAAAGAAAAAAACAGAAAGCAAGGCACAGAAAAATATTTAAAAAGACATCAAAAAACAAAAGACACAAGCCCAGAAACTATACACAGCTGGAGAATAAAAGAAAAAAGAAGAACTTGGGAACACTGAGGGTTTTGCAGCATAGAATGGTAAATGTTAGGCCAGGCTGCGTAAAATGAGCTCTTTCGGCCAGTGACATTATCAGACAGGACCACAACATCAGCAAAAAAATTATATCATTTATATCAAACAGACATAGCATTAGATACTAAACTTAAGACAATTAATACGCATACAGTACAGTCCTCTAACTTCACAACACCAATATGCCCTATGTTAACAACAGGCCATAAGACGTATATGCATGAGCTGTCCGGACAGAACTTGTGGTGTACAGCCAGACATCGTTTTGTCTATTAATCAAGATTGTGTTTAGGCCTAGGCCACTGTGTGAGGACCATGTAAGGTAGACAGACACAGACCCAGTCAAAAGCTCACAAATGACCAACAAAGAATTTGGGTGGGGGCACATTTCTTTCCTCCTTCTTTTAATTTGTCATTACCATATCTTTATTAGGAATGTGGTTTGGGGTATAATACACTACACCTTTCAGGTATGAAAAAACTTGGTGCAGTGCCTCCACTAAAAGGGGCTCTAAAACCAAAAGTATACCACGGTGTGTAATGAATACTCACTACTTGCTCTCTGTTGCACCAAAAGCTCATAGTCACTAATTATTGTTGACAAACTTTAGATCCTTTGCCCATTCTTGTTTCTTAGAGACTCAGCCTTTCATGGATACTGCTTTTGGTTTCTGTTTGAAATCACAATTTTTTTCAGTTTTTTAACTCATTACTAGCCCTAAATTGCTCCCATCCAAACCATTTTTTGAATGTGTTGCATCCTTGACATGGATGTCCAATATATTAACAAATTAAATCAAGACAAAAGATGAAATTTTTCATCTTACAGGAAACATTTGACCTCTGTCATTGCCAGCAAAGTTTATTTAGTCAGCCACTGATGCACGTATCTCTCTCTCTCTCTCTCTCATATGTATGTATGTATGTATATATTTATATATATATATATATATTATATATATATATATATATAGAGGCGTGATTACAGAACAAATGACAATGGCTTCCTAATGAGTCCCCCAAAACATGCCATATTCATTTGGATGATTCATACAAAGAAGTGTGATCAAGGATATTTCGGTCATATCCACACACACATTTATACAATGTTACTGAAAACTATCATATATTCTACTCGGTTAATGTTTTAGTATAATGATCTTTCTCTTGTTTTTCAATTCTTAAAGTGATCCCGGTTGATTATTAGAAATAACAGCCTATGTGTATATGATCGCTCGGGTTTTTTTTTAATACTTGTTCATACTCATAAAAAGAACGAACGCGAACTTATTTTACAATGTTTACCGTTTCCTACCTCTTATATTAATCGTGTTATTGTTTAGTATAGTGAATGCATGTATTGTAGTTAGAATGACTTAATGATGTCCTAGTTTATAGATTCAACTAAGGATTTTTATTCTTTCTAAAGTGACGCTTTTAGACGTCCTTTGGTATGTAGGCAAAAATTGCTCCAAGTTGTGGTCTGTAGCGACACCTACTGACCTATGATGAAAATTAGCAGACATAGCCACGAGAGGTGGGATTTAATGACGAATCAACCTCTCACTGGCTAAGTCTAGGGATGGACCCCGAATATCCCGCCTTAGCCGGGAATATACAAATAGTCGAGGCAAGCCAACAACGCTCTCTTTTGCTTTTTTTCTTTGTTTTTCTGAAATGCTCTTCAAGCTTTCTTTTGCCAGCATCTTTTAATTTTTGGGCTTAAAGTTTTCAGTTTCTTTTTCTTTTATCTTACGCCAAGTTTCTTTTGTATCCAGCATTCTTAGAAATTCGGTATCGCCGAATTAGGAAATAGTAAAGCCAAACCAAAAAGATCTTCTCCATACTAGACTACAGTCTTGGATGAGTTTTGTTGAAGCTCGTCGTACTCGAACGCTGTAAACTATACCTTCAGTTCCCCGCTGGCCAGGGTGGAAATCTGAGTTATAAGCCGCAAGTCTAGATCCGGATAGGACCCCGGGAACACCAGCTCAGGGAAGAAGCCGAACCAAAGCGAGGGCCAGCGACGCACACTTGGCTCCACGCCACGTGCCGACGAAGCCGAAGGCGGGAAGCTGAACATCCGAAGGTCCTCCGAAACGTCGCTGTTTGAATCGGAAGAGAAACCGCTGGCGATTCCTCCCTGCGATCTCGGACGAGAGGCTGACGCCCGGCTCCATTGCATCTTCTTCGCGTGAGCCCCGCAACGAGTAAGGCAAGTACCTCTGGTGTGTCTTATATGGGTCCCTGATTCTAGAAATCTTGCATTTAATCTAAATCCACGCTTCGACATAGACTTATCCGTGTCTGAATAGCTTCCACGATACCATACGTGACCAACGTAACTTGTTTGATTAAAGTTCACCGTTTTATAACTAGTCCATAACGATCCTTAGTGGTAGAGATATTTTGATTGTTGAGTTGCACCTAGAGTCAATTTGGTTTTTGATTTTTAATTACTGTGATGTGTGCTTGCCATTATTCCCCGTTTCCATACTGTGATTTATACATGTTCATCGCCTTTTCATGATTTTGACTCCGAGATACACTCCTTATTACATTAGATAATCTGTTGGTATTGCTTTGTTTGAAGTGAATAAACTTGTCATAAGCTTTTGAACTTGCCTCGTGGTGTGAGATTTGTTCATTCAAAGGTCGAGAAAAATACTTGGGATTCATATTTCAGACTTAGACTGATCAAGTTGTTCCATTTTTAACTGGTACCCAAATCTACCAGTGAGTTATTTCATAATTAATTAATATATATTCATAATTAAATTTATTTGGTGGTGCCCCATTTGTATTTAATTAATTATTAATAAAAAGAAAGTTATACAAATTTTACTTAATAAAGTTTAATTAAAATTATATCCAATTAAAGTGTAGTCCTAGGTTTGCTACATAATTGGTGCGCCCGTGTGAGGCCAAGTGAAACCGAACTTATGAATGATTAACTCTTATTCTATGCGGTAATTTCAAAACCACGTGGGCATAGCGTTCTGTATTCAGAGAGTCTTTACACAGTACAGAGGTGCGAACAGGTATGAGCGTCTGCAGGTTTTAATTGTTGGAAAGCTGGTTACAATGTTGAATAGCTGCTGTTGTGTTTTTGTGAAAACGCCGCCGAGCGTGTTGGCAAACTAAAATGCTTTTTGTGTCTTTTTCTGCGTGTTTTGTATGCGCCGCTGTGCGCTGTATATCACAAGGTACCATTGTTAAGAATTGCGTTACTAAATAAGTCATAACTACTGATGCATGCAAAGCGTATCGAACGCTTCATTTTATTATAACTAGGGCCTCGACGTAAGAACCGATTTTGCGAGTCTCCGAAATCGTGTATATGCGTCCCGAATTGTAAATTTTAATTTCTTTCCGAGTCTCGAGAGAATTAGAATACATTCGGCCTCCCCGTGCTAACAAGTAGCGTAGCTAACTATTTCGTTAGCATCACTGTGTGATAAGGGAGTTTTTAAAATCGTAAAACACCGTCCTGATACGGCTGTGCTTATAAACACAGCATAAAAGTAAGCTGTTGTGACACTGCCAATAGGGGGCCCAAATACCCGGAAGTTTAAGTTGCATGAAACTGATCTCAGCTTGGGTTGGAAAACGTTTGTAGAGAGATTCAGTTTAAATAAAAAGGCCACGGCTGTGTACCGTGTCCTGTACTTTTAATAAACTCGCCCTGAGCAAAAATACTCCAGCCCTGTCTGGATAGTGAGTGAGCAAACCCATTCAAAGAATCGAACGTCCTTCAAAGGGCGGTGCTTAATGAAGTCACGATTGATGTGCATCTCGTGACACCCCTGTTGTTGTGCAAACTTTATCCTCTGGTGGCCAGATAAGGAACACCACCCTTTGAGGAATAATATAGGTTATTGACGCCCCTTTTGTTGTGTCGATGTTACCCTCTTGTGGCCAGATAAGGAACGCCACCCTTTGAGGAATAATATAGGTTATTGACGCCCCTTTTGTTGTGTCGATGTTACCCTCTTGGGATCAGATACTGAACGCCACCCTGTGAAGGAAAATATAGGCTATTGACCCCTAGTGGCCAAATCTTGAGTGAGCAACTCAGGAATAATTAACCAGTGTTGCTAAAACATTGCAGCCTTAAGAAACTTATGCTCTATACTGTGAACTTACTGAAGCTTATAACTTATCATTTGATAACTTATCATTTAACTAACAGTGACCTATATGCGGCTTCATCACTTTAATAGTGACTATCAGTGGTCTTTTGTTAATCACTATAACCTTTAAGAAGCATTACTACAACTCAATCACTGATTAGCACTATTAATTGAGTCCGGAAATTTCTCGATTGAGTCTGTAATTAATTAAAAGCCTTTAGCTGCCCTAAATTTAATAAGTTTACTGTTCATTGTTTGTTTATTCGCTCATAAATTTTTTTTTTATTAAAATAAAATTTATAATTATATTGATTCATTTTCACTAAAAAAAAAAAAAAATATATATATATATATATATATATATATATATATATATATATATATATA
>JAJAGP010000229.1:331457-377112 GCA_025084515.1 Ancistrus triradiatus
ATATATATATATATATTATATATATTTTTATATATAATATATGTGTATATATATAAATAAAAACACACACACACACACGCACACACACACACACACATATAAACACACACTCACACACACACAGTGGGGCAAAAAAATATTTAGTCAGCCACTGATTGTGCAAGTTCTTCTACTTGGAAAGATGAGAGAGGTCTTTATTTTCTGTCATAGGTACACTTCAACTATGAGAGACAAAATCAGAAAAAAAAAAATCCATGACATCACATTATAGGATTTTTTAATTATTTAATTGTATATCATGGTGAAAAATAAGTATTTAGTCACCCACAAACGCAAGATTTTTGGCTTTCAAAGACCTGTAACAACTTCTTTAGGAAGCTCTTCTGTCCTCCACTCGTTACCTGTATTAATGGCACCTGTTTGACCTCATTATCTGTATAAAAGACACCTGTCCACAGCCTCAAACTGTCAGACTCCAAACTCAAGACCAAAGAGCTGTCGAAGGACACCAGGAAGAAAATTGTAGACCTGCACCAGGCTGGGAAGAGTGAATCTACAATAGGCAAGCAGGGTGGTGTGAATAAATCAACTGTGGGAGCAACTGTAAGAAAATGGAAGACATGCAAGACCATTGATAATCTCCCTCGATCTGCGGCTCCACGCAAGATCTCATCCCATCGGGTCAAAATGACCATGAGAACGGTGAGCAAAAATCCCAGAACTACACGGAGGGACCTGATGAATGACCTGCAGAGAGCTGGGACCAGCGTAACAAGGCTACCATCAATCATCTCTTGTTGAATGTGACCAAGACAAAGGAGATGGTTGTGGATTTTAGGAGGACCGGCACTGCACCAAACTCTGTATCCATCCAGGGAGAAGAAGTGGAGGTGGTGGAGAGCTACAAATACTTGGGTGTTTGCATACTTGGGTGTAGCTGTATGCAGAAAGGGACAGAGCAGACTCTACTTCTTGAGGAAGCTTAGGTCCTTCAATGTATGCAATAAGATGTTGCATATCTTTTACAAGTCTGTTGTGGAAAGTGCAGTTGTCTTCGCAGCCATCTTCTGGGGAAGCGGAATCAGAGCTAGTGACTTAAAGAGGCTGAAATAAATTCTTAAAGAAAGCTGGATCTGTGTTTGGAACTACTCTAGAGCCCCTAGAACTGATTGTAGAGAGAAGGATGCTACACAAACTGATCAGAATAATGGACAACACAACACACCCTTGTGTTGTGGACAGACAGACACACCCTTGTGTTGTGTCTACTGGACAGACAGAGGAGTGTGTTCAGTAAGAGGTTACTGCAGCTCTGCTGTAATAAGGACAGATACAGGAAATCATTCCTGCCCACTGCAATAACACTATACAATAACTCACTCCTGTCCCGATAGAAGATGAGTTACACATTTGTAACATTATCAGTTTTTGTAAATTTGTAATTCTCTGTTTTTTCTGTATCTATATTTGTGTATTGTTATGTGTATTGCTGCTACAACAAAGAAATTTCCCTTTGGGGATAAAAAAAAGTATCCTACCTATCTATCGACAACATACTACGCCGAGAGGGACTCAGATCCTGCCGTGCCAGGTGTGTCCCCCTGCTTAAGCCAGTACATGTCCAGGCCCATCTGAAGTTTGCCAGAGAGCATATGGATGATCCATAAGAGGATTGGGAGAATATCATATGGTCAGATGAAACCAAAATAGAACTTTTTGGTAAAAACTCAACTCGCCTATTATGGTTCGACCAGTTAGTGGGGGACTGGTCGAGGGAAAACAGCGGGAGGAGGAGGACCCAAGTGCAGGGGAGAATAAACATACCGCAGGTCTCGCAAGCGGCAATGAAAGTTTTCACGTCCGCCTCCATGCCTGGCCACCAGAAGGTTCGCTTGAGAAATTCGTAGGTCCGAGTACCCCCGGGTGCGCCGTGAAGGGAGCCTCATGGCCCCAGCGCATGACCGCCCTCCGAGTGGCGGCGGGTACAAACCTCCAGCCCAGGGGGCCGTTCCCCGGATCGGGTTCCCAGCGGAGAGCTCTAGCTATGGCCTGGTCAACATCCCAGGTCAGGGCCCCAACTACCCGGATTGGGGAGTATGGGATCGGGCATAGAGGAGGCCTCGGGCGGATCCCACGCTCTGGAGAGGGCGTCGGGCTTGGCATTCTTGGAGCCCGGCTGGAAGGAGACCGTGAAATCAAACCTGGCAAAAAACAGCGACCAGCGGGCCTGACGGGCATTGAGGCGTTTGGCCTGCTGAATATATGCCAGGTTCTTGTGATCCGTCCATACTAAGAATGGATGTTTGGCCCATTCCAGCCAGTGACGCCACTCTTCCAAAGCCAGTTTGATGGCCAGGAGCTCCCTGTCCCCGACCGGGTAATTCCGCTCAGCGGGGGTCAGACGGCAGGAGAAATAGGCGCAGGGGCGGAGTTTGTGGGCCGGGGTGGACCGTTGATAGAGAACAGCCCCAACCCCCACATCCGAAGCGTCTACCTCGACGACAAACGCCTCCTCGGGGTCAGGAAAGCAGAGGACAGGCGGGTTGGTGAGGCGCCTCTTGATCTCCATGAAGGCGTGTTCCGCCGCTTCTGTCCAGCGGAAGGGACCGGCCTCCTTGCGAGTGAGGGTGGTGAGCGGGACGGCGATAGTGCCGAAGTCTCGGACGAAGCGGCGGAAAAAGTTCGCGAAGCCCAAGA
This sequence comes from Ancistrus triradiatus, assembly GCA_025084515.1. Lineage (NCBI taxonomy): Eukaryota > Metazoa > Chordata > Actinopteri > Siluriformes > Loricariidae > Ancistrus > Ancistrus triradiatus. The sequence continues at coordinate 334,155 of JAJAGP010000229.1, forward strand.
ACCGTTGGACCTGACGGACCGAGAAGGGGGTGAGGCCAGTCAGCTACCGCCCGCATCTTGGCCGGGTCCATGCTCAGGGTCCCACGGGAGACCACAAATCCCAGAAAGGAGACAAAGGAGGCACCGACTTCTCCAGCTTCAGAAATAGGCTGTTAGCGAGGAGAAGCTGGAGGATGCGACGGACGTGTCTGACGTGCTCCGCCATGGTCTTGCTAAAGACCAGGATGTCATCGAGGTAAACATAGACATAACGGTCAAGGGCCTCTCGCAGGACATCATTTATGAGTCGTTGGAAGACGGCGGGAGCATTCATGAGCCCGAAGGGCATCACTAGGTACTCATAATGCCCCGTGGGTGTAAGGAAGGCCGTCTACCACTCATCCCCTGCCGAATGCGAATGAGATTGTAGGCGCTCCGGAGGTCCAGCTTGGTGAAGAAGCTGGCCCCCTGGAGCGCCTCGAACGGCGAGTTCATGAGAGGCAGGGGGTAGCGGTCCTTGACCGTGATGGCATTAAGGCCCCGGTAGTCCACACAGGGGCGAAGGGACCCGTCCTTTTTACCCACAAAAAAGAAACCCGCCCCGGCGGGCAAAGAGGACGGTCGAATGAACCCCAACCGCAAGGCCTCAGCAATGTACGACCGCATGGCCTCCTGACTCTACTCGGCTGATTCTCTTTTAGAACGAGTCGTACCTTTAAGCCCTCTCAAAAATGCTACTGCAAACTCTTCAAAAACAGCGGGAGAAATCGTGTATATGAGCCGATAGTGCGGCGCCGGCCGGCGCTTAAGGGGCATTATTTATAGTCGCTCGGGCACCGCCCTCCGGCTTCGGAAGCCTGAACCGTGATAGTAACGGGCAGCCTTCTCCCGCGCACTCTGACGTCGGCGAGTGTCTAGAGAAGTGGCCATGGAGTACAGGTCGTTCAGGGTGGCGGGGGGGTTGCGTGTGGCCAACTCGTCCTTAAGACCTCTCCCTCATTGAGGCCCTTCTGTAAGGTGGCCATGAGGGCAGGCTCGTTCCAACCGCTCTCAGCAGCCAGAGTTTGGAAATCGATGGCATATTCTGCCGCCGAGCGGGAACCCTGGACGAGCTCAGAGAGACGAGCCGCGGCATCTCGCCCACCCAGAAGGGTGAAAAAAGGTGTCCTTGATGGCCTGGGTAAAGGTGGATTCAGAGTCGCAAACCGCAGACCCTGATTCTCACTGGGCCATAGCCCAGGCCAGGGCTCGACCTGAGAGTAGGGAAATGATGTACGCCACCCGAGAGCATTGCTTGGGGAAGCGAGAGGGCTGCACTTCAAACGTAAGCGAACATTGCAGCAGAAACCCCTTGCAGCGCTCCGCTTCCCCCGCAAACCTCTCAGGAGCGGCGACAGGGGAATCCCTGACAGATACGGCCCTGGGGGCCAGAGCAGGAGGAGGAGTCGGCGGCGGCGACTGGGGTGGGGGTGCACTGGACAGCTTGACAGTCAACTGATTGACCTCCACAGTGAGTGCACCTGTTGCTCCAGGGCATTGAGCTGCCGCTCGTACCGACCGAGGGTGGCACCGTGGTGCTGGAGCACGGTCCCCGCCATTTTGGGGGGGGGGGGTTGTGGAGAGGTAGGCGTGCCTGCTGGATCCATACTGGGCGCACTATACTATTATGGTTCGACCAGTTAGTGGGTAGTTAGATAAAATATAAAGCAAGAAAAAGGAACAAAACGAGATCGCTACTCAGCGAGAGTTGAGGGGGTCCGCAGGCGCAGCCCAGAGGTCTCCGGAAAGACCCGAGAGGAGCCAAAGCGGCCGATGGAAGGCGCATGCGCACACGCGGGAGCTCGGCAAATGGAGCAGGACTCCGAGGCGGCTTCCTCGCGCCGCAATAAGCGTACGCGTTGGGAATACGGGCGATGAGCGGGAATAAAGGGACTCCCAATGGGGAGGATGGAGTGCTGAAGCACGAACTGACCGGGAAATGCCGAGGGGAGCCAAAACAACAGCGGATCGGCTGCGGTGAGCGGTGGCTGAGGAACGCGGCCAAAAATGGAGGAAGAGAGGTCAGTAGCGATAAGCTTTCCCTGCCTATCTAATTCCCTTGACACATTCACCTCGAGCATCCTGACTCTACTCGGCTGATTCTCTTTTAGAACCAGTCGTACCTTTAAGCCCTCTCAAAAATGCTACTGAAAACTCTCCAAAAACAACAGGAGAAATCGCGTATGAGCCAATAGTGCACCTATTTGGCTTCGGAAGCCTGAACTGTGATATCGCCGTGTTTGGAGGGAGAAGAATGCTGAGTTGCGCCATACCTACTGTGAAGCATGGGGGTGGAAACATCATGCTTTGAGGCTCTTTTTCTGCAGAGGGAACAGGACAACTGATCTGTGTTAAGGGAAAAATGAACGGGGCCATGTATCGTGAGACTTTACGCCAAAACCTCCTTCCATCAGTGACAGCATTGAAGATGGAACGTGGCTGGGTCTTCCAGCATGACGATGATCCCAAACACACCGCTCGGGCAACAAAGGAGTGGCTCCGTAAAAAGCATTTCAAGGTCCTGGTCTCCAGACCTCAACACCATAGAAAATTTGTGGAGGTTTGTGTTGCCCCAAATCATTACTAGAGGAGATCTGCATGGAGGAATGGGCCAAAATACCAGCTACAGTGTGTGCAAACCTGGTGAAGACTTACAAGAAACGTTTGACCTCTGTCACTGCCAACAAAGGTTATGTTACAAAGTACTGAGTTGAACCAAATTTATTGACCAAATACTTATTTTCCACCATATTTTACAATTCAATTCTTTAAAAATCCTACAATGTGATTTCCTGGATTTTTTTTTTTCTCATTTTGTCCCTCATAGTTGAAATGTACCTATGATGAAAATTACAGACCTCTCTCAATTTTCTAAGTAGGAGAATTTGCACAATCAGTGGCTGACTAAATACTTTTTTGCTCCACTGTGTGTGTATATACATATATATGTGTGTGTATATATATATGTGTGTATATATATATATATATATATATATATATATATATATATATATATATATACACACAACACCACCACACACACACACACAGGCATATATATATGTTATGTATGTATGTGTGTGTGTATATTATGATATATATATAGATAATATATATATATATATATATATATATATATATATATATATATATATACACATACACACACACACACACACACACATATATATACACACGCACACATATATACACACACGCACACACACACACACACACACACACACACACACACACATACATACATACAGGAAGTGCTCGACTTACGATGCAGATCCGTTCCTAGGTTGCGTTGTAATCATGATTTAGCACAAAAGCTGTATCCACAAAAGGCTAAGTTTATCAACAAATGTGAGAGAAACTTATTGCAATGTTTGAAAACAATGTTCCTCAAACAAAGAATGGAAGGGATTTACATATTTCAGTCCTAACCTTTTTCTGATTTGACTTGTTTTGCATTGTCTTGTTGATAAATGAATGAACATCTCTGGTAAATCTCATCTTGAAGGAATTAATGTTGCTCTAAAATCTGTACTTTTCCACAATTTCTACTCTGTGATGGTCCAACCCAGATTCCTCTGAGACGAGAGATGTTAATGTCACTTCTGGCTTTTTTTTTTGCACAGTAATTTTTTAAGTGGTTATGTGAATGTAACTCTGTATTACAGTGCTTGATAGGGATGAAGTGATCCCTTGCCCATGTGGTTCTATATCAGCTATTGATGAATGACGGTTCTTGATGCAGTGCCGTCTGAGGGATCAGAGATCTTCAGTTTAGGCTTGTGCCCTTACCCTTTACACACTGATATTCATCCAGATTCCTTGACTTGTTTAATGATATTATGCACTATACAGAGAGGAATATGTAAATTCCATCCAATATTTCTTTGAGGAACATTGTTTTTAAACATTTCAACAATTTTCTTACACATTTGCTGACAAACTGGAGATCTGCCCATCGTTGAACCTCAGCCTTGTACCAAATCATGATTGCTGACATCACCTGTTTGAAATCACAATTATTATTATTATATATTTATTTATTTGTTTATTTATTTATTTGACATATCATTAGCCTTAAATTGCCCCTGTCCCAACTTTTTTTGAAATGTGTTGCAGGCTTGAAATGCAGTGTTTGATGTTTATTACCAAATTAAATTAGGTGGACCAGACAAAACACAAAATATCTTGGGTTCATACTCTGCAATGAAATAAAAGTAAAAGTAAGGATGCATTTTTTTTAACATTTGCATTTTTCATACCATCCCAAGCTTTTCTGATTTGGGGTTGTAGTTACTCAAGTTCTCCCAAAAAAATCATTGCAGCCCTAGTGGTCATTCAACCACTTTTGCATGTATTGGGAGACTTGTTGGATTGTTGTTCTGTTGCAAGATTTAAAAAAAAACACAACAACAACAACAATCTCATTGTGGCTGAGACGGTCACAAACTGTAGTACCTCATGAATACCATGATCACATGCATCCTAAAAAGGTTTCTAGGACCTTTTGGGGGGTAAAATAACTTAAAATCACAAATTCTCCATTATATCTAACAGTGGTAATTAGGTTGTTTTCTGTCCTTTTTCTTTCAGTCACAGTGTCAACGTTGTTTAGCAAACTAAAAGAACTTTAAAAGGCGGCAGTCACAAATTACAAATAACTTGTTGGCATAGAGCCTCTAAGTGTAGACTCAAGTAGAGTCAAGTAACTGTAGACCGAGTCTAAATTTCTCCCAGATTCTGTACAGAAATAAGGGACCTGATACTGTCATTGTTTAAGACAGATGAAAGCAAAAAAGATGAGGAGATAATGTGCGTGTATGTGTAAAGACACAGTTTAAGCACACAACTATAAATAACACTAAAATTTTATGGCATCAAAACTTCTGTAACACACTTGCAGGAAAAAGGTGCTTGATGAGTAACAAATTAACACCGAGCAAAGTGCTAAGTTGAGCAAAATGTTAAGTTGAATTACAACACTTTTCTTGAAAGTGGATATTCAAGTTAGCACCACCTTAGCGATAGCAGCACTCACATCTGAGACATTTCAAATACAGGCTCTTAATAGACAGCTAGACACAAACAGAACTAGTTCTGTCACTGTACTTCAGCAGCTGCCACCACTCATCTGTGTTCTTTTAAATGTACGTTATCTGGCACTTATGAACTGCAGACCTTGGTACAGTGAAAAACAACAGTATTTAAAGCTTTTCAATACATAAACTGCTGGTATAGTTGTGCCAGGAGTCAGAAACATTCAAATGAGGCCCATGGCTCTAGTATTAATTGATGGAAGAAGACTAAGTGTAAAAGGGTTCTCTGCCTCAGAAGGGAAAAGGGAAGTCTCACCTTGCTTGTCTATTACCACTGTAGAATGCTTTCTTATTTCATTTCCTGTTGTGTTAGGGTATGGAAACAAGCCTCCTGTGAAAATGCTGTTTGGGGACTTGAACTTTTCTGCTGTCACTTATAGCAACAAAACAAAATTGGTCTACCAACAGTTGGATTGTTGGAGACGTGTAATAATGTATTTGGCTAGAGCTTTCACAGTAACATTTACAAATATTTAACATTTTTTTTATTTGTAGCAATGTTATAGAAAATAATACTGGGCACTGGACAAGGCCAGCAAGCCTATTGCATCATGCCAGCCTCTCGCTGCATCCAGTTCTTTGAGATCAATTTGGGAGGAAGTATAATTGCCATTGAGCATTGAAGTATCATTAGATGCAAGTCAGAAATGCCAAATAAAAGAATAAAAAAGCAGCACTAACAGTTTCTGTGTTGGAGTAAAGGTTAACTTTTAATCACCAATTTTATGTTTGTGGCAGACAAAGAGACATTAACTTTGATCCCTGTATGTTGTACTGTGGATTGTGTACTTAGAAACTAGAGGGGTGCATTTCCTGAAGAAAATGCGAGTGTGATTGCCACTCTGCAATGGCTGACCCTTAGTGTACCTCATGGGCCCAAAAGGCATCAGGTCACCCCAGGGTGCCCCGGCAGCAAGGTTGCCGAATTTCGTGGCCATAAGTCAAAAAAATGACTGAGTTCCGGTCATTGGACTGCAAGGGGATCCATGCACAGCCGAGGGTCCAGAGAGGCCCAATGGGCATCACATATCACCTCAGATTGCACCCAGGACCAAGCCTGCCGAATTTCGTGGCCATATGTCAAAAACTGACTGAGTTACTGTCATTGGCCCTGCAGGGGCCACAGTGCCCAGCCACGGTCCTATGTTGTGGTGACATCATATGTCACCTCAGATTGCACCCGGGACCAAGAATGCCAAATTTCTTAGTTGGACTTTTAAAACAGACTGAGTTACGGTCATTGACCCGCCAGGAGCCCCAGTGCCCAGCCGTGGTCGACAGGGGCCCAATGGCCATTATATCTCACCTCAGATTACAGCTGGGACCAAGCCTGCCGAATTTTGAAGCCGTAGGTTGAAAACTGACCGAGTTACAGTCATTGGCCCACCAGGGGCCCCAGTGCCCAGTCAGGGTCCACAAGGGCCCCATGGGCATCACATGTCACCTCAGATTGCACCCGGGATCAAGCCTGCTGAGTTTCGTAGCCCTATGTCAAAAACTGACTGAACTATGATTCGTTAACTTTTGGCCCATTCGTTTCCTAAGGGAAAGTCTGGGACTTTGTGGGGCCCCCCCAAAGTCGAACCGGAGGGCCCTATACAAGCACACCATTCCCGACCCAACCACACGTAATGGTGCTGGAATGGGGTCGATATCTCAAAAGCTGCGGCAGTTGAAAGCCTGACAAAAACATGAAATAAGAAAAAGAAGAAGAAGATGAAAAATAAGACTTTCGGATAACAGGACTAATTAGAGTTCGGATACATCAGAATTTTTAGCAGCACAGAAATCCGTGGGTTGTTGTCATGCTCAAATTGACCAGGGAAACTAAACAGAGGGAGTCAGTTTACAAAAAAAAAATAATAAAAAAAATAATAAAAGTTAAATGGCCAACTACACATATTTGCAGCCGCATGGCTGTGACTGCAAACAATTTCACACTTTATTTCATTTATCAGTTTATTCACACTATACCTTAATGTCAAACAATTGAATATATCTAACAAAACTTGCTTTCTTATGCAGCAAAAACTTGAGAGGATGTTGAAACAGCTTTATTAGTAGTATTATTATTTTTACTTCATAGCATATTAACAAATTACAGATATAACACTTTGGTGGCAGTGGGCATGGTCAAGAGCAGGTAACATTTAAGGTCAGTGAAAACAGAAGAGTCACCTTTTACTGGCCAGTCACCAATCACAAACCCAAAAGAGCAACTCAAATTAATCAAGGTCCCTTTCAAAACATCTTAAATGGAGCTTTTCGGGCCATTAGAACACATTCCACAGGAATGTTGTTTTGTGTTGACCCTACTAGATCTCAAGACTCCCTGAGATTCTCCCAATTCAAATTATTGTATGTGATAAAGCCCCATTGGTTATGGGATATTATCTGCAAGCAATGGAAGGAAAATTAAAGTCTGTATGTGCTGGGCCTGCAGGCAAACATCCTAGGAGCTAGGCTGAAGGTTTTCATTCAGAGATAAAGTCCTTATTCTGATCCCCACTTCAAGCGCCAAATGACTTGCAAAGTGGCAAGAGCTCTTTGAGGTCACACACTGGTTTGGGGACATCAACCATGAGGCCCGCCATGTGAAGGTCAACACTCCCCAGGTCATTAAAAGGAGGTGGCACCTACAGAGCAAGCTCGTAGATGTACTGTTATCGCTGCTGGGCTGCATAAACCGGATAATACACCACATCAAGGCAGTTGCAAGGGAAATTGCAGAGACAGGCCAGGCTCATGGCAAGCACATGGAAGATAAGTTCTTGGAACTTCAAAGCATTCTGGATCAAGTGAAGGAAAACATATCAAAGTCCTACATTTCTTTTCCTTCACTTGATCTGAAAAAAACAGTAATAAAAATTATTTCATTTGTTTGTTTGACCTATACCTATTATACCAAATATAATAATATTTATTATAACTTATTACCACTGACATCTGAAGTAAAAAGCTGTGTGAACATCCTCAAAGTGTGGAGATTCCATATTTTTGTCTAGGGTTGCATGAGTAAGTCATACAAAACTTGTGTACAATTAATACAATAAAATTCTTTCAAAATTCTACAATGTGATTTCCTGGATTTTTTTTCTTCTCATTTTCTCTCTCATAGTCGAATTGTACCTGTGATGAAAATTACAGACCTCTCATCTTTCCAGGTAGGAGAACTTGCACAATCAGTGGCTGACTAAATACTTTTTTGCCCCACTGTGTGTGTGTGTGTGTGTGTGTGTGTATATATATATATATATATATATATAAATAACAGTCAGGCAAAAAAGTATTTAGTCAGCCAAGTTCTTCAGTTTGTGCAAGTTCTCCTACTTAGAAAGATGAGAGAGGTCTGTAATTTTCATCATATGTACACTTCAACTATGAGAGACAAAATGACAAAAAAAAATCCAGGAAATCACATTGTAAAATTTTTAAAGAATTGAATTGTAAATCATGGTGGAAAATAAGTATTGGGTCACCCACAAACAAGCAACATTTCTGGCTCTCGTAGACCTGTAATTTCTTCTTTAAGAAGCTCTTCTGTCCTACACTAGTTAGCTGCATCAATGGCACCTGTTTGACCTTGTTATCTGTATCATAGAAACCTGTCCACAGCCTCAAACAGTCAGACTCCAAACTTAACCATGGCCAACACCAAAGACCTGTCGAACGACACCAGCTGTAGGAGCAATTGTAAGACATACAAGACCTTTGATAATCTCGTCTTGATGCATGCTCAATAATCCAGGTAAGAAAATCCCAGAAGTTGAATCTGTTCATCTGGATATAGGTTTTGTTTCCTCACTCATCTAAGTGACTTCTTCAGTCTCAGACAAAACCTATGTCCAGATGAACAGATTCAACTTCTGGGACATTAATAATCTCCCTTGACCTGGGGCTCCACGCAAGATCTCATCCCGTGGGGTCACATTGATCATGAGAATAGTGAGCAAAAATCCCAGAACTACACAGGAGCTGGGACCAATGTAACAAGGCTACCATCAGTAACACACTATGCCTGCAGTGCCAGGCGTATCACCCTGCTTAGGCCAGTACATGCCCAGACCCATCTGAATTTTTCCAGAGAGCATATGGATGATCCAGAAGAGGACTGGGAGAATATCATGTGGTCAGATGAAACCAAAACAGATCTTTTTGGTAAAAACTCAACTGGAGGAAAAATGATGTAGAGTTGCATCTCAAGAACACCACACCTACTATGAAGCATGGAAGTGGAAACATGCTTTGAGGCTGTTTTTCTGCATAGGGAACAGGAAGACTGCTTCGTGTTTTATTTATATATATATATATATAGATAGGCGATATAGATTACTATATATATAGAGATAGATAAGATATATATATATATATATATAAAAATACATACACATACATACACACACACACACACACACACACACACACACACACACACACACACAACACACACCAGACACACACACACACACACACACAAACACAGACACACACAGACCACACACACACACACACACACACTGGGGCAAAAAAGTATTTAGTCAGCCACTGATTGTGCAAGTTCTCCTACTTGAGAGGTCTGTCATAGGTTACACTTCAACTATGAGACACAGAATGAGAAAAAACAAATCCAGGAAATCACATTTTAGGATTTTGAAGAATTTAATTGTAAATTATGGTGGAAAATAAGTATTTGGTCAATAAATTTGGTTCAACTCAATACCTTGTAACATAACCTTTGTTTGGCAATGACAGAGGTCAAACGTTTCTGTAAGTCTTCACCATGTTTTGCACACACTGTAGCTGGTATTTTGGCCCATTCCTCCATGCAGATCTCCTCTAGAGCAGTGATGTTTTGAGGTTGTCGCTGGGCAACATGGACTTTCAACTTCCTCCACACATTTCTATGGGGTTGAGACGTCTGGAGACTGTCTAGGCCACTCCAGGACCTAAAATGCTTTTTACGGAGCCACTCCTTTGTTTCCCGAGCAGTGTGTTTGGGATCATCGTCATGGCTGGAAGACCCAGCCATGTTCCATCTGTCAATGCTCTCACTGAAGGAAGGAGGTTTTGGGTATCTCACAATACATGGCCCCGTTCATTCTTCCCTTAACACAGATCAGTCGTCCTGTCCCCTTTGCAGAAAAACAGCCCCAAAGCATGATGTTTCCACCCCCATGCTTCATAGTAGGTATGGTGTTCTTGAGATGCAACTCAGCATCCTTTTTCCTCCAGTTGAGTTTTTACCAAAAAGTCCTATTTTGGTTTCATCTGACGACATGATATTCTCCCAATCCTCTTCTGGATCATCCATATGCTCTCTGGCAAACTTCAGACAGGCCTGGGCATGTACTGGCTTAAGCAGGGGGCACGCCTGGCACTGCAGGATCTGAGTCCCTCTCGGCGTAGTGTGTTACTGATGGTAGCCTTGTTACCTTGGTAGATCTTGTGTGGAGCCCCAGATCGAGGGAGATTATCAAAGGTCTTGTATGTCTTACAATTGCTCCCACACCAACCTGCTTGCCTGTTGTAGATTTACTCCTCCCAGCCTGGTGCAGGTCTACAATTTTCTTCCTGGTGTCCTTTGACAGCTCTTTGGTCTTGGCCATGGTTGAGTTTGGAGTCTGACTGTTTGAGGCTGTGGACAGGTGTCTTTTATACAGATAACAAGGTCAAACATTTGTTGTGCCATTAATACAGGTAATGAGTGGAGGACAGAAGAGCTTCTTAAAGAAGTTGTTACAGGTCTGAAAGGGCCAGATATTTTGCTTGTTTGTGAGTGACCAAATACTTATTTTCCATCATGCTTTACAATTAATTTCTATAAAAATCCTACAATGTGATTTCCTGAATTTTTTTGTCATTTTGTCTCTCATAGTTGAAGTGTACATATGATGAAAATTACAGACCTCTCACTGTGCTAAGTAGGAGAACTTTCACAATCAGTTGCTGACAAAATACTTTTTTGCCCCACTGTACATACATACACTCAGGCCAATGCCAATTTAGTGTAATCAATTAACCTAACACGGATGTTTTTTTTTTTTTTTTTTACTGTGGGAGGAAACCAGAGTACCTGGAGTAAACCCAGGCGAACACGGGGAGGACATGCAGACTCCACATACAAAGGACCCAAGCCACTCCACCCTGGGATTGAACACAGGACCTTGCTATGTGGTGGCGTTGAGGAGTCCTTTTAAATCAGCATATTTATCATTATGTGGTCATCTGATCAATTCCCTCAGCTGTTACAGAAATATAAGTAAGTAAATGCAGTCTGTTACCTGTTTCCTTACTTATAAAAATGCTGACAAAAGTACTTGCTGCTGTTTGTATTTTGCATCATTTATGCACTTGATAAAACACATTATATTTTCCTCAGCTGAAAGTGTGATGACTGACACAAACACCATCATTCACACATGCTGAATTCCAATTCTGAATCTAGGTCAAAGTCACATTAAAATTCCTCTGAATTCTGAATTCAGATACATGAAACAATTCAGATACATGGTGTGCCACATAGCAGATGTTAGCACTTCAAGGACAGCTGGGGAGAATCACAGAATGTGACTGGGTTCAACTGTGCATATCAACACCATTATTCTGCCCATCACTAAACCAGCCGCTAGATTGCTCAGACAGGCTATTTCTAGTGCAGGTCCCAAGTCCGGATAAATGGTGAGGGTTGCGTCAGAAAGGTCATCTGGTGTAAAACATTTGCCAAATAAAGTATGCGAGTTCATAATTTCACCATACCGGATAGGTCGCGGCCCGGGTTAACAACGACCGCCACTGGTACTGGTAGCAAACAGGGTACCAGCGGATATTGGACTACTGTTTGCCGAAGACGAAGAGGAGGGAAGCGTGTGAGGAGACAGAGAGAAATCAGGAGCGGCAAGAATATAGCACTGAGGGTAGCAACCCTAAATGTAGGGACGATGACAGGGAAAGGTATAGAGCTGGCTGATATGATGCAGAGGAGAGAGGTCGACGTTTTGTGTGTGCAGGAAACAAAGTGGAAGGGTAGCAAGGCTCGATGCATTGGTGCAGGGTTTAAACTGTTCTACCATGGTGTGGATAGGACGAGAAATGGAGTTGGTGTGGTCCTGAAGGAGGACTATGTAAAGAATGTCGTTGAGGTGAAATGGGTGTCAGATAGGATAATATGTTTAAAGCTGGAAATTGAGGGTGTAATGGTGAATGTTGTTAGTGGCTATGCACCACAAGTTGGCTGTGAAATAGAGGAGAAAGAGAGATCTGGGGGGAGTTAGATGAAGTGGTTGAGAGCATTCCCAGGGAGGAGAGACTGGTGATTGGTGCAGATTTCAATGGTCATATTGGTGAAGGTAATAAAGGAGATGAGGAAGTGATGGGCAGGTTTGGTGTTAAGGATAGGAACCTAGAAGGACAGATGGTGGTGGATTTTGCAAAGAGGATGGAAATGGCTGTGGTTAACACATATTTCCAAAAGAGGGAGGAGCATAGGGTGACTTATAAGAGTGGAGGGAGGAGCACACAGGTAGACTACATCCTATGTAGAAGAGGTTGCTTAAAAGAGATTGGTGATTGCAAAGTAGTGGCAGGGGACAGTGTAGCTAGGCAGCATCGGATGGTGGTGTGCAGGATGGCTCTGGTGGTTAGGAAGAGGAAGAGGACGAAGGCAAAGCAGACAACCAAATGGTGGAAGTTGAGAAAGGAAGAATGTTGTAAGGAGTTCAGAGAGGAGCTGAAAAAGGCTTTGGGTGATAGGAAAGAGCTCCCAGATGACTGAATAGTAGCAGCAACAGTAATTAGACAGACAGGTAGAAAGGTACTGGGTGTGTCTTCTGGACAGGCAAAGGATGAAAAGGAAACCTGGTGGTGGAACGAGGAAGTGCAGGAGGTTATTCAGAGAAAGAGGTCAGCAAAGAAGAAATGGGACAGGGACAGGACTAAAGAGAATAGGCAGGAGTACAAGGAGATGCGGCACAGGGCAAATAGGGAGGTAGCAAAGGCCAAGCAGAAGGCCTACGATGAGTTATATGAAAGGTTAGACAGTAGGGAAGGAGAGAAGGAGTTGTATCTGCTGGCGAGACAGAGAGATGGAGCTGGAAAGGATGTGCAGCATGTCAGGGTGATCAAGGATAGAAATGGAAATGTACTGTCAGGTGAGGAGAAGGTGGAAGGAGTATTTTGAGGAGTTGATGAATGTAGAAAATGAAAGGGAAAGAAGGATGGACGGTGTAGAAATTGTGGAACAGGATGTAGCAAAGATTAGCAAGGACGAAGTAAGGAAAGCTTTGAAAAGGATGAAGAACGGAAAGACAGTGGTACCTGATGACATACCGGTTGAGGTATGGAAAAGTCTAGGAGAGCTGTGAGTGGTGTTTTTGACTAGATTATTCAATGGAATTCTGGTGAATGAGAGTATGCCGGAGGAATGGAGGAAAAGTTTACTTGTACCGATTTTTAAGCAGAAGGGTGATGTACAAAGTTGTGGCTCTTACAGGGGCATAAAGTTGATGAGCCACACAATGAAGATTTGGGAGAGAGTTATGGAAGCTAGGCTCAGACAGGAGGTGATAGTGTGTGAACAACAGTATGGTTTCATGCCAAGGAAGAGCACCATGGATGCGATTTTTGCTTTGAGACTGCTGATGGAGAAGTATAAAGATGGTCATAAAGAGCTACACTGCGTCTTTGTGGATTTGGAGAAAGCTTATGACAGGGTGCCAAGAAAGGAACTGTGGTGGTGTATGAGGAAGTCTCGAGTGGCTGAAAGTGCAGGACATATATGACAGCGGTGAGATGTGCTGTAGGAGTGACAGATAGCTTCAAGGTAGAGGTGGGACTGCGTCAAGGATCGGACCTGAGTCCCTTCTTATTTGCTCTGGTGACGGACAAACTAACAGATGAGGTCAGACAGGAATCGCCGTGGACTATGATGTTTGCAGATGACATCGTGATCTGTAGTGAGAACAGGGAACAGGTAGAAGAGAACTTGGAGAGGTGGAGGTATAATATGGAAAGGAGAGGAATGAAAGTCAACTGTAGTAAGACAGAATACATGTGTGTAAATGAAAGGGAGGCAGGTGGAACAGTCAGGCTAGAGGGATCAGTGGTCACAAAGGTACAGGAGTTCAGGTACCTGCGATCAACTGTTCAAGGAAATGGGGAGTGTGGAAAGGAGGTAAAGAAGAGAGTTCAGGCAGGATGAAGTGGGTGGAGAAGAGTGTCAGGAGTGCTGTGTGACAAAAGGGTCGCAGCAAAAGTGAAAGGAAAGATTTATAAGAGAGTAGTGAGACCTGCCTTTTTGTATGGCTTAGAGACAGTGGCACTGACAAAAAGACAGGAAGCAGAGCTGGAGGTGGCAGAACTTAAGATGTTGAGGGTCTCTTTAGGAGTGTCTAGGGTGGACAGGATTAGAGATCATCAGTGTGACAGCACAGGTTGGAAAATTGGGAGACAAAATTCGAGAGGGAAGACTGAGATGGTTTGGACATGTGCAGAGGAGGAATTGCGGATATATTGGTAGGAGGATATTGGAGATGGAGCTGCCAGGAAAGAGACGGAGAGGTAGACCAAAGAGGAGTTATTTGGTTGTGGTGAATGAAGATATGCAGGGACTTCGGGTGAGAGTAGAGGACGTGGAGGACAGGGTGAGGTGGAAATGTTTAACTCGCTATGGCGACCCCTGATAAAGGGAGAAGCCGAAAGAAGAAGAAGATTCTGCCCATCACTGACCAGAGAATCTGGCACCATTACTAAACAACTAACAAATGTGAGCCATCATTTTTCATCGTGTGTAAATCAGTTTATGTTGAGCATTACAGTAATGATCATCAAATATGAAAGTTCAATTAATGAAGGGCATCTGTAAATGGTAAAGCTACCATTTGCATGAGTTAGTTTTATTAGCAGCCTACTGGCAGATTTGATATTTCGCTAACACTACCAACCACATAAAATTTATTTCTATTTGAAAATAGTCATGGTGTAACGTGACCTTAGACTGACAGAAGGGAGAAATGAGTGCAGGTTCAAAAAAAGAGAAAAAGGTTTATTGAAAGAACTAACCAAAGCCAGGAAAAACACAGCGAACGAAAACAAGCAAAGCCGGAAAACGGGTACGGAACGAAAAACAGGCAGAGCCGGAAAATGGGTAGAACCAGAAAACGGGTCTAAAACGGAAAACGTGTGGGAAACTGAAAAGGCGTAAACAAAGCGGACGAAGCTGCGGAATGAAAAAAGAGGCGGTCGCAGCCGCACACAAGCCTAGATGGCCGACTGGACCACGACACGCACAGACAAAGCGGACAGGACCGCAACATGTGCATATAAAGTGGACATGGCCGCAATAAAGTCCAGAGACAAAGAAATCCAGCGAACAAGGAAGCACAGGACAGACACGAAGGGCTCTGACATGGCCCGAGAATACAATAATCTGCCCTGAATGTCCCAAACAACAGAGCTTATATAGATAATGGAAACGTGACGTCAGCTACGTAAGGGATTGTGGATACGGTAGCAAGAATATATTGTAGGCATTGCAGTGGTATTATCCCGCTTCAAAAAACAGTGAAATGGTTCACGTTTGCTGCATTATCGATCAGTGTGGAAATTTATTTCCACGGCATGTTCAGAAAGGTAAGTTATAATCAAAAACCAAAGCACATTTAACCATTATGTGGAAGCAGGTTTTTTGGGTTGATGAATCTTACATTTCATAAATTTGGTATCTAATCATATCATTTATATATATATATATATATATATATATATATATATATATATATATACATACACACACACACACACACACACACACACACACACACACACACACACACGGTAAATCCTCGACTTACGACGCAGATCCGTTCCTAGGTGGCGTCGTAAACCGATTTTCGGTGTAAGTCGGAACATACGTACATACTGTACGTAAATAACATACTGTATGTAAGCACTCATCCTATCCTAACACCTATCCTAACACAGTAATTATCAAAAAATGAGCCGCGTAACAGTGTATTCTTCCACCGTGCATACCAAACACGAAGTTCGTGTTATGACGTTTATGACGCAAAACCACTTAAGTGCGAAACAAGGCTTTATACAGTAAATGAGAGATGCGTCGTAACCACGAAACGTTGTAACTCGAGACCGTCGTAACCCGAGGACTGCCGATTTTTAAGAAAGTTAAAGGATTTTAAGTGCGCCTTATGGTCCAAAAACTACGGTATTCGGCCCGGCCAATTTGTGTTAATTATTATTGTTATTTCGTCTTGGTCTTCGGTGTTTACCTCGGTTGCTTGGTGTCCTAAAGTATGGCAACTACTACCCACAATGCAATGGACCGTGACGTAGTTGCCCATTCTCTATAGGAAGCCTCACAGCTGAGTTTAATTATTAGTCCAAAAGCAATGGGGCTTTCGGATAGGTCTGCAGTACTCACGTGGCTGTCCGGAAAGCTGTGAGCACCGTTGCTTAGTCTGCTCACAGCGGAGATAAACGGCAGGGAAAACAGGGTTTTAAGGCGAGGCGTGACACACGGCACAAGATTATGTCAAATCATGCTGCGTATTACATATCTTTGGTATTATGTGTGTATGCATGTAATAGTGACATGACGGCCACACTGAATATGACTGGTGGAGAAGACAACCTGCCTGGTTATTGTGTTGATGTAATTTCTAGCTGTTCTCCCTGAGAAAGAACAAGCTGGGAAGAGAATGTTATGATACCATGTTATGCGCTTGCTCCTCACCTTCCCACAGGTATAGTTAGATAACACCACACTACATTATTAAGACTGGGTGTACACAAACCGCTTCAGAAAGATAAGATGACGATGACATACAGAAATGGGCAAAAAAAAAAAAAAAGATATATTTGTGCATGTATATGAGAAAATAACCATAGTGTACCATTCACTAAGGGGCTCCTCTTCGTTAGAATAGGGGTTTAATATTACGCTGAGAAGGGTACAGAGGTAAAACATTTTCCAGTCTCACTTTTTTTTCAAAGGAAAATGCACCAGTTATACTACAATTGCTATATCATACTTATTATTAAAGAATGATCATATATGCCTAAAATTTTATTCTGTCATGTTTGTTAGTGGAGTTTGCCAGTATAAAAAAATAATAATAAATTGCACTAATTTAATCTTTAAAATAACATATACAGTGGTATGAAAAAGTTTGGGCACCCCTGATAATTTTCATGATTTTTCTTTATAAATCATTGGTTGTCCAGCTCAGCAATTTCAGGTAAATATATCATATAGCAGATGAACACCGTGATATTTGAGAAGTGAAATGAAGTTTATAGGTTTTAACAAAAAGTGTGCAAGTAATTAAAAAAAAAAATCACACAAATTAGGCAAGGGGGTTTTTGCATAATTTGTGCACCCTTGTCATTTGAATACCTTTAGCACTAATTATTGGAACACAAAATATGTTTTGTAAGCTCACTGACCCTTGATCTACATACACAAGTGAGTCCAACTATGATAAAGGGTTAAGGTGGCCAATTGGAAGTTTTTCTCCTCTTTGCATCTTCTCTGAAGAGTGGCAATATGGGAGCCTCAAAACAACTCTCAAATGGCCTGAAAACAAAGGTTGTTCAACATCATGGTTCAGGGAAAGGGAAAAGCTCTCTCAGAGATTTCAGCTGTCAGTTTCCACTGTGAGGAACATAGTGAGGCAATGGAAGACCACAGGCACAGTTCTAGTTAGGAACTCCCGAGTGGCAAGACCAAGAAAGATCTCAGATAGGCTGAGGCGAAGGAATTGAGAGAACAGTCATAGTCAAGCACAGACCACCTCCAAAGACCTACAACCTCATCTTGCTGCAGATAGTGGTTGGTTCCCCCCCCCCCCCCCCCCCCCATCGGTGCATCGTTCAACTATACAGTGCACTTTGCAACAAGGAAGGCTGTATGGGAGAGTAATGCAGAAGAAAGCCTTTTTCTGCAGACACGCCACAACAGAGGGGGGTCACTTGAGGTGTGCTACGCAGCACATTGGACAATCCAGCTTCATTTTTGGAATACGTGCTGTGTACTGATGAAACTAAAATGAGTTATTTGGAACATAACAAGGGCGGAAAAAGAACACAGCATCCCAAGACAAACACTTGCTACCCACAGTAAAATTTGGTGGCGGTTCCATCATGCTGTGGGACTGTGTGGCCAGTGCAGGTACTAGGAATCTTGTTAAAGTTGAGGGTCGCATGGATTCCAGTTAATATCTCCAGATTCTTGAGAACAATGTTCAAGAATCAGTGACAAAGTTGCACCGAGGCCAACGACCTTAAACCCTGCTTAAAATCTAGTAAGGCATTCATGCAGAGGAACCAGTACAACGTTGTGGAATGGAAATCTCAGTCCCCAGACATGAATATTACTGAAAATGTGGGCTGTCCATGCTCGGAAACCATCAAACCTGACTGAACTGGAGATGTTTCTAAAGAAGAATGGTCCAAAGCACCTTCAACCAGAATCCAGACTGGAAGCTGTAGGAAGCGTTTAGCGGCTGTAACTTCTACAAAAGGAGGATCTACTAAATATTGATGTAATTTTTCTGTGGGGTGCCCAAATTTGATGGCACCTGCCTAATGTTTGTTTTTTTTGGGGGGAATAATACTGCACACTTTCTGTAAATCCTATAAACTTCATTTCACTTCTCAAATATCACTGTGTTCATCTGCTATATGATATATTTAACTCAAGTTGCTGATCTGAACAACCAATGATTTATAAACTAAAATCATGAAAATTATCAGGGGTGCCCAAACTTTTTCATACCACTGTATACTACATGAAGCACAGTCAATATGCACCACCATGGCACAGGCAAAACCCATACTAATAAGACTATTAATAAACTATTACCAGACATCAGATGCCCTTGGCACATTCTCAAGTGATGTGACGTGAGAAAATTAATACTGTTCAAGGAAGTTATAGACTGTCATTTTACACAGTTCAAGTGTCGTTTTTAAACATTTTTAACTGTCTTGGCAGATCCATCACTCACTATGTCACGTTTGTCACATGAGGGAAGTTATAATAGATCGATCTTTAATGGCTAACACAAAAGAAAGAAGCTCAAGGCGAGTGTGTTTTTCCTCAATTCAGCAGTGTTTTAGTTGGAGCCATTGTTGATGTCTGATTGCCCCCTGCAGGACAGATCTACATCCAGGGCAATAAAAATGATGAAAAAATAACTAAATAAAAAAGAATATTAATTGCACTGTTTACATCTGTGTAATTAAAAGACAGTCATTTCACGTGTTACTGTCAAAATTTTATTTCACATTTTATACACTGCAGTAAACAGACACCCAGATTTACACTAACTAGCACACAGAGGCACAAAATAAATTAATTTATTAAAAAGAGGATATCAGATATAGAACAGATGGCTGTTATTCCCAACTGCAAACGCTTATTACAAAAAAACAAGTGGAAATTTTGTGCACTATAACAGATAACACTGTTCATTCAATATGCCTGTCGATAAATCTTTGTGGTGTTACAAACAGCATGTTCTACCAACCCACCTCCTCCCACCCCGATTAATGCATGTGCAAGTTGCGTGAGTACTGAGCGACTGTGTTGGTGTTTTTGTGTGTTAGGGTGGCTGTCACACAGGACCGAGCAAAAGTGTGAAGGAACTGCCCACAATCATTTATTCCCTCAAGGTTCTGTTCACCATAGGCTAATAGTAGACCTACAGTATGTAATCATACATAATAGTATAACATAACAGAGTATAGTATATAATAACTTTAGGTGACAATAGTAATAATTCAGCATGTAGAGAACAATGAAAAGAGAGGCAATTCAGATTTATCATAGAGTCGTTCACAGTATTAAGCAGCAAAAATAAATATACAGTGGGGCAATAACGTATTTAGTCAGCCACTGATTGTGCAAGTTCTCCTACTTAGAAAAGATGAGAGAGGTCTGTAATTTTCATCATAGGTACACTTCAACTATGAGAGACAAAATGAGAAAAAAAAATCCAGGAAATCACATTGTAGGATTTTAAAAAAATTTAATTGTAAATCATGGTAGAAAATAAGTATTTGGTCACCCACAAACAAGCAAGATTTCTGGCTCTCACATCCCTGTAACTTCTTTAAGAAGCTCTTCTGTCCTCCACTTGTTACCTGTATTAATGGCACCTTTTTGACCTCATTGTCTGTATAAACGACACCTGTTCACAGCCTCAAACAGTCAAACTCCAAACTCAACCATGGCCAAGACCAAAGAGCTGTCGAAATACACCAGGAAGAAAATTGTAGACCTGCACCAGGCTGGAAACAGTGAATCTACAATAGGCAAGCAAGTTGGTGTGAAGAAATCAACTGTGGGAGCAATTGTAAGAAAATGGAAGACATACAAAACAATTGATCATCTCCCTCGATCTGGAGTCCCACGGAAGATCTCATATCGTGGGGTCAAAATGATCGTGAGAACGGTGAGCAAAAATCCCAGAACACGGAGTGACCTGATGAATAGCCTGCTGAGAGCTGGGACCAAAGTAACAAGGCTACCATCAGTAACACACTACGCCAAGAGGGACTCAGATCCTGCAGTGCCAGGCGTGCCCCCCTGCTTAAGCCAGTACATGTCCAGGCCCATCTGAAGTTTGCCAGAGAGCATATGGATGATCCAGAAAAGGATTGGGAAAATATCATGTTGTCAGATGAAACTAAATAGAATTTTTGATAAAAACTCAACTCGTCGTGTTTGGAGGAAGAAGAACACTGAGTTGCGCCATACCTACTGTGAAGCAGAGGGGGTGGAAACATCATGTTTTGGGGCTCTTTTTCTGCACAGGGGACAGGACGACTGATCTGTGTTAAGGGAAAAATGAACGGGGAAATGTATCGTGAGATTTTAAGCCAAAATCCCCTTCCATCAGTGAGAGCATTGAAGATGGAACGTGGCTAGGTCTTCTAGCATGACAATGATCACAAACACACCACTCGACCAATGAAGGAGTGGCTCCGGAAAAAGCATTTCAAGCTCCTGTAGTGGCCTAGCCAGTCTCCAGACCTCAACCCCATAGAAAATTTGTGAAGGGAGTTGAAGGTCCGTGTTGCCCAGCTAGTTGGAAAACTTCCCCAATCTTATATACAGCACATTTGCATAACGACTGGTACCAGCACCATTACATAACAATGGGACCGGTGATCAGTTTAATATGCAGATTGACATAGCCATTAACGACAATGGCCTTGTGTGCCATTCACACAGGATTGGGGAAGGGCTGCGATGGCTCCCTTGTAAGATGGTGAGAGGTGTACTCTGAGGCCCCCTCCTCGGTTCAGGGATAGACGTTCCCTTTTTACAAAAATGGCTTCTTTTACTCCGCGTTCAAACCATCGTTCTTCCCTATCAAGGATCTGCACGTCTTCATCCTTGAAAGAGTGGCCACTGGCCTGTAGGTGGGTGTAAACCGCAACAGTCCTGACCTGATGAGGTAGCTCTTCTAGGTTGTGCCATCCGTTTCGCCAGTGGCTGTTTGGTTTCCCCGATGTACAATTCCTGGCAATCCTCCTGGCACTTAACAGCATACACTACATTACTCTGTTTGTGCTGGGGGACCCAATCCTTGGGGTGGACCAGTTTCTGCCGTAGCTTGTTTTGTGGTTTGAAAGCCACTGAGACGCGGTGTTTGGCAAATATGCGTCTCAAAAAAATATCAGAGCAGCCATTCACAAGCTTAAAATCTTGTCTACCATTACAGCAACTCATCATGGCATGGCAGATACGGTCATAGGCATTTATTTATGTTAGTACTGAAAAGTAATTATTAAATGAATATTAAAATTTGCCACGATTAATTGATTACCAAATAGTAAGCCTGAAACAATTACATTCATTAATAGACATAGTTATCAATGTGTAATGTAGTGCCAATGTGTGCCTTTGTTTGTCTTTATGTGTTTATTGTATTCATTCAATTAATTGTAATGGATAGGCAGACTCAATGTGACCATGTTCATGAATTATAGAGGTGATAAAACATAATTAAGACAGAGGCGTCGCAAATACAATACAAATGTTAAGCAAACATTTATGTTTAATATCAGAACTAATGTAATAAATTGTCTACAGGGAAAGAGATCCATTTAAATTTTACTGAAAGCACCTAGCGCCTAGAATATGCATTTTATGATACGTGTTTTATGACTGTGCCATTCCTGTCAATAAAAATAAAGCCATTTTTCGTTACAACCAGGAGTGAGGCTTTTATTTCACTCAATTGCCTCCTACAACTGGCAACAGTTACACACAAACATACACACATATTTGATGTGTAAACACACACAGAGACTCATCACTATGACTCTAACTCTGTAAGAGGCAGGTTGCTATGGAGACAAGCACATGCATGAAAAGAATGCTGCAGTGTGACATCTACACTATTAAAGCACACGTGTATCTCCAGGTAGAGTAGAGAGTGAGCTGCTCACAGTACCAATCAGAACACAATCAAGTAGTTCAAACAAAGGTCAACTCCAGAAGGAAAGGAGAATGTCTCAAGGGGTCATGACCTCTCTCAAGTACAAATATAATAATAACCATCATCATCATCATCATCATCAGCCTTTCTTGTCATGGGTCAGTGTCCAGTGTGAGCAAGTGACAGCACACCTGGACCTGGTTGCCTTGCTTGACGGGCCCAACAGTGGCAGCTTCTCAGTACTGCAGTGACAATGGTGGTGTTGGTATGAGTGGATCAGACAGCAGTGCTACATACAAATAGAGAAACTGATGGACTACAGTCTGGAATTGCAGAACTACAAAGTGCATCTAGAAAAAAGGAGTACCTAATGACGTGGCTAGTGAGTGTAATAGTACAAATGACAGACAAAACGGATTGGAGAAACTGCTTACTATGTATCTGGCAATCCCTACAATAGAGTTTTATTTCCAAAGTAGTTTTGTATTTGTTTGTTTGTTTATTTAACATCAAATGGCTATTCACAACAAGAGCAAAGTTACGTCGATAGTAGTCCGACACGTTCATACTGCCAATTTAGAGCAACCAAAAAAACGTAACGCATGTCTTTGGAATGTGGGAAGAAACCAGAGGGTACTTGGCGTAAACCCACGTGGACACAGGGAGAACATCAAACTGGGGATTTCTGGAGCTGTGAGCAGTGTTAATTTTGCTCATGAATGATTTTAGTCATAGTTTTCATCATAGTTTTCTTTTTTTCTAACAAAAACGAGACGATGACTAAACTAAAATTAATGAAAAACAACAAAAACTAGGACGAAATGAACTGACATTTTTGTCAACGAACCAAAATAAGAGGCAGAGGTGACATCCAATCAGAACTGACAAGTTAGGAAAAGATCCAATCATAACTTTAGTGTATGTGGAAAGTCGGGATGAGTTGGGTAGCGATCCATCTAGTAAGACCAATGCAGTAAGATGCAGACATTTGTTCTAACTCCGGGAAAAAACCCCTACTAGCTCGACAATGTCAACACCTGGGAGAAACAGGAGAGTCGATATATGGGCACATTTGTCATTTGATATCAAGGAAAACAAGACCGTGTCAGGCAACCATCACATCTGCAACCATCTGCAGGCATGTCATCCTGAAACTGCGGTCAAGCTATTCACACCTAATACCTAACACTTTTAAAGCTACATAAAATAGGGATTAAAATATGTTTTCAGTTTGCGACAGGGATATATTTGAACTCTGTCTAAAAAGTGTTCTTGAAGGAGTATTCGGGTAACGGAACAGTTTTATACTGTAATTATGAATAAATGCACATATATTCATCTTCTGGTCTTATATGTATAATAATGCACATAATTTATTCTAACTTGATTCTATTGTACAATATTTCATGAGTGTCCACACAGAGTATGAAGCAGATCTTTGATGGAAATTATGAGTTTTGGTGACCGCTTTCCTGTATACTGCTATTATAATGCATGCATATAGACCTGAGCTTATCTTAATCTTCATTAGACCTTATAACACGTCATTCATTCCAACTTTATTCTATTCTAGAATATCTGCTTAATTTCCACACCGAGTGTGAAACAGATATATGGTGGAAATTTTGAGTAATAACCACTTTAATGTATACTTTTACCAATGCATGCATGTAGATGTTTTACTTTAAAAAGGAAATGTTAAAAAAGCATTTGCATATTGTAACATTTACATTTCATATTTTAGTCAACTAAAGCTACTGTAGACTATAATCTTATTATAATTACTCGATGAAAACTAGTCAAAAACTAAAAACAATTCAGATGACTAAATTATGACTAAAACTAAATTACATTTTAGTCAAAATACTAAAATTAAATTAAAATTTGCTGTCAAAATTAATACTGGCTGTGAGTCTGGCTGTAATACTGGCTGTGGTCACACTTTTCACTTTCACCCCCATTTCCAAAACAGTCCATCATATTAAACACAGACAGGGCAAAACTGGTGGTACCCAAATATTATACAGTGGTGGCTTGAAAGCTTGTGAAGACTTTAGAATTATCTGTATTTCTGCATAAATATTCTTATAGATCTGCATAGAGATCTTCACACAAGTTCTAAAAGTAAAGAAAAGGGAACCCAGTTAAACAAACAAGACAAAATTATTATAGTAGGTTGCTATGGTAATTTTTTTTTTATTTCATTCAAGACTGCATTGTGAAAAAACTCCATTCTGTGCAAAAAATCAGGTCATTTGGACATTAGAGTATGCTCAATGGCAAGTTTTTGTGTCCCATTCTGTGTCTCATAGCTGAAGTGTACCTATGACAGACCTCTCAAGTAGGAGAACTTGCACAATCAGTGGCTGACTAAATAGTTTTGCCTCTGTCTGTCTGTCTGTCTGTCTGTCTGTCTGTCTGTCTGTCTGTCTGTCACTCACTCACTCACTCACTCACTCACTCACTCACTCACTCACTCACTCACTCACGCACGCAAGACGCACGCACAGCACGCAAGCACCACGCAGCACGCACGCACGCAACGCACGCACGCCACGCACGCAACGCACGCACGCACGCACGCACGCACCGCACGCAAGCACGCACCAAAACGCACTCACGCACGCACGCACGCAGCACGCACGCACGCACGCAAGCTCACGCACGCAGACGCAAATCAATCGCACGCGCACGCACGCACTCACGCACGCACTCACGCAGCACGCAAGCACCACGCACGCAGACAGCACGCACGCACGCAACGCACCACGCACGCCACTCACCACGCACGCACCGCACGCACGCACGCACCACGCACGCACGCCACGACTCACTCACGCACCACGCACGCACGCACGACGCCGCACGCACGCAGAGCACGCACTCACGCACGCACGCACGCTAGCACGCAAGCACGAACCGCACGCTCACTCACTCACTCACTCACTCACTCACTCACTCACTCACTCACTCACTCACTCACTCACTGTGGGTGCATAGTGGTTAAGGTGCTGAACATTGAACCAGAAAATCCAGGGTTCAAATCCCACCTCTGCACTGTTGGGACCTTGAGCAAGAATTTTGAAACAGTTGCTTGTATTGTAAAACTGTAACAATTGCAAGTCGCTTTGGATAAGGACGTCTGTTAAATGACTAAATGGTATTTATATTCTTCTTTGGATATGCCATCAGCTATCTGGATGTGAGTAGCTGATGGCATATCCAAAAAAGAATATAAATACCATTTAAAGGCAACGTAATGAAGGGAATATGGAACTTAAGCTGGATATCGATTAGCTGCAGACAACCATGCTTAAAATGTATTAACACTTAAATGAAACACATCTAAACCGCATTGTTAATTGCCCTTATGTGCAGTGCACGCATTTTAGACAGGCTACTTCATTATGAACGGAACAAATCTGCATCCAACAAACTTTAAGAGAAATGTCAGAAAACAACAATGATCAAAAAATTCTTCAACAAAATTCAAAAATACTTATACACTGCTCAAAAAAATAAAACACTGAACACTCAAATAACATCCTAGAACTGAATTAATGAAATATTCTCATTGAATACTTTGTTTTGTACAAAGTTGAATGTGCTGACAACAAAATCACACAAAAATCATCAATGGAAATCAAATTTATTAACCAATGGAGGCCTGGATTTGGAGTCGCACACAACCTCAAATCCATTACAGATCCTCTACTCGATCCCCTGCAGTTTGCCTACAGATCTAACAGGTTTGTGGCACGTCTCTCACCCCCGAACTATCAACACCGGTACCCCTCAAGGCTGCGTCCTCTCTCAGCTGCTCTTCTCCCTTTACACAAACAGCTGCACCTCCAGTCACCAGTCAGTCAAACTCCTGAAGTTTGCAGATGACACCACCCTCACTGGGCTCATCTCTGATGGGAATGAGTCAGCCTACAGGAGCAAGATCAACCATTTGGTGTTGTGGTGCTACCATAACAACCTGGAACTCAACACACTCAAGACGGTGGAGATGGTTGTGGATTTCAGAAAAACCCCGCTCCACCCACCTCCATCACCCTGTGTGGCTCCCCAGTCAACATCATGGAATCCTTCAGGATTCTGGGCACCATCATCACACAGGACCTGAAGTGGAAGCAGAATATCAGCTCCCTGATCAAGAAGGCACATCAGAGGATGTACTTCCTGCGGCAGCTGAAGAAATTCAATCTGCCAAAGGCGTTGATGGTACACTTTTTACACTGCCATCATCGAGTCCATTCTGACCTCTTCCATCACAATCTGGTATTCTGCTGCCACAGTCAAGGACAAGGGCAAAATTCAGCGCATCATTCGATTAGCAGAGAAGGCTGCAACCTGCCATCTCTCCGGGACCTACATGACTCCCGGACACTGAGACGAGCAGGAAAAATCATGGCTGATCCCTCTCATCCCGGACATAACCTATTCAGCATACTTCCTTCAGGCAAGAGGCCAAGGTCTACTCTGACCAGAACCTCAAGACATAAAAACAGTTTCTTCCAAACTGCAACGCCCGGATTTCCCACGGACAGCCTCAATCCCCCTCATAGACATATTTAGTAACCTATTTGCACATATGCATAATAGTGTATCACTCCACATGGTATGCTATAATAATGCTTAATCTCCAACTGTGAATGACTGCACCTTGTTCACATTAGGTGTGTTCTAATGGATATATTTAATATAATTTAATTTAATTTGTCATTTCTTCTGTCTCATTCCTTTTTTGTCATGCACCAGTACACCTAAACAAATTCCTTGTTTGTGAAAACTTACTTGGCAATAAACATGATTCTGATTCTGATTCATTCATTTTCTTATCCTCTTATCCTAGTCAGGGTTGGGGAGAACATGCAAACCCTACACACGCGTTGCCAGGGATTGAACCGGTGATCTCGGATCAGTGAGGAGACCGTGCTAACCACTGCACCACCGTGCCGCCCTAAATGCAATCATAAAGTCATAAAAAATGTACAGGATTTTTTTTTTCACACCACAGAGTACCTTTTTAGGGTGAGAGCACTAGATTTGGCTACTTCATAATATACTTCAAAATATTTTTTTCTTTAACCAGTTTTCTGGAGAACAACTCGTATGCTTATGATCATTGTCTTGCTGCGTAACCCCATGCTCTAGATATCCAGTATACAGACAGATGTCCTATCATTTTTCTTTACAATTTGGGGTATTATTCATAATTCACTGTTCAGTCAATGGCATAAAGCCCTCCTGGTCCAGACGCAGAAAACCAGTCCTAAATCATGACACTACTACCATCATTTCTTGAAACCACATTGCATGTGCACTCTGCACTGTTTAGACAAATTGTCATCTCAGTATAATTTTCAGCATTTTAATATTAAGCTAGAAAAAACTGGCCACATTGCTTCCATATTTTTGGATGTTAATATGTTATTAAGTGTAACATGGCTTTTAAGGCATTGCTTATGAAAGTTAGTAATAAATAACACCTCTAAAATAGTAAAACCTGCATGACCAAAACTAAATATCTTGACTAAAACTAGACTAAAATGTTCTTGGTTTTCTTCAAGCAAAACTAACCTAAACATGACTAAAATGTGACTAGACTAACATATATTTTAATCAAAATATATCTAAGACTATAAATAATCTAAGACTAATCATTAATCAAAATCATCTGCCTGGGAGACCAGTGGAATTATCCTTGCAACCTTGCCATGCACACCATGAACCATTATTGTTCAGTGTTCTCCTGATGGCAGACTTATGTTACCTGATGGTACGATTAACATTAGCCAATGTGAGAGAAGCCTTTAGTTATACAGAAACTACATGGGGTTCCACTTTGAGTGATTTTTGTTGGTTTACCAAATAGATAGATAGATTCAATTTTATTGTCATTGCAAGTACAAGTACAGTGCAACAAAATGCATTAAGCATCTACCAGAACTGCAAATAGGAGCAATGTGCAACAGTGGTGCTGAATTTGTACCCGGTGGCTCGGTGGGTAGCACCGTCATCTCATAGTGAGAAAGTCCTGAGTTCAATCACACATGGAGCAGTCCGGGTTCTTTCTGTTTGGAGTCTGCATGTAATCCCTGTGTCTGCATGGATTTACTCTGCGTATTTAAAACAAATTATCTAATAGCAGCACATGGTTAATGAAGTTATTGTATGGAAACTTGTAATGACATATTTCAGAATGCTAATGAAATAACATGGGACTGTGGTAGCATAGTGGTTAAGGTACTGGACTATGGACCAAAAAGGTCCAGGGTTCAAATCCCACCTCTACCAAGCTGCCACTGTTAGGTCCTTGAGCAAGATCCTTAACCCACAACTGTTTGGCTTGTAAGGTTGTATCAATTCGAAGTCGCTCTGTATAAGGGCTGCTAAATGACATAAATGTAAATGCAAACTGTTTGACGTTGACTAAAGTACATCAATATTCTGACAATCATTTCATGAAGTCTGATCAAAGTCATATCAAAGAAATTCAATCAAGCTAGGCATGTTTATTAACAAAACTTGCCATGTGCCATATCTAACCCACACTTTCAGAAAGGCTCATAAGCAGTGTATGTCTCAAAGAGCCAGCAAAGAATGAACATAACTCACTTCTCTTCACTTTTAGAACAAACAGTTCTAAAAGTAATTTCGCCTTTTCATTAAAGCTTATGTTAGTTGTAGGCTCATGGGCTGTATTCAAAATTACATACTACTATACTTCATGCTATACTAGTATGTACTGTATACTGCCCCCTGTATGTAGTATGCAGTACCGTAACAAGTTCTGTCACATGATATAGCGTACGACCACACTACCTTCTGCACAATCGTCAGGTGACCATTTACCGCAGATTTATCTCAAAGTTATCTTTTCTTAACTTTTTTAGCCACATTCTGATGAGAACATTACCCCAATACCACAACTATATTCATATTTATACTTGTAGTTGGCAGCATCCTTTTCCGTAGGGTTAACTGACGCTATGTTGTTTTGGTGAAGCAGGCTGAGCTGAGTGAGGCCGCGTCGACTGATGGAATCCTGTACACAATAAAGATAGCTCCCCCTGCATACTAGAAAATCTGACCAGAGTACAACATTCGGGTATCATTAGGACACTACAGATTTTCATCTTGATCGCATACTGCTTAATACATACTACTTTTAGGCAGATGTAGCATACAAGTAGTGCATAGTACGCCATTTTGAATACAGCCATGGATTGGATTTAATCATACCCACAGTCACAAATGATTAATAACTAGTTCCAAGTTGTCCCCAGTAGCAACCTACAAGGAGCCTGTTTCACAAGATTTCAGATGTGTACCATGACTTTGGTCATCAGCTCTGATCAGCATATGAGAGCCAGTAAATTCTAAAACTAATAGGGCAAAGGTACTTTGAGAGATAACGGTTTGCGTTCAGGTTTGCATGCTGATTCCAGCTATGAAGTACTAATATCTGATTTTTTTTTTTTTAAGTCAAAAAAGAAAAACAAGAAATATAATATTATGACTCCTTCATTTGGGTACTTATTTGTTCTCTACATCCTTCAATCATTACTTTCAGTCTGACATAGACAAGTGGCATGAGATCAAAGGTGAAAGCATAAAAAATAAAGAAACACAAAGGACATGGAGAGATGGTATGGGATTGTGGTAGCCTAGTGGTTAAGGTATGGGCTAGGGTTCAAATCCCACCTCTTCTAAGCCGCCCTGCTGGGTCCTTCGGCAAGGCCCTTAACCCACAATTGCTTGGATTGTAATCAGCTGTAAGTCACTCTGGACAAGAGAGTCAGCTGAATTACTAAACGGCGTGTAAAAACAGTGCTAGCATTCCTGTAGGGATATCTGGCCTCTTTAAGGATAATATGAAAATAGCTTTAAAAATACTTCAAAAGCTGTTCTTTGCCAGAAAGAAGCAGCAAGAGAGCCTATTCCCAAAGAGCAGGGATTTCGGAGGAGATGAATAAGGAGAATCCACCCAGCTACCCACCAAGTCACCATGCCACTCCAGATGCTCTAGTAAATCTATAAATAAACTTCAATTATTTCATAATGCAGAGGCTCCAGTTTTAACTCGAACTAGAAAATTTATTCATATCAATCCTGTTCAATCCTACACCACTTACCAGTTAAATTCTGCATTGATTACAAAATACTTCTTGTAACATAAATTTCTACATGGCCTGGCCCCACGTCATCTGAGTGAACTCAGAGTCTTACAATACAGATCGTCTACATTGTTCGCAGTTAGTAGGACTTCTTTTAGTTCCTATATTTAAAAAAAGTCAAACCAGGGAGAAAGGCTTTCTCATACATGTCCCCCAACTATGGAATAAATTTCCCACTTTAGTTCGAGCTTCAGAAACTCTCCAAATTTTTAAGTCTAGGTTAAAAACAAGCTTATATGCACAGGCTTTTGGCTAGACTGGCATGGCTCGGGTTTTGGTCCATTTTGACACGATAGCATCAAGCAGTTGATGCAGAGTTGTTGGCTGCACATCCAAGATGCAAAGCTCCCATTCCACCACATCCCAAAGCTGCTCTATTGGAGCACCACAATCTGGTGACTATGAAGGAGTACAGTGAACTCACTGTCATATATAGGCAACCAGCTTGAAATCATGTGAGCTTTGTGACATGGGGTGATATCCTGCTGGAAATAGAAGATCATAAAGACATGGACATGGTCAGCAATAATACTCAGATAGGCTGTGGCATTTAAACGATGCTCAATTGGTATTAAGAGGCCCAAAGTGTGCCAAGAAAATAACCCCCACACCATTACACCACTACCAGCCTGAAGCATTCATACAAGGCATGAAACATGAATCCATTTTTTTTATGCCAAATTCTGACACTACCATCCGATTGTCGCAGCAGAAATTGAGACTGATCAGACCAGTCAACATTTTTCCAATTTCCTATTGTCCAACATTAGTGAGCCCATGCAAACTGTAGCGTCAGTTGCCTGTTCTTAGCCGATAGGAGTGACACACGGTATAGTCTTCTACTGATGTAGCACTTCTGCTTCAAGGTTCAATGTGGTTGTGTTTAAAGATGTTCTTCTGCCTACCTTGGGTGTAACGAGTGGTTATTTGAGTTACTGTAGGCTTTATATCAGCTCAAACCAATCTGGCCCTTCTCCTCTGACATCAACATGGCATTTTCACCCAGAGAGCTGCCACTCAATGGATATGTTCTTTTTTTTTCTGATCATTCTCCGTAAACCGCAGAGATGCCTGTGCATTAAAATCTCAGTAGATCAGCAGTTTCTGAAATACACAGACCCAGCCTGCCTAGCACTAACAACCATGCACACATTCGAAGTCACTTAAATTACCTTTCTTTCCCATTGTATTACTCGGTTTGAAATACCACAGGTCATCTTGACCATGTCTTCATGTCTAAATGCATTGATTTGCTGGTATGTGATTGGCTGATTAGATACCTGTGTTAACGAGCAGTTGAACAGGTGTACCTAGTCCTAGTCAAGTTATCAGTGACTTGAAGGGTGATGTTAAACCAGCAGAACCTGTTTTTAGTAGTCAGGTCTGTATATGCCACTTGTTCATCCAAAACAAAAGGTTTTTTTTTTTTAATTGCAGTAATGTTTTATGAAACCAACATCTAAATTTTTTATTAACAAACAGAATAACATCAAAGTAAATGCAGGTGTCACACTGTGTGCAAGAGTGATTGTGATGTGATTCTAAATGCCAGATATGCTATATTATCCTCAAAAAACACATTTTCTTTGTCTTGGCACTTACATTTCAGTTGCGCTTGTGAAGGTAGAGTGCATAGCACTATAACGACTATTCCCTGTGTGCTTCCCCTATATTAAAACTCCCAGCCACCACTGATACGGATCCACCACGGATGTATGTGAAAAAAATCTTTATTTTTTTTACATTTTAATAGACATTAATATGGAGAAATAGTTGACCTAAGCAAATACAAACCCCATAATTAAGAAATGAGAGTCACTCTTTTAGGAAACTAGCAAATGTTCTGAAAGTTTCAACAAGTACTACAATGAAACAGGCTCTTAAGACGATCTACCCAGTAAAGGAAGATGCCAAGCTACGACAGATAACAAGCATATTAGGCTCCCCAGTTAAATTACCAGTTAACCACATCACAAATTACAGCTGAAACGAATGCTTCACAGAGTTCTAGCAGCAAACACAACTCGAGATTAAGAATTAAAAGGGGATTGAGAGAATCAGTTCTGTATGGCAGTATTGCTGCATAAATAAACCTCTTGGATGTCAACAAGAAGAATATTTTGCTTGGGGAAAAGAACACATGCAGTGAACGCTAGAATGGAGAGGAAATCTGTTTTTCAGTCACATGATTTGCTGGAGATGTTGGAGATTTATACAAAACTGAAGGCGCACTGAACCAGCATGGCTACCACAGATTTCTGTAGTGGCACATCATTTTCGAGCTCCTAGTTGGACTGTCATGCATTTTCCAACAAGTTAACAACGCTAAGGTTGTCTTGAGGTTCAGTAAAATGTATCTTGCAGACATAGGAGGACAGGGAATGCTGCAACAGATGAATTACTCCTCAAAATCACCTTAACTAAACTCTATAGAGTTGGTTTGGAATGAGTTGAACCAAAGAGTAAGGGCAAGGCAGACAACTTGTCTAGGGAATATAGTCTTAAAAAAAAAAAAAGGACATTAAGCTACCATGTGCACATAGTAACTCTGCAGCTTCATTATCGGTGGCTTAAACTGACAGGACTTTAAAATTGTTACACATAACATGTGTGTAATACACAACTACTGCTTAATATAACTATAAAGTTGCTTTGACATGTGTTGTAAAATGTGCTATTCAAATATATTAAACTTGATCATGCATGCACAGAGCTAAAATCTACATATGCTTTTTTCATTCCATCCATGTGTTAATTAACCACGTTTTCATTGCCCACCTTGATCTTCCACGTGCATGAAGTTTGGTCAAGACTCCACAACAGTGTTGTTGTTGGACCTCACAAGAAGGCAAATGACCCAGTATAAGTGCACAAATCCATTTAATAATATGTACAATTTCTAAAGAATCAAACATCTGACATGGCCATCTCTCTGTGCACTGTCCTTATTCCCATTAAAAACTTGTGGGGTGAGCTTAAAGGTGACATGTTCTATCGATTGCCCAATTTTAGGGCAAGTTTTTAATGTTATTGAGGATCCAGAAGGACAAATGAATACCTAGCACAAGTATTTTTTCAAATATTTCAGTTTCCCTTATCTGCAGTTTTGCCATGGACAGCTAGTATTATTAAACTATGTTTTAGGAAATGTCTTGTTGCATCCCACTGTTGCCTGCATTGCTCTGAGCCCAGGATGTAAAAGACTGTGGTCAAGCAAACTGACCCAAAATACAAATGAGTCGATATTCCACGCTACACAGTAGTATGCTAAACTGAATTATTAATTAAACAGTAGACGGTATTACGTTACCAATTCGATTCACTGAAAACTGATCCCAGTCCAGTTTAAAATGACTCTACTATGCATGTTTTTTTTTCTTTTGTGACTGTCTTTTTTTTTCAGTGAGTGACATACTCAATAATGTCAGCTTGCGCATCGTTTAAACAACAATTTCATAGCCATTACATATCGCACCCATACACATGACTACATAACAGTATAGTAACAATAGAAAAATAAACATCTGCTCATCAAACATCAACAATTTGCGTACGTGTGAGAGAGAGAGTCAGAGAGAGAGAGACATCTTCACACTGAAAATACTTCTGTTCAAGAGACCTGCTAATTAGCAGAGGAATCTCACCAAAGCCCTCCAGCCAGAAAGACAGGTGAAAAGAACAAGATATATTATATAAATATAAGATGTCACAGCTTGATAGTTTGCTACTGTTTGGTAAAATAAAAGCTGCTGCCACCCTTCAATGGATGGAATAAATAAGATGTATCCAAGAAGTTGAATCTGTTCATCTGGACATAGATTTTGTTGGAGAAACGTTTCGTCACTCATCTAAGTGACTTCTTCAGTCTCAGCAGTTGGAAAAATTTCCCCAATCTTATATACAGCACGTTGCATAACGACTGGTACCAGCACCATTGCATAACAATGGGACCGGTGATCAGTTTAATATGCAGATTTACAAAGCCATTAACGACAATGGCCACGTGTGCCATTCACACATGATTGGGGAAGGGCTGCAATGGCTCCATTGTAAGATGGTGAGAGGTGTACTCTGAGGCCCCCTCCTCGGTTCAGGGATGGACGTTCCCTTTTTACAAAAATGGCTTCTTTTACCCCACGTTCAAACCATCGTTCCTCCCTATCAAGGATCTTCACGTCTTCATCCTTGAAAAAGTGGCCACTGGCCTGTAGGTGGGTGTAAACCGCAGAGTCCTGACCTGATGAGGTAGCTCTTCTATGTTGTGCCATCCATTTCGCCAGTGGCTGTTTGGTTTCCTCGATGTACAATTCCTGACAATCCTCCCAGCACTTAACAGCATACACTACATTACTCTGTTTGTGCTGGGGGACCCGATCCTTGGGGTGGACCAGTTTCTGGACGTGTTTTGGGGTTTGAAAGCCACCGAGACGCTGTGTTTGGAAAATATGCGTCTCAATTGTTCCGATGTTCCTGCCACATATGGAATCACCACTGGTTTACGCTTAGACTGCGGTTGTTGTTCTCCTCTCGTCGATCTGCTGGAGCACTGTTTGGGCGTCTTACCGGCTTT
Organism: Ancistrus triradiatus; assembly: GCA_025084515.1. Taxonomy (NCBI): domain Eukaryota; kingdom Metazoa; phylum Chordata; class Actinopteri; order Siluriformes; family Loricariidae; genus Ancistrus; species Ancistrus triradiatus. The sequence continues at coordinate 369,508 of JAJAGP010000229.1, forward strand.
GACAAAGGCCCAGTTCGGATAACCACATTTGCCCAGGGCCTGCTTAATGTGAGATTTCTCTCCATCCTTGGCCGCTGTGCAGTGGGGACGCTGTTCTCTCGTGGTACAGTGTCTGGATAACTCCTAGTTTGTTGCTCCAGTGGATGGATGAGATCAAACCTGGAGCACAAACTAGGAGTCATCAGGACACTGTACCACCGAGCAGACAGCGTCCCCACTGACAGGGCGGCCAAGGATGGAGAGAAATCTCACATTAAGCAGGCCCTGGGCAAATGTGGTTATCCGAATTGGGCCTTTGTCAAAGCCGGTAAGACGCCCAAACAGTGCTCCAGCAGATCGACGAGAGGAGAACAACAACCGCAGTCTAAGCGTAAACCAGTGGTGATTCCATATGTGGCAGGAACATCTCAACAATTGAGACGCATATTTGCCAAACATCGCATCTCAGTGGCTTTCAAACCCCAAAACACGCTACGCCAGAAACTGGTCCACCCCAAGGATCGGGTCCCCCAGCACAAACAGAGTAATGTAGCATACGCTGTGAAGTGCCAGGAGGATTGCCAGGAATTGTACATCGGGGAAACCAAACAGTCCCTTGGCGAAACGGATGGCACAACATAGAAGAGCTACCTCATCAGGTCTGGACTCTGCGGTTTACACCCACCTACAGGCCAGTGGACACTCTTTCAAGGATGAAGACGTGCAGATCCTTGATAGGAGGAACGATGGTTTGATTGAAGTGGGGTAAAAGAAGCCATTTTTGTAAAAAGGGAACGTCCATCCCTGAACCGAGGAGGGGGCCTCAGAGTACACCTCTCACCATCTTACAATGGAGCCATTGCAGCCCTTCCCCAATCATGTGTGAATGGCACACGTGGCCATTGTCGTTAATGGCTTTGTAAATCTGCATATTAAACTGATCACCGGTCCCATTGTTACGCAATGGTGCTGGTACCAGTCGTTATGCAACGTGCTGTATATAAGATTGGGGAAATTTTTCCAACTGCTGAGACTGAAGAAGTCACTTAGATGAGTGACGAAACGTTTCTCCAATAAAATCTATGTCCAGATGAACAGATTCAACTTCTTGGATTTTCTTACCTGGATCATTGAGCATGCATCAAAAATAAGATGTATATTTGTAATTAGAGGATTGGATATAGAGAACCCTTACCTCTGGACTTGGATGAGAAAGTGAGTGACAGTTGGGCAAATAGGTCTGGGTTCTCAAACCTTTCCTCTTTCACTTTGATCCAAAAGCAGTTCTCTGCCATCTCCTGAGGTACAATCTGCAATCACATTTAAATAACACTATTTTCAAAATGCAAAAACACAAACACACATGCACATACCCACTTAAGGATTTGGCTATTATAATAAGGATGTTATAATTCTAGATATATTTCCTGTTAAATTGTGTTCGTGTGGCCCTTAATTCATTTTAGTAAACTTGGGGGGAAGAAAAAGAAAAAAAAAAAAATATATATATATATATATATATATATATATATATATATATATATATATATATATATATATATATATATATATATATATACACACACACACACACACACACACACACACACACACAACTATTGAGTGGTATCGCAGTTAAAATTGTAAACTCTAGAATACTGAACACATTACCCTCATAGCTAATAACTCTATATGTATAGTAAGGGTGTACTCACACTAGGCACCGGGCCAGAGCACGAAAGGGGAGGGGGGACAAACACGCTCTGGCCCGCACTCACACTAGCCTCTCACAGAAACGAGCTCCGGCGCGCTTTCGTCATCACCATGCTCGCTCGCGCAGCACACTTCATGGTTGTATGATCGGGTGAACACATACGTTTATGCCGTTCTTTGCTTTCGTTTTGTGCGCGCTGTGCAGATGCCTCCGTAAGCACCAGATGCCAAAAAATAGTTCATCATCAGTACATTTATTATAAGGCTTATTAGGGCTGTGTGTCAGCGCGCAGAGAGAAACAAAACGTCACATAGTAAGTACAAGCATAAAGTCCGCTGTACAGCCGAAATACAGTGCATCGCATAATCTATGCACCTTATTATAAGGCTTATTAGAGCTGTGTGTCAGCGCGAACAAATAGAAATAAAAAAAAGTCACATATTAAATACAAGCAGGAAGTCCGCTGTACAGCACGATAAGGCGAAATACAGTGCGTCGCATAATCAATACACCTTATTATAAGGCTTATTAGGGCTGTGTGTCAGAGCGAACAAAGAGAAATAAAAAAGCCCTGCATAAGCAGAGTGTCTGATGTGCAGTATAAGAAGTCGGAACACAGTGGCTGCAATATCAATGCATTTATTATAAGACGTATTAGGGCTGTGTGTCAGCGCGAACAAAACGAAACAAAAGAAGTACATTATTACCGGATCACATATGTACAACAATGAAGTGCGCTGTGCTGTGTGAGCGTGTCTGTGATGACGAAAGCGTGCCGGAGCGCGATTGCACATACTACAAACGTAGCTGGAGTCCAGCGAACCCTGCTCAGGCCCACCCATTTCAAGCTGGCCCAAGTGCGATTCGTGATTCGGGCCCCTGCGCGATTGGGAGCACTCACACTAGCCGAATTGCCTAGTGTGAGTACACCCTAAGTATGACTACAGGATTTATTGGCAATATCAGCAATCTGTAGGCAGATCAGGAGTATTTTTGTGTTCATAAAATGTCATTGTTTTCTGTTTTTTCAATAATAACAGTTCACGAAAACCATTACGCAAATGAATGATTATTAGAACAATTGCTATCACAATAACTTCTAAAAGGTGACAAAGCATTATTCAGTTCTCATAATACAAAACAGCACTTAAGACAGGAGGCAATGAAAATATGAGGGCCAAGTTTCTAACATAGACTCCTGAGTAAAGTGTGTAAATGAAGACAGCAGCGATAAAAACAATGCAATATCTATGTCACTCATAAAAGTTCCGCTATCATTATATGTACTTGCCTGTTTTACTTTCATGAAGTGAGAGTAGGCTGTCTCTTCAGTGTATATAGCTCAAAAAGTACCGTTACTATAAGGTGCAGTATAACCTGACCTATTTTGAAGAACACTGCCAATTTTAACATAATAGCTGACTTTCACTGTAGCAACAATATTGTTGCCTACACATATGAGGTTTAAAAGTCCAGAATGAAACTGTGGTTAGATCACACTTAAGAGGGAGAAGTTTCACACTAAATAAATGGTATCAAATGGACACATTCACATAAAAAATAAAAAAAATAGTCCTCTCATTCCACAGTCAGATGCAAAAAGAAACCAAAAGAAGAAAAAGTCATGTCCAAAAAAAATAAAAAATAAAAAAAAAAACATTGTCGGGTCCATATAGAGAATTTCTTCAGAAATGTGTTCATTTCCTTTCCTAAGGAAGTGATTTTAACATTCACTTTGAAAATGAGCAAGATCCACATAAAATTGCATGAGAGTCAATTTTAAAAACTATTTGTATTGCTTAGAATTTATAAGACCGACTCACTGCTGTAACTATACCTTCAATCTACTATTAACTGTTTCATAACACTCAGTCCACCAATAAAAAAGGTGTAATTTGATTCAGACCTCTCCTTAGTAACACTACTTCCATCACTTTCTTCAAGCAATGTAATATTTAGTAACTTTAAATTTGCGCTTTTATAAACGCAGAGAAATTAACTAATGCATATGTAATCTTGACGGTGAATTATTGTAACGATTTAATACTGCTCTAGTAAATTTATAAACAATTTCCAGTTAGTTCATAATGTTCCAGGTTGGCGCTAACTACGACTAGAAAATTTGATCATAGGCACTGGTTACCAGTTAGGATTTGCATTCATTACAAAATGGTTCATGTAACATATAGCATTCTTCATAGCTTGGCCACACAGTATCACAGTGAACTCAGAGTCTTACAATCCAGAACATGTACTTCGTTCACAAGATGCAGGATTGCATAAGCTCTTAGAATTAAAAAGTCATAGCAGTAGTAAGGGCATTCTCAAATAGCTGTTTTTAATCTAGACAAAGATTGGAAGTGTGTCCCAATCCCAAGCAAATATGGAGAAGTCATTCCATAACGTGGGGGGCAGTGTTCTTAACATCAATATCCAGTATTCCAGGAATACCCCTTCCCCTCCTCCTATTGACTGAGGATTCCATGCCACCAAAACTGTTACCTGCTAGATGATATGAGAACCTTCAGTTACCACATTTATAAATAAATAAATAAATAAATAAATAATAACAGATAAATAATGCCCAATTTATTATATTGTCTGTAAAACATGTTCACTCATTTATTATTTCATGTTTTATTATTGTTAGTTTACCTTTAAAATGTACTGTTATTTATTAATTATTATTATTAATAATATATTAGCATTATTTACTATTTTTGTTTTTTGTATTATCTCTGTTTTAATTATTCAATTTGTTAAAGATAACTACTCGTAGCATATCTGGGAGGAATAACGCAAGTGCTACATTTCTCCCGCAATGACTTTGCTGCACATGCCTGTTTCAGAGCAGTTCTTACAAATGTGCAACTTCAGAAAACAAACCAGGAAAAATGAAAACATTTTTGCACTCTCTATAAATTCCAAATTGTATCACACATACACTTCTTTGAGGCAGCAGCCCAAACAATAAGACACTCTGATTCATAATAGCGAAATTAAACTTCTATGTAAACTAATTACACATAAACCATTGTAATTTTCATGTCTTTCTTAAATGCAATGATTAATAATCTACAACCCAGAAAAATTCTACAAAACATTGGGCTAATTACTACGTAATCCCCAGTGTGTGTTATACCATGCCCTGCATAATTAAAGTTCCATAAAATTTGCTAGTAAATAAAATTGTTAATGTTGTAACATTGCAAAAAATCCAACCATAACACATTTTAGATTTAGATTTTAGATTATAAAATGTAAATGTAGAAAAGTAAGCTGGTTGTCCATTCATCTACAATGAGACCAATTATCTACTCACGGACGAAACTAGATACTAAAAGACAATATCCTGGAAAGATCACACCAAGTAAACAATGAGCCAGACTAAAGAAGAGTTAAGAAAGCGTTGGAAAGAAACAGAAAAAATAAATACTATCTGGGTGTAGAGCTCTGTGTTTGGAGGGAAAGCACGCATCTCAAACACGCCAAAATCAACACCTCTTTCCAACTGTAAAACTATAATGGAGGGAACAACATGAGTTTTGGTTGGCTTACTTGCTTGATGATTGTAAACTGTAAAATTCCTGAGGAAGCAATTAGCTAATTTATATCAACAAATTAAAAGAATGTCAGTTCATCAGTTCTTTAGCTGAACGTTAATCAAAGAAAGATGGAACAAGACAATAACCAAAAACACAACAGAGCAGTAACTACAGAATTACTTTTAACTGTGTGTTTATAATTGTGAATTTAGTACTGATTTACTGCCAGAATTATGTCTACAGAATACCTTTTGAATAGATGCTGTAAAATATCATGCTTTCTGTAATAATCAATCATGCTGCTGTTCAAGAATTATACAAACTGCTATGTTCATCCTTTTGGCTTGGTTTCTAAATAGGATCCGAAATTAGCAAAAAATAAATAAATACACCTGCTTGCTTGGGAACCGCCTTTCACTTACCTACACAAACACTTCAGTTATACAGTACTGTGCAAAAGTCTTTGGCATTCTATATGTTTTCAGTTTATATTCTGCGTATTAAGTTTTAGCTGTCACTGCACTTTGTAGTTTTACAATTACAGAATGTAGTCAATCTATTTCTCTACATACTTTATTATTCCCCCTGTTCTCTAATGGTCAGGACCCCCACAGGACCACAGCTCAGGTACCATTTTGGTGGTAGACCAATCTCAGTACTGCCGTGACGCTGACATGTTGGTAGTGTGTTGGTAGTCTGTGGGTGGCACTGATATGAATGTATCTAAACCATCTATGGACTGAAAATATTACAAAATATTATAAAAAAAAAATAAACCAGCCAAAAATGTCCAGCCACCGGCATCCTGTAGACGGAGTCCTGTGAGCACTGCTGAAGGATTAGATGATGGGTAACACAAACCGTTCAGCAACAGATGAGCTCCTGTCTCTAACTTTACATCTGCCTAAGATAGTCCCAACTTTTGAGCAATGACTTGGTGAATAAATCTAATTTATTTGTTATCCTCACATAAATACTGTGCTCAAATATTTTATTTCTGTGCTGTTCTATAAAAGCCATACCAATTTGGAACCAAAAGGTAAAATACAACAGTGACAAGTAGTTATCAATAAAAATGGCATGTCACAATTTCGACTGGAAATATAAAATTTCTTTAAATTAAAACTAAACAATGCATACATAATGTCTATTGAAAGCAAATTGGAGTACTGTTATTGCAAGACTTTACAAAACCAGCTTTTATTTTTATTCCAATTCTCTTATCACCCTTCTGTCACACTACCCCAGAATATGTTAGCACTGTATTTACCTTTTAAATTAAAACAAACTTCTCTGGGCTTGTTTGTTGGTTTACTTTGCTTGTTAGCTGTTGGGCGTTACTTTCTATAGTACAATGTTCTGACATCATTACCTTAGACCAGTTGACTCTCTTCATGACTGTGTCAGGTTTATAGATCTTCTTGGGCTCCAGACCATATGGTAGTGTTTGGACAGCAGAAGCTGCAGGGAGTCCCGGTGCTCCAAGGAAAGGTGGAGGAGGTGGAAGACCTCCCCCAGGAGGTGGGGGACCATAGCCAGGTGGTGGTGGTGGTGGTGGCGGCGGAGGAGCCCCCATACTTGCTGGAAAGGGGGCTGGAGGGGGTGGAGGGGGTAGAACTCCTCCTGATGGTAAAGAAGGAGCAACTCCCACTATCAATGACTGAGCATTTGGAGCTTTATCGGATGTTACCTGGAAACAAACAAGCAGAGAGTCAGTGAAATATTTATTCACATCAGAATCCTATGCTATGTCCTGAGCTCAAAGCTGGCTTTTTTCACCATAATATGTACAACTCCAAATCAGAAAAAGTTGGGCCAGTATGGAAAAATGGAAAAATATATAATTTATATACACACACACACATATATATATATATATATATATATATATATATATATATATATATATATATATATATATACACACACACACACACACACACACACACACACACACACACACACACATATATATGTATACACATATGTACATACATATACACACACATATATACAGTGGGGCAAAAAAGTATTTAGTCAGTCACTGATTGTGCAAGTTCTCCGACTTAGAAAGGTCTGTGATTTTCATCATAGGTACACTTCAACTATGAGAGACAAAATGAGAAAAAAAATCCAAGAAATCACATTGTAGGATTTTTTAAAAATTTGATGTGTAAATCATGGTTTAAAATAAGTATTTGGTCACCCACAAACAAGCAAGATTTCTGGCTCTCACAGACCTGTAACTTCTTTAAGAAGCTCTTCTGTCCTCCACTCGTTACCTGTATTAATAGCACCTGTTTGACGTCGTTATCTGTATAAAAGACACCTGTCCACAGCCTCAAACAGTCAGACTCCAAACTCAAC
>JAJAGP010000229.1:377212-574412 GCA_025084515.1 Ancistrus triradiatus
ATATGTTATTTGTATATACATATATACATATAAATATATATATATTTATATACATATATACACATATATATATATACACACACACACACACACACACACACACACACACACACACACACACACACACACAGTGTCCCTGAAGTTCTGTCGCTTATCCATGTTGCGGAAACAAAAGCTTATAACCTATATTGACCTAAATATTGATCATTTAAATGAACACAGAAAGGTCAGATTTTGGCAAGACAAAAGTTTTGTCGCCAACAGAAAGTAATGTGAAAATCAAACAAATAATTTACTTCAAATACAAAGATATGCTTCATAACATTGGTGAATGAAGTTGTGGTGCTATCAGAGCCATATTTAATATTTTGTGTGACTTCCATGAGCTTGAAGGACTGCATGCATGCGGTTCGACAATGATTCATACAATTTATTGATGAAGTCATCAGGAATAGCAAAGAATGCAGTCTTACATGCCTCCCAGAGTTCATCAAGATTCTTTGGTTTTGTGTTCCAAGCTTCCTCTTTCATCCTACCCCAAACATGCTCAATGACGTTCATGTCTGGTGACTGGGCTGGCCAGTCCTGGAGCACCTTGATCTTCTTCGCCTTGAGGAACTTTGATGTAGAGATGGATGTATGAGATGGAGCACCATCCTGCTGCAAAATGTGACCCCTTTTATGATTGGGAATGTAAGAGGTAGCTAATACTTCTTGATATTTTAGGCTATTGATATTGCTTTCCACCTTGCAAATGTTTCACACACCCCCATATTGAATGAAACCCCAGACCATGATCTTTCCACCACCAAACGTAACTGTTTTCTGGGTGAATCTTGGATCCATACTGGCTTCAGTAGGTCTCCTGCAGTATTTGCGGCGGCTGTGGTGTAATTCAACTGAAGATTCATCTGAGAAATCCACCTTCTGCCACTTTTCCAGCGTCCATCCGTTTAGCAGGCTGTGGGCCTTGGCAAATGCCACACGGTTTTTTAATTGCCTTTTGTTTAGTGCTGGCTTCTGGGCACTGATTTGACCATGGAGGCCATTTTGAGACAGAATCCTACAAACTGTACTAGTTGACACAGGGACTTGGTGACCAGGCCTGGTGGAGCTCTGCTGCAGTGGAAGAGGTGCTGGCATTGGATTTTCTAACCAACAAACGTTCCTCCCGAGCAGTTGTCTTGCAGGATCTGCCGGACCTGGGCTTGTCAAAAACATCTCCAGTCTCGTCAAACCTTTTTTTAAATTCTTTGTACTTGACGTTGAGACACATTAAAGTTGCCAGCCACCTCTGCAGTGGATCTGGCCTTCAGCCTCTTGATAATCAAAGCTTTTGTCGCAGGGTGGATTTTTGGCATGTTGTCAGAGGTCAAGTTGCAGTTCAAGTGAAGGTCTGGGGTGCTGGCGTTCTTTTTATACACACCCACTAATTAACCGATCAATTAGTGAGCACAGCTGAGGCTGTAAACTAGGATTGGGTGCATTATATGACACGGCGACAAAACTTTTGTCTTGCCAAAATCTGACCTTTCTGTGTTCAGTAAATGATCAATATTTCTGCAGTGAAGCAAATTTATTTTCGCAAATTAAACCTCATTTGGGTGGGTTTCAGCTTCCATATGACTCATTTCTAAAACTAATGGATGAATTTAAAGTCAGGTTATAATCTTTTCTTTCTACAACATGGATAAGCGACAGAACGTCTGTCAGGGACTGTACACACTGCTCAGAAAAATTAAGGGAACACTCAAATAACACATTCCAGATCCGAATGAATGAAATATTCACAATGAATACTTTGTTCTGTACACAGTTGAATGTGCTGACAACAAAATCACAGAAAAATCATCAATGGAAATCAAATTTATTAGCCAATGGAGGCCTGGATTTGGAGTCACACACAAAATTAAAGTGGAAAAACACACTACAGGCTGATCCAACTTTGATGTAATGTCCTTACATTAACTCTTGGACAGCCTGTGGTGCAACGTGAAATCGGATTCAGGTCTGGGGAACGGGCACGCCAGTCCATAGCTTCAATGCCTTCATCTTGCAGGAACTGCTGACACACATGAGGTCTAGCATTGTCCTGCATTAGGAAGAACCCAGGGCCAACCGCACCACCATATGGTCTCACAAGGGGTCTGAGGATCTCATCTCGGTACCTAATGGCAGTCAGGCTACCTCTGGCTAGCATATGGAGGGCTGTGCGACCCTCCAAAGAAATGCCACCCCACACCATTACTGACCCACTGCCAAACCGGTCATGCTGAAGGATGTCGCAAGCAGCAGATCGCTCTCCACTGCATCTCCAGACTCTGTCACATCTGTCACATGTGCTCAGTGTGAACCTGCTTTCATCTGTGAAGAGCACAAGGCGCCAGTGGCAAATTTGCCAATCCTGGTAATCTTGGCAAATGCCAAGCGTCTTGCAGGGTGTTGGGCTGTGAGCACAACCCTCATCTGTGGATGTCGGGCCCTCATCCCATCCTCATGGAGTCGGTTTCTAACCGTTTGTGCAAACATGTGCCCTGCTGGAGGTCATTTTGCAGGGCTCTGGCAGTGCTCCTCCTGTTCCTCCTTGAACAAAGGCGGAGGTAGCGGTCCTGCTGTTGGGTTGTTGCTCTCCTACAGCCTCTTCCATGTCTCCGAGTGTACTGGCCTGTCTCCTGGTAGCGCCTCCAGCCTCTGGACACTACACTGACAGACACAGCAAACCTTCTTGCCACAGCTCGCATTGATGTGTCATCATGGATGAGCTGCACTACCTGAGCCACTTGTGTGGGTTGTAGAGTCCGTCTCATGCTACCACGAGTGTGAAAGCACCACCAACATTCAAAAACGACCAAAAAATCAGCCAGAAATCACAGATACCGAGAAGTGGTCTGTGGTCCCCACCTGCAGAACCACTCCTTTATTGAGTGTATCTTGCTAATTGCCAATCATTTCCACCTGTTGTCTATTCCATTTGTACAACAGCATGTGAAATTGATTGTCAATCAGTGTTGCTTCCTAAGTGGAAACTTTGATTTCATAGAAGTTTTATTTACTTGGACTTATATTGTGTTGTTTAAGTGTTCCCTTTATTTTTTTGAGCAGTGTATAAATTCTTACATTTACTTTTATTTAATTGCAGACAGTATGAACTTCATGTATTCATGTTTTTTTCTGGTCAACTTCATTTCGTCCGTTAATGAACATCCATTCCTGCATTTCAGGCCTGCAGCACATTCCAAAAAAGTTGGGACTGGGAAAATTTAGGACTAGTGATGTAAAAGAAACTAAATAATGGTGTGATTTCAAGTAGGTACTGTCAACAGGTGATTATAACCATGATTTGGTACAAAAGCAGCATCTACGAGTCTATGAGGAGTAAAGATGAGCAGAGGATCTCCAGTTTGTCAACAAATATGTATGAAAATTTTTGAAATGTTTAAGAAAAATGTCCCTCAAAGAAAGACAGAAAGGGATTTATATATTTCTTCCTCCACAGTGCATAATATCATTAAATAATTCAAGGAATCTGGAGGAATTTCACTGCGTAAAGGGCAAGAGCACACGCCTAAACTGAGGAGACGTGAGCTCCGATCGCTCAGACAGCACTGCATCAATAACGGTCATTCATCAATAGCTGATGTAACCACATGAGCAAGGGATTACTTTATGAAACATTTGTCAAGCACTACAATATGGAGTTGCATTCAGAAATGACACTTAAATCGTTACTGTGCAAAAAAGAAGCCTTATGATAACCATGTCCAAAAGCAGCGTAGACTTCTCTGAGCTTAGAGGAATCTGGGATGGAGAATCACCAAGTGGAAACATGTACAGTGGGGCAAAAAAGTATTTAGTCAGCCACTGATTATGCAAGTTCACCTATAGTGGGGCAAAAAAGTATTTGGTCAGCCACTTATTGTGCAAGTTCTCCTACTAAGAAAGATGACAGAGGTCTTTAATTTTCATCATAGGTACACTTCAACTATGAGAGACAAAATGAGAAAAAAAAATCCAGGAAATCACATTGTAGTATTTTTAAAGAATTATAGTGGAAAATAAGTATTTGGTCAATAAATCTGGTTCAACTCAATACTTTGTAACATAACCATTGTTGGCAATGACAGAGGTCAAACGTTTCCTGTAAGTCTTTACCAGGTTTGCACACACTGTAGCTGGTATTTTGGCCCATTCCTCCATGCAGAGCTCCTCTAGAGCAGTGATGTTTTGGGGCAACATGGACTTAACTCCCTCCACAAATTTTCTATGGGGCTGAGGTCTGGAGACTGGCTAGGCCACTCCAGGACCTTGAAATGCTTTTTACGGAGCCACTCCTTCGTTGCCCAAGCGGTGTGTTTCGGATCTTCAATGCTCTAACTGATGGAAGGAAGTTCTGACTTGAAATCTCACGATACATGGCCCCATTCATTCAAAACAGCTCCAAATCATGAAGTTTTCACCTTCATGCTTCACAGTAGGTATGGCGCAACTCAGAATTCTTCTTCCTCCAAACACGGCGAGTTGAGTTTTTACCAAAAAGTTGTATTTTAGTATCATCTGACCACATGATATTCTCACAATCATCTTCTGGATTATCCATATGCTCTCTGGCAAACTTCAGACGGGCCTGGACATGTACTGGCTTAAGCAGGGGGACACGCCTGGCACTGCAGGATCTGAGTCCCTCTCGGTGTAGTGTGTTACTGATGGTAGCCTTTTCACTTTGGTCCCAGCTCTCTGCAGGTCATTCAACAGGTCCCTCTGTGTAGTTCTTGGATTTTTGCTCACCGTTCTCATGACCATTTTGACCCCACAGGATGAGATCTTGTGTGGAGCCCCAGATTAAGGAAGATTATCAATGGTCTCGTATGTCTTACAATTGCTCCCACAGTTGATTTAGTCACACCAACCTGCTTGCCTATTGTACATTCACTCTTCCCAGCCTGGTGCAGGTCTACAATTTTCTTCCTGGTGTCCTTCGACAGCTCTTTGGTCTTGGCCATGGTTGAGTTTGGAGTCTGACTGTTTGAGGCTGTGGACAGGCTTCTGTTATACAGATAACGAGATCAAACAGGTGCCATTAATACAGGTAAAGAGTGGAGGACAAAAGAGCTTCTTAAAGAAGTTACAGGTCTGTGAGATCCAGAAATCTTGCTTGTTTTTGGGTGACCAAATACTTATTTTCTACCATTACATCATTATAAATCCTACAATGTGATTTCCTGAATTTTTTTCTCATCTTGTCCCTTATAGTTGAAGTGTACCTATGACAAATTACAGACCTCTCTCATCTTTCTAAGTAAGAGAACATGCACAATCAGTGGCTGACTAAATACTTTTTTGACCCACTGTATGTGTTTCTCTGCCTCTCTGAGCTTGTTTCTCACACCAGATAACTGATCAGGTTAAAGACAGAGAGGGACATAGGCTGGTTAGTGAGACATCTTAGAAAAGCCATCTATCAGCAGCTCTGCAGTTACCGCCAAAGTAATGGTATTCATGAAACATTTCAGTCAGTATTCAGGCCCCATCATAGTACTGAAACAGCATTAATTAGGGTACTAAATGATTTATTAATGTCCTAAGATAATGGATGCAATCCTTTTCTTTTTATGTTAGATTTAAGTGCAGCATTTGACATTATAGATCACAATGTTTTACTGAATAGACAAAAAAACATTGTAGGTGTTATGGGATTGGTACTTTTTTTTATTTAAATCCTACTTGACCAACCGGTACCAGTTTGTTTATGTGAATGACCTGCGCTCTAAGCTCTCAAGAGTGAAGTATGGTGTGACTCAGGTGTCAGTGCTTGGTCCGCTTTTATTCTCTCTGTACATGCTGTCACTAGGCTCAATTATTCGTTAACACGGCATTAGTTTCCACTGCTATGCAGATGATATACAGCTGTACATATCAGCCATACCAAATGACGGCCTTACAATGAGCCAAATTTAGGACTGTATCAAGGAAATAAAAAAAATGGATGCGGTTTAATTTTTCTTTACTTAACTCCGATAAAACTGAGGTTTTATTAGTGTAACCCAAGGTTGTGAGAGACAGGTTGGCTACATCTGTCCTAAATCTAGATGACTATTCAGTATTGCCCAGTCCATCTGTTTAAAAAAAAAAAAAAAAAAAAAAAAAGACTTGATTCAGATCTCTCCTTTGATGCACACATTAACAACATTACTCGAATTGCTTTCTTGCAGTTACGCAATATAAAAAAGAAATAAAGCTTAGAAATATCCTCTCTTTTAGTAATGCAGAGAAACTAGTTCATGCGTTTAGGGCCTCAAGGTTGGATTAATGTAACGCTTAACTTACTGGATGCTCTAGTAAATCTATAAATAAACTTCAATTAGTTCAAAATGCAGTGACTTGAGTGCAAACTCAAAGTAGAAAAGTACTCAATCAGTCCTGTTCTATCATCACTGCACTGGTTACCATTTAAATTCCACATTGATTACAAAATACTTCTTATAACATATAAAGCTCTACAGGACCTGGCCCACATTATCCGAGTGAACTCCTAGAGTCTTACAATCCAGCTCGTCTACTTTGTTCGCCGGATGCAGGACTTCTGTTGGGTCCTAGAATTAAAAAAGTCACTGCAAGGCTTTCTCATACATGCCCCCTCAACTATGGAATAAATCTCCGACTTTAGTTTGAGATTCAGACACACTCCAAATTTTTAAGTCTAGGCTAAAGACATACTTATTTACACAGGCTTTTGACCAGACTTCGACTGTGATGCAAGGCTCGGGTTACTGGGGCTGGAGCCTGGATCCCTGTCTGTCTGGCTTGTCATGCCTTGTCCTTTGGCCCGGAGTGTCTGCTGGGCGGTCTGGCTGGGCTGAGCTTTGGTTCTCTTGACTTGTGCATCCCTGCCTTAGACTAAGGGCAGAGCTGGGGGTTCATAGTCAAAAAGTTTTGTGGTGAATTGGGACGTTGGGTTGATGTCTTCTGCCTCCCATGAGGTTGCTGATTTCTCATGTGATCCCTCTTATCGGTGTTCTCCTCTTTCTAGCTATGCTGCTATAGCTAATACTGTCTCATGCTACACATGGCATCAGTAGTTGTTAATAGACTCTGTGCTCCTAATCAACAACCAACTACATTTTCTGTTTTCTCTCCGAGCTGTGTTTCGGTACCAGTTCCAGCCCCACACATGATGTCCACCCGCTTCAACTCCACTCATGTTGTTTCCATCACCAGTTCCATCCCACCATACTCGGGCCACACAGGGGGCAGTAATTCTCTCCGTCTTCCGGTTAGCTGGAGACAAAGTGCTGGCAAGGACTTTCCTGCTTAGACTTAAGATCCTAGAGTGACTCCGGTATCGGACTACATAATGCCAATATGCATATTTTACATTATTTCATTTGAATTATCACTATTAAAACGTATTTGTTTCGATAAATTAGCTTCATTCTTACATTTATAATCCATGCCATTCAAGGAGTATGAGTCCCTTTTTGAGTCTTGGTCCTCTCACCGTTTCTTCCTCATAAAGCTTAGGGAGTTTTTCCTTGCCACTGTCACCCTAGGCTTGCTCAATTTGGGATTGGTCATAGATATTAGAAGAGAATCTAAAATTATAAAGTTGCAGTGCAACAATGCTCTATTAAACACTCTCAGCACAGAGGAGAGAAAATGCACCGTTTTACATACATACATACACACACACACACACACACATATATATATATATAAAAAACAGTGCATTTTCAATTGCATTCACATTGTCGATTCTCTACACATTCTTTGCTGGGGACACCATCCATTTTTAAAAAATAAATAAATAAATAAAATAAAAATTGTTCTTAGTATTTAATAGTTGTCTTAGGTTTAATTTGTATGTTGTATTAGTAGCCGTGTTGTTGTGCTCAGTTAGCCTTCCTCGTTTGTTAGCCTTGTTAGCTTGTTTCCATGTGTTAGATGCTTTTCGTGTTACTTGTTATTAGTTTAGTTCTGTGTGGTTTGTTTGTATGCTTCACAATGTTCACTGTTAATAAAACCTGCACCACTTGCACTTACGTTCGCCTCCTGTGTCCTCCCTTGCCCTAAGCGTGACAGTAAGTCAGACCGTGTAAAGGACGTAGCAAGTGTGTCCCCAGTACTCCGTAGCATGTGGTCAGAGTCCTCAGAGGATGAGTATCCGGAGGACTACCTAAAGTGGAAATATCAGCCTGCCTTAACACAGTTCAGCCTGTACTCTGAAATGGAGATTTACTGTCCTGCCGTTACTCTCTAAAATCCGGACAGTGGAGTCTCTCGCTTAACCAAGAGGCGCCGCAGGAAGTGGAGGACCACACACGCTAGCTCAGCGCCAAAGCCCACGCCCGCTAGCTCGATGCCGGAGCCCACACTCACTAGCTCAAAACCTGAGCCCGCTATCATCACGTCTGCATCTCCATACACTACTCACCAGCCCCGGTCACAGCTTGCCAGCCACATGCTGGATCCCCCTCTCGCCAGCTGTTCTAGTATTCTCCGGATCAAGTCAGTTTCGACACTCTCCAGCCCCAGTGAGATACCTGCACCCCCGCATTCGCTTTTAACCCCTTCTCACCTGGCGATAGAGCGAGCCAGTGAGATACTGCAGGGGGTTTTGGAATCTGTGCGCTCCACCAGAGAGGCGATTTGCAGTGTGTATAGCTGAGGAGACTGAGCTGGAGAAACTTATCATGGACTGAGGGGCTGTGCTGGGAGCTATGGACTCAGCAGTGATGCAGGGACTCGCGATTGCTGGATTGTGGCCTGTCTCACCACCCTCACTTCCAGAGGCCGCTCGCTCCAGTCAGGCCCGCCCCGGAGGAGGTCCAGAGCGCATCAGCCGCCTCTGCGCTTGATTCGTGCCCTTGTTCGTGCCCTCCCATCACCCACCCGAGTTCGTGACAAAGACCCCGCTCGCCAGCGACCCGACAGCGACCCCTGTCCAGGTCAACGCTGCCCCTGGGGCTCCCACAGACTCTAGGTCATGGACCGCACCCCCTTGGTGGAGGACAAAGCTGCCTCTCTTCCCTAGGTTGCATCCTGTACCTCGGGTGGTTCCTGCAACCACCAGGACTTTCTGGCCTTGGACTAATGGGTCCATTAAGTAGGGCTATACAGGGCCCCTTAGGACTCCTGTGGACAGCTATCCCCATGGACCAGAACTGTTCCTGTGTGGCCTGTAAGGCCCGTCTCCTTCCCCGTGTTGTCCCCTGTAATCCTGAGTCTCCTGTCCTGGCCCCCTGCTTTGTTCTCGTCCATGTTTTGCTCTGCTCCCTTGGGTTAGTCTGGGTCTGTCTGGTTTTCTTGCTTTTCTCTTCCTGTCCTTTGCGCTTCGGAGACACGCCTTTAGAAGGGGGGTTAGGTAACGATTGCATCCATCTTGTTTAGCTCCCCCTGCTTTCTCCTTCCTACCCAGTAGGTGGGACTGTAGCCACCTGCTGTAATCATACTTTAGAGCTAATATTAACAGTTGGTATTAATATAGATAGCTTTGATGTTTTCTCACAAACTGATTTGATTTCAGATCAATATCTTTTAGCATATTAGCTATCTCTAATACATAAAGTCCTTCTGCCTCGTTAACCCATCAAGCACACCATCACTATCACATTTTTTGACAAAGAGTTAGGTGTTACAGCTAAATCCCATTACAAGGCTAATTCTTTTGAAATACTGATTCTTAATGTGACTGATCTATCGTTATGGAAGTCAAAAACCACACTCTTTTCAGCTTATCACTATTTACTGCCCTCCTGGTCCCTATTCAGAATTTCTTCAGGAAATTTGCTAACTTTCTTTCCTGCTTACTACTGTCAACAGATAAGGCTTTAATTGTAGGTGATTTCAATATTCACTTTGACAATGAGCAGGATCCACTTAAAATTGCTTTCGAGTCCATCTTAGAATCCATGGGTATCACTCAGAATGTGATGGGACCAACCCACCGCTGTAATCATACTTTAGATTTAATATTAACATTTGGTATCAATATAGATAACCTTGATGTTTTCCCGCAAAGTGATTCGCTTTCAGATCACTATCTTTTAGTATTTGAGCTATCTCTAATAAATAAAATCCTTCTGCCTCGTTATCACACCAAGCGCACTATCACATCTGCTACTCCAGCTGCGTTTATTAAAAACCTACCAGACTTGAAATTGAACACACCTACGAGATCAATCATCTTGAAAATGTGTAAATGGACCAATTGGAATCTGTGCTTCGCTCAACTCTGGACCACGGATTGCTCTCTGTAGGGTCAAAACGCATTAGGGAAAAAAGTCACAGCAGGGGAAAGGCTCTCATATACATGGCCCCCAACTTATGGAATAAACTTCCCCACTTTAGTTCGAGACGTCAGACACACTACAAATTTTAAAGTCTCGGCTAAAGACATTACCTATTTACACAGGGTTGTTTTTGACTAGATTTTACACCAGGATGCATGGCTTGGGTCACTGGGACGGAGTCTAGAGTCATGTCTAGAAAGGGCCTGCCTGCCTTGTCCATGTTAGCCGGGAGGGGGCCATGGTCGAGAGGGGCGTCTGGCCTGAAACTGGGCTTCGGGCCCCTGTGACGCTTGACTCGTGCATCCTAGCCTTAGGAATAAGGGCATAGCTGGGGGTCCTCATAGCCCTCAAAAGAGCTCTTATGGTGATCAGGAGACTCGTTCGGTTGCCTGAATAAGCTTCTGGCCCTCCCGTGGGGTTGCCAATGTCTTCATGTGATCCTCTTGGCTGTGTCTTTCCTTACCAGTTCTCCTCTTTCTAGCTGTATGCTGCCTCCCGCTGGCCGCGCTCTCCCCCCTCTGGCCGTTGCCAATCGCCTCCTCCAATGTCCCGATCCCCTCCGGGACTGTGTGATCCCTCTTGGCTGTGTTTCCTACCAGTTCTCCTCTTTCTAGCTATGCTGCTATAGCTAATGCTGCCGGGGTCTCATGATACACATGGCATCAGTGATTGACATGGCATCAGTGATTGTTAATAGACACTGTGTGTAATCAATAACTAATTACATTTTCTGTTTTCTCTCCGAGCTGTGTTCCGGCAGTTCCAGCCCCACACATGATGTTCATCCACTGTAGCTCCACTCAAGCTGCTTCCGTCATCAGCTCCAGCCACATCATACTCGGGCCACTTAATGCCGATATGCATACTTCACATTTTATTCGAACTTTGACTCCATGACTTTCGTTTCGCTCTTAGATTTGTCATCTACGCCGCCCAAGAACGTTGGGTCCCTTTTTGAGTCTTGGTCCTCCCAAGGTTTCATCCTATAACACTCAGGGAGTTTTTCCTTGCCACTCAGTTTTTGGCTTGCTCAATTTGGGATTGGACGTAGTTATTAGGGGATAATCTAAACTTGTAAAGTTGCTTTGAGACAATGCTCCAATGTAAAAAGCGCTATATAAATAGATCTGACTTGACTTGACATCTGCTACTCCAGCTGCATTTATTAAAAACCTACCAGACTTGAAATGTAATACACCTACGGAGCCCGATCATCTTGAGTGTGTAAATGACCAATTAGAATGTGTGTTTTGCTCAACCCTAGATATGATTGCTCCTGCTAGAGTTAAACACATTAGGGAAAAAAAGGCTAGCACCATGGTATAATGATCACACCCCTACCTTAAAGCAAACAACGTGGTGTCTAGAGCGCAAGTGGCAACATAGTAAATTGGAGGTATTTAAGATTGCTTGGAAGGATTGCATGGCAGAGTATAAGCATGCCCTCACTAAAGCTAAAGCTGCATATTTTTCTCTCAATCACAAAGAAAAATAAGAACAATCCAAAATTTCTCTTTAATACAGTCTCCAGATTAACAGAAAACCTTACAGAAAGTGATTCTCACGTTCTGTGTAATTTTAACAGTAATGATTTCATGACTTTCTTTAATAAGACAGAAAACATTACGCATAAAACTCGATGCACATCACCAAACTATTCAGCAACCTTCCAGATCAAGTCTAGAATCTTTTACCCCAATTACTAATACTGAACTGTCCGCACTGATCAGCTCGTCTAAATCATCAACGTGTTTATTCCATCCCATTCCTACACGTTTACCCAAAGAAGTAATACCTAGTATTATAGAGCCACTGTTAGTTATTTTAAATTCATCCCTTACATTTGGTTATGTTCCCAAATCCTTTAAGTGTGCCGTTTCAAAAAACTGACTAAAAAAGCCAATCTTGACCCTTGTGTGACATCTAGTTATAGACCAATTTCAAATCTACCATTTCTCTCCAAAATCTTAGAAAAAGCCATCCATCAACAGCTTTGCAGTTACCTCCAAAAGAATGAAATTTATGAAACATTTCAGTCTGGCTTCAGGCCCCATCATAGTACTGAAACAGCATTAATTAGGGTACTAAATGATTTATCAATGTCCCCAGATAATGGATGTGTTTCTTTTCTTGTTCTGTTAGATTTAAGTGCAGCACTTGACACTTGACACTATACATCATGATGTTTTACTGAATAGGCTAAAATACTGTAGATATTAAGGGATTGGCACTGTCTTGGTTTAAATCCTACTTGACCGACCGGTACCAATTTGTTCATGTAAATAATCTATGCTCTAAGCTCTCAAAAGTGATGTATGGCGTGCCTCAGGGGCCAGTGCTTGTATATGCTGCCACTAGGCTCAATTATTCGTAAACATGGCATTAGTTTCCACTGCTATGCAGATGATATACAGCTGTACATATCAGCCAAACCAAATGACGGCCTCACAATCAACAACATTGAGGAATGTGTAAAGGAAATATTGGATGTCATTTCATTTTCTCTTACTTAACTCAATTAAAACTGAATTTTTATTAGTGGGAGCCAAGGCTGTGAGAGGCAGGTTGGCTACATCTATGCTAAATCTAGATGGCTATTCAGTATTGCCCAGTCCGTCTGTAAAAAAACGTAGGTGTCATATTTGAATCAGATCTCTCCTTTGATGTGCACATTAGCAACATCACTCGAATTTCTTTCTTTCAATTACGTAATATCGCTAAACTTAAAAACATTCTCTCTTTTAATGCAGACAAACTGGTTCATCCGTTTATAACCCCAAGGTTGGATTACTGTAATGCCTTACTTACTGGATGCTCTAGTAAATCTATAGATAAACTTCAATTAGTTCAGAATGAAACCACCCAATTGCCAACTCGAACTAGAAAATTTGATCATATCACTCCTGTTCCATCATCACTACAGTGGTTACCAGTTAAATTCAGCATTGATTACAAAATACTTCAAAATACTTATAAAGCTCTACATGGCCTGGCCCCAAATTATCTGAGGGAACTCTTAAGAGTCTTACAATCCAGCACGTCTACTCCGTTCGCAGGGTGCAGGACTTCTTCTGGTTCCTAGAATTTAAAAAGCCAGGAGGGGGAAAGGCTTTCTCATACATGGCCCCCAACTATGGAATAAACTTCACAATTTAGTTCGAGACTCAGACACTCTCCAAATTTTTAAGTCTAGGCTAAAGACACACTTATTTACGCAGGCTTTTGACTAGATTTAGACCGGGTTGCATGGCTCAGGTTACTGGGGCCGGAGTCTGGAGTCATGTCTGGCCTGCCTGCCTTGTCTTTTGCCGGAAGTGTCGGGTGGGAAGTCTGGCTGTACTGGGCTTCGGTCCTCTTGATCTTGACTCGTGCATCCTTGCCTTGGACTAAGGGCAGAGCTGGGGGTTCATAGTCAAAGAGTCTTATGGTGATCAGAGACATTGGGTTGCTGTCTTCTGCCTCCCATGGGGTTGCTGATGTGATTCCTCTTGGCTGTGTTACCGTTCCAGAACTCCTCTTTCTAGCTATGCTGCTATAGCTAATGCTGCCGGGGTCTCATGCTAAACATGGCATCAGTGATTATTAATAGACACTGTGCTTTTAATCAATAAGTAATTACATTTTCTGTCTTTTCTCCGAGCTGTGTACCGGTATCATTTCCTGCCCCATACATGATGTTCCGGAATCATTTTCAGCCCCACCATACCCGGACCAACAGTAACTCTCTCCCTCATCCAGTTATCTGGGGATGAAGTGCCGCCAAGGACTTTCATGGTTAGACTCAAGATCCTGGAGTGACTCTGTGTATCGGACTACTTAATGTCAATGTGCATATTTTACATTTTACTTGAACTATGACTCCATGACTTATCAGTTTAGATAAATTAGTTTCATTCTTACATTTATCATCTACGCTGCCCAAGGAGGTTGGGTCCCTTTTTTAGTTTTGGTCCTCCCAAGGTTTCTTCTTCATAACACTTAGGGAGTTTTTCCTTGCCACTGTCATCCTAGGCTTGCTCAATTTGGGATTGGACGTAGATAGTAGGAGATAATGTAAAAGATAATGTAAAAGTAAAAAAATGCTCCATTGTAAAAAGTGCTGTATAAATAAACCTGACTTGACATGAGTTACCTGCAGAGAGCTGGGACCAAAGTAACAAAGGCTACCATCAGTAACACACTACGCCGAGAGAGACTCAGATCCTGCAGTGCCAGGTGTGTCCCCCTGCTTAAGCTAGTGCATGTCCAGGCCCGTCTGAAGTTTGCCAGAGAGCATATGGATGATCCCGAAGAGGATTGGAAAAATATCAAGTGTTCAGATGTAACCAAAATAGAACTTTTTGGTAAAAATTCAACTCCTCGTGTTTGGAGGAAAAAGAATACTGAGCTGCATCCCAAGAAGACCATACCTACTGTGAAGCATGGGGGTGGAAACATCAAGCTTTGGGGCTGTTTTTCTGCAAAGGGGACATGACGACTGATCTGTGTTAAGGGAAGAATGAACGGGGCCATGTATTGTGAGATGTTAAGCCAAAACCTCCTTCCATCAGTGAGAGCATTGAAGAAGGAACGTGCCTGGGCCTTCCAGCATGACAATGATCCCGTTCGGGCAATGAAAGAGTGGCTCCGTAAAAAGCATTTCAAGGTCCAGTCTCCAGACCTCAGCCCCATAGAAAATTTGTCGAGTTAGACGAAAGTCCGTGTTGCCCAGTGACAGTCCCAAACCATCACTGCTCTAGAGATCTGCATGGAGGAATGGGCCAAAATACCAGCTACTGTGTGTGCAAACCTGATGAAGACTTACAAGAAACGTTCGACCTCTGACATTGTCACCAAAGGTGATTTTACTGTTGTTATTGAGCAAATACTTATTTTTGTCTCTCACAGATTAAGTGTACCTATGATGAAAATTACAGCCCTCTCTCACCTTACATACATGTACATATATGTAAAAAAAAAAAAAAAAAAAACATAAATAAATATATATATATATATATATATATATATATATAAATAATCTAAATATTTATGGGTAAAACATTATAGAATAAAGTAAAATCAAAACAAAAACATCGACCATCAACTCCGTGCTTTCTTGGTTGCTATAGGGTGCATATCCAACAGAGTGGTACTAACCAATCAAAACTGATCATTAGAATGCTCTTGCTCATTTGTACATGCCACTTCTGATGATTTTTAAGGGTTCTGTAATGTCTCTCTTAACAAAAGGACAAGAAAATCTGGTCAATCAGATTTATGGTTTTCACTGTGGGAGCTGGCCCATAGCTGTCTCTGTTACGGGGGCTCACCTGTTTTTCCGACGCTAGGGGGTAGCGTTGGCTTTCTTTTCCTCAGGTTGAGACCCTGACAGTCAGCACGATCGCACATGCATGACGAAGGCTATGCGATCGCGTTATCATCATCACGTGCAGATCTCATTAAGCTACTCGTTTGCTTTATGGGCAACACCCACTGACTCAGGTATACAAGATCCGTCCTGAGTTCAGTCGGTGTCGCACCCTCCACCGTGATGGGGGTACCATCGCCCCTCGGAGCCCTCACCCGGCTCAGACGTGCTGCAGCGGACGCTCGCCGGTAGCCGGCAAAACGTTGATACGTTAGGGATAACGGTAACTGTTTCTTTGAAGAGGAGCAGTAATTGTATGGCTGGGAGCCAGATGGTAATTGCTAGGGAATTAGTCGCTAGAGCAGGGTCAGAAGCCATTGTTCGCGTTCCCTATGCTGCATCACGGCTCCGCCGGTGCCCTCTGGGACTTTCGACTCGCTGCTGCGGCGGCTGAGCACCTCCCTCTTATCCCGTCGCCCTTCCCGGTTCTTTATTTTGTTAGTTTTCCTCGCGCTTGAGTGGTAGGCAGTTGCCCCGCTCGCGCTCTGTTTATTTGGAACGCAGTGTCGCTTTTAAGCCCCGTTCTGCCTTTTCGCGTCCAGGTCATGCTGCGCATGCTCGGTATGGTGGCCGGCGTCGCGCACGCCGTAGCCTCTGCCACACGCTCGCATGTGTAGTACCGTGACTCGCCGCGCCTCTTTGGGAGCCCGCGAGCTTCGCGTCAC
The DNA here is from genome assembly GCA_025084515.1 of Ancistrus triradiatus. NCBI lineage: Eukaryota > Metazoa > Chordata > Actinopteri > Siluriformes > Loricariidae > Ancistrus > Ancistrus triradiatus. The sequence continues at coordinate 393,571 of JAJAGP010000229.1, forward strand.
AGCGCGTCATCGCTTTCTCCTCTCTCTCGAGATGCCGGTTTAACTCACACGCAGTCTCTGTGAGAGAGAGGGAGAGAAAGCGATCGCTCCTTTTTTCCCCCCCTCGGAGCCATTTCTAACACGTTCGCCTCACTTTCCCTTTTTGGTAAATTCACTGTTACTGTCAATCGTGTTTAAACTATCTTTTCACTTTTCATTTATTTTAAAGCTTGCGCTAGGCGGAGCTTTTCTGTTCGGGTTAAAACCCCGTTTTGTACTCAGGTCACGTGAGTCTCTCGGTAAACCCGTGGTTAAAGTCACGGACTCTGACGCCTGCGATCAGAGTTCGATTCCACGCTGTGCCATCGCTGGCACAGCGTTTATTATTTTGGCACTCTCTTTTTGTGTTTATTTATTATTATTTCAGTTCATTATTACCATCTGGAGCTAACTGCATTTGGGTCCTAAAACCCCTTTCTTTTAGGGTCCGCCTTTTACCATCCTGGCGAACCCTCGTAACAGTCTCACCCCTTCTCAGCATACTGAAGAAGGTGCTACGTATTCGTTTTTCATTTTAAAAAGAAAAAAGTACTGTCTATGTCCATGTTAATTTGGTTAGAAAACATCAAATGGCGACTTCAATAATTCAAGGTCCTGCACGGTCTAGCAAAATCTGTAAGGGTCTTGTGCCCAACAGCCTCAAGAACCATATAGCTCCACCCACATGATTTTGAGCCAATTTGCATAATATACAAACTCACACAAATGTTTGAGCGTGAACTAGTGTCTGGATTTTCACCCCACACAAATCTGGTATCAAAGGAACCCTAAGAACTTGATCTTTAATAGCTATAAAAAAATTGGAATTTCTATACCCTGTCAATGCCAGATGCCAATGAAAACAGTGTTTCATTAACATGGAATTTGGCATAATGCTTTTGTGTCTTATGCCTTTGCAGGTTCTATACTCCCTACATATCTCAAAAATATGGCTGCCACCAACCTATCAGACTACAGTAAGTATTTGACTGCATACAGACCAAACCATAAGTTGTACGGACATGACACTAGGTAATACTCCCTTTCACAACTCAGGTGTTAGATCTCATTACTAGCTTATTGCTCTTTGATTACTTGTCTCACAGCTTACACAAACTAGTCTTTGGATTTTCACCCCATATACACAAATCTGGTATCAAAAGGAACCCCAAGAGGTTGACATTTAATAATTATCAAAAAAAGGATGGAGTTTTTATAATGTCCTTGCCAGGTGCCAATCAACACATGGGTTGAGCAAGTCAAGTATAGAGCACACGTTTACTGCTCTAACTCTGAAAGCATTGTCATGAAACTTCAGAGGCATATATTTTAGGACTTTCTTAGACTATGGCCAAAATATGGTGTAACTCCAATGCTAATTGCCACCATAGCATGCAAGATTATGTTACACAAACAATGACTGTCCGATGGACCTCATTCATACTTTGAGTACATACATGATTATGAAAGAAGTGCAAGTTCATGCGTCAACCCGCAGATCGATAATTGTGACTATATTTCTTAAAAGGAAACCAGTGAGTAGTTCAATTTAAGAGTCTTATTTTCTCTTGTACATTTTCTATTGCTCTTTAATATAGTTAAATAACTTATTTGATTAATCAATTCGAACAATGGAACAATCAGAATACATTCTTTATGGAAGGCCAATTCTACACTGATGAAGCCAAGTAGAAAGTATAAATAGTGACAAAAGTTTTTATATTTACTTGTGTGGGACAATTATGAAGCACTTGTTTACAATGATAAATAAACCTGAGAAAAAATACAATGGGAAAGAAACTTTGTGTTTTAAAACATCTGTATTCTAGAATGTTTCAGTGTAGTTGTAAGGCTTAGAATTTTTTCAGTGATATTTGCAGTATGCATATGGTTACCTAGGAATACTGGGTGAGAAGAGTGTTTGGCTTGATCTGAAGAGATGATACCTGTAACCTGCTTGCCTTAAACTGTAGTAGGTGCACTGTTACCTGGCTTTGCAGGGTGATGATCTTCCCTTCCAACTCTTTGACTTTATCCTTCTGTTTCTGTAGTTCAGATTGTGCTTCCTGCCTTGCACTGAACTCCTCATCAAACTGTTCAAAAATACATACATACACATGCACACATTGATACACAGATCTATTCTCATAATGTGTGACCTGAAAAAAAATAACTCTTAAATTCAACTGGTCATAAACAAAAAATGTGTAAAAGTAAAAAAAAAAAAAAAAAAAAAAAAAAAAAAAAAAAAAAAAAAAGTATGTCTTGTGTGTTGCTCTCGGATGTAAACAATAATGCAGGGGGAAATAGTGTTTTATTGCTCTTTAGGCAGCATTTTGTTGTTGTGACTAAAGTTGTAGATCATCAGCACCTATACAAAGTGACTTTAAAGATCACTGATCAAACTTCTGTCATTGTGGAGGTTTTATTCTTACCTTTTTGGAGAATTCGGCTGCTCTTTGTTCACTCTCCTCCACTTTGGCCTTATCAACACACTGGTCTGTCATAAACAAACAACGCAAGAATACTGAGATGCCATAATTTTCTCAAATTGCACCACACAATTAACATTCGATAAAATAAGAACAAAAGGCTCAGGAGAAGGAATATCGAGCATTCTCCAACTTGGGGCGTACTCGCACTGAGCCGCTGCAGAGCTCGATTAGACATACTGACACACCCTATCAAAATAAATGTACGGATTATGCAATGCACTGATATTTATGGAGACAGCTGATGCTGGGCGTGATTAGCCATCACATGCGTGTCATACTGAAGTCCAGTGAATGCCACCCGAACCACCTCTTCAAGTGTTCAGCGGCATGGTACAGAGTGATCACAGTCAAACGAATGCACTTAGGGCATTAAATGTGCCTGGCCCGGTATATATTGCCCAATGTGTGTATGCCCTAAGATGCTAAAAGTGTCACAGAATTTATTATGCTCTGAAACTGTCTACAATTCATTTGGATTAAGGCCTAACAAATCATATCCTGAGACCACAGAAATACTTTACAAGCGGGTTATCTGAAATTAGTCCAAGCTTAAATTTAATAAATAAACAGTACTAATTTGTAAGCTTCAAGTCCTGTAGAAGCTCAACAAAACATGTTATTGTGAAACATTTGCTGTATACAACATGGTACATGGTGACCTGAACATCAGTTTCATACTTTAGCAGTAGATAAAAAATAACTTTATTACCCAACCAACTGAATTCAGTGAACTAAGGGAATTTCACACTCTATAACACATTTGATTCAGATCTCTCCTTTGAGCGCACATTAGCAGCATCACTCGAATTGCTTTCTTTCAATTACGTAATATCGCTAAACTTAGAAATATCCTGTCTTTTAATGATGCAGAGAAACTTGTTCATGCGTTTATAACCTCAAGGTTAGATTACTGTAACGCCTTACTTACTGGATGCTGTAGTAAATCTATAAATAAACTTCAGTTAGTTCAGAATGCAGCTGCCCAAGTGCTAACTCGAACTAGAAAAGTTGATCATATCACTCCTGTTCTATCATCACTGCACTGGTTACCAGTCAAATTCCGCATTGATTACAAAATACTTCTTATAACTTATAAAGCTCTACATGGCCTGGCCCCACATTATCTGAGTGAACGCTGAGAGTCTTACAATCCAACTCGTCTACTTCGTTCGCAGGGTGCAGGGCTTCTTTTAGTTCCTAGAATTAAAAAAGTCACAGCCGGAGGAAAAGCTCTCTCATACATGGCCCCCTAACTATGGAATAAACTTCCCACTTTCGTTCGAGATTCAGACACTCTGCAAAGCTTTAAGTCTAGGCTAAAGACATACTTATTTACAAAGGCTTATGACTAGATTTAGACCAGGATGCATGGCTTGGGTCACTGGGGCCGGAGTCTAGGGTCATGTCTGGCATGCCTGCCTTGTCCGCTAGCCGGGAGTGTCGGGTGGGTGGTCTGGCTGAACTGGGCTTCGGTCCTCGTGATCTTGACTCATGCATCCTTGCCTTAGAATAAGGGCAGAGCTGGGGGTTCATAGTCAAAGAGTCTTATGGTGATCAGAGACATTGGGTTGCTGTCTTCTGCCTCCCGTGGGGTTGCCAATGTCTCATGTGATCCTTCTTGGCTGTGTTTCCTACCAGTTCTCCTCTTTCTAGCTTTCTAGCTATGCTGCTATAGCTAATGCTGCCCGGGGTCTCATGCTACACTTAGCATCAGTGATTGACATGGCATCAGTGATTGTTAATAAACACTGTGCTCTTAATCAATAACTAATACATTTTCTGTTTTCTCTCCGAGCTGTGGTTTCCGGCAGTTCCAGCCCCACACATGATGTTCATCTGATGGAGCTCCACTCAAGCTGCTTCCGTCATCAGCTCCAGCCCCATCATACCCGGGCCACTTATGTCGATGTGCATAATTCACATTTTATTCGACCATGACTCCATGACTTTAGTTCGCTCTTAGATTTATCATCTACGCCGCCCAAGGAGGTTGGGTCCCTTTTTGAGTCTTGGTCCTCCCAAGGTTTCTTCCTAGAACTAGGGAGATTTTCCTTGCCACTGTCGCCCTAGGCTTGCTCAATTTGGGATTGGACGTAGTTATTAGGAGAAAATCTAAACTTGTAAAGTTGCTTTGAGACAATGCTCCATTGTAAAAAGCACTATATAAATAAATCTGACTTGACTTGACTATAACATTTGTGAAAGTGAGATCTGATTTCAGGCTCAAGAAGACAGGAACTACATTTTCTGGTAACTTACCAATGAGGTGGGTGAAGTCCACATCTAGCCTCTCTCTATACCCAAAATCAGGGTCCATTCCACTACGGTGAAGAACAATCTGAGCCACACACTCCTCAATCACCCTGTAGTATTGAGGCCTGTGAGAGACATGCATGCATGAGCAAACCCACACTTGTATTACAATAGCTGTAAGTACTTACATTAATTATTAATGTAGATAAATAATGCAAGCCCGAAACATAAACCTTAACCTTAGTAACCTAAAGCAACTAATTTTGCTTCCATTTTTTCCCCAAAATGCTTCAGACTTAAATAATTAAAATAAAACTTTTATTTGTAAAAGACCACAGAAACATTCTCACATTAACATTTTTCCCGGTACTGCTAGGCCGCCCAGTTGTCACAAGGAAAGAAATGCCCACGTGCATGCACACACATCCTGTCACATCTTCTAGTTAATACAATTTCAAAGTTGTCTAAATTATACAGGTTATTAAGAACTTTGAATAAGCTATTTTGACATGCATGACAACACCACTGCAATATTATTTGAACACAAACATACCTGACCCTAACCTGCGAGATACTAATCAGTTTCCCAATTACAATCTTTGTTATTATATTGATCTTATACTACTGCTTTCACTAACAGTGTAAGTAGAAAATTAAAATGCAGCTGGTGTGCCATTACCGTATTTATGTACATTCTAATTTTGTCAGAATCACAAATGGGTACATGGCTTTTACCCAAACAAAAGCTGCATACTGATGTAACAACCATGCCCTGCCATACCATGGATCACATCAGTGCCAAGTATCAATTTGTTCTCCGTCTCTGCTCTCATCGTCTCCCTAACCTGTACAACCTGTAAAATCCCAATAAACATACCATGAACTACAAGAACAACCTCATTCTCTCTCTCTCTCCCTCTATACTCAGAGTTTGACTTCACCATCATCATGACGACTTTTGTCATGCTCACTGATTATATCAGACCCTTATAATGACCTTAATTTCTCCAGTCCCTACTGTACTTAAAATGTGTGTGGTATTCAGTGCCATATATGGCTGGGTTCATTCTATTTAGGTGTTACTCTGTTAAGGATCTTGCTCCTCTCCTCAAAGTAAGATTTTAATCCAATATGAAGAATTCATCGGAGAGCTGATTGGAGTAGTCCTCTATGTGCTATTTCACTTTCACTGGTCTCCACCAATGAACCAGCCTAGTTATTATTTCTTTGTTTCACACCAGATACTGAAAGCAAAGGTTCACATACTTTTGCCACTCACTAATAGGTCATATTGGATCATTTGAAAATGCATGGAAATCCTGGGAAAAGATGCCATCTTGAAGGCAGCTTATGTTGCTCTAAACTCTGTGTACTTTTCTGTATTAATGCTGCAATCACAGAAGCGCAAATCGCACTGGCAAGTGGCTAAGGGCACTGACATAGCCCCATACCATAACAGAGCCTGGATTTTGAACTTGTCACTGATAAAAGTTTATATGGTCCATTTCTTTCAAAAAAAAAAAAAAAATGGAATTCATCTGACCACAATATACATTTCAGTGCACACCAGATGTTTCAGAGTCCAGAGAAGTCGATGTCACTTCTAGACATGGTTAACATAAGGCATAGTTTTGCACAGCTACTTTTCAAGTGCCATTTGTGACTGTAAAATCTGTATTGTAGTGGTTGTCAAAGGTTTGCTAAAGTGATCACTTGCCGATGTTGTTATAGCAGATGCTGATGAATGACAGTTCTTGTTGCAGTTCAGTTTAGGCTTGTGACCTTGCCCATTATGGACTGAAAATCCTACAGATATAGTTGTGCAGGTGCAAAAAAAGTATTTAGTCAGCCACTGATTGTGAAAGTTCTTCTACTTAGAAAGATGAGAGAGGTCTGTAATTTTCATCATAGGTACACTTCAACTATGAGAGACAAAATGAGGGAAAAAAATCCAAGAAATAACATTGTAGGATTTTTAAAGAATTTAATTATAAATCATGGTGGAAAATAAGTATTTGGTCACCCACAAACAAGCAAGATTTCTGGCCCTCACAGACCTGTAACAACTTCTTTAGGAAGCCATTTTGTCCTCCACTCGTTACTTGTATTAATGGCACCTGTTTGACCTCGTTATCTGTATAAAAAAGACACCTGACCACAGCCTCAAACAGTCAGACACCAAACTCAACCATGGCCAAGACCAAAGAGCTGTCGAAGGACACCAGGAAAAAAATTGTAGACCTGCACCAAACTGGGAAGAGTGAATCTCAAATAGGCAAGCAGGTTGGAGTGAATAAATCAACTGTGAGAGCAATTGCAAGAAAATGGAAGCCATATAAGACAATTGATAATTTGGGGCCCCACGCAACATCTCATCCCGTGGGGTCAAAATTATCATGAGAACGGTCCCAGAAATCCCAGAACTACAGAGAGGGACCTGATGAATGCAGAGAGATGGGACCAAAGTAACAAAGGCTACCATCGGTAACACACTACGCCGAGAGGGACTCAGACCCTGCAGTGCCAGGAGTGTCCCCCTGGTTAAGCCAATACATGTCCAGGCCCATCTGAAGTTTGCCAGAGAGCATATGGATGATCCAGAAGAGGACTGGGAAAATATCAAGTAGTCAGATGTAACCAAAATAGAACTTTTTGGTAAAAATTCAACTCCTTGTGCTTGGCGGAAAAAGAATGCTGAGCTGCATCCACCATTATTTACAATTAAATTATTTAAAAATCCTACAATGTGATTTCCTGGATTAGTTTTTCCTCATTTTGTCTCTCACAGTTGAAGTGTACATATGACGAAAATTACAGACCTCTCATCTTTCTAGGTAGACAAACTTGCACAATCAGTGGCTGACTAAATACTTTTTTGCCTCACTGTACGTTGAACCGTGTAATGATGTTATGTACTGTAGAAAAAGAAATATGCAAATCCCTTGCAATCTTTCTTTGAGGAACCCTGTTTTTAAACATTGCAATAACGTCCTCATATATTTGTTGATAATCTGGAGATCCGCTTGCTCATCTTTGCTCCTCAGAGACTCAGGCTTTTGTGGATATTGCTTTGTACCAAATTATGATTACAAATACAATTAATTAGCTTTTTTTCACCTCATTACTAGCCGTAATTTTCCCCCATCCCAACATTTTTACTGCAATGTTTTGCAGACCTGAAATGAAAGAATGGATGTTTATTAACAAACGAAATGAAGTTGGCCAGGCAAAAACATGAACTCTCTTGGGTTCATACTGTCTGTAATGAAATAAACATCAAAGTAAATGTAGAATTTTTTTTTGTTTGTTCATTTTGTTTTTATTTTATTTACTTTTTTTGCATTTTCCACAGCGTTCAAACTTTTCCTGATTTGGTGTTGTAAGTCTACATATGTTCTGTACATGTATCTAAACACTATACAGTGGTGTGAAAAAGTGTTGCTCCCTTCCTGATTTCCTTTTTTTTTTTTTTTTTGCATGTTTGTCACACTTAAGTGTTTCGGAACATCAAATCAATTTAAATATTAGTCAAACACAAGTAAACACAAAATGCTGTTTTTAAATGAAGGTGTTTATTATTAAGGGAGGAAACTGGATAGGCCACCCTTGGCAGCAACAACTGCAACCAAGCATGTGTGATAACTTGCAATGAGTCTTTTACAGCGGCCCATTCATCTTTGCAGAATTGTTGTAATTCAGCCACATCGGAGGGTTTTAAGATCATCCCACAGCATCTCAATAGGATTCAGGTCAAGACTTAGACTAGGCCACTCCAAATGTCATGTCATTCATTTTGATTTTCTTCAGCCATTCAGATGTGGATTGCTGGTGTGTTTTGGATCACTGTCCTGCTGCAGAACCCAAGTTCGTTACAGCTTGAGATCACGTACAGATGGCCGGACATTCTCTTTCAGGATGTTAAGGTAGACAGCAGAAATCATAGTTCCATTTGTAACAATCAACCTTTTGTGGGGTTGTGTTAATCAACGCACAAGGGGATCTTTACCTTGAAAAATGTTCTAAAGGAACATTAATAATTTACCTTGATGATCCCAACACAGAACTGCGCATACAATCAGCAAATTTTAAAGAGAGCAAGATACCCTTTCATGCAAACAGATTAACTTTATAAAAAAATCACCTTAAATTACATAAACACCACACTCAGCCACCTTAAACCCCTTCCCCTTAAACTAATAGTCCATGACAGCAGAGTTCATTCCCAAAAGAAAAAAAAAACAGAGGTGTCTCTCAAACCGCTTCCGCTTATGCGACAACGCACTGAATTCCGTGTGTCCCAAAAAGTATACGATCCAAAGGAAAAAGCAAAAATATGCGATCGCTAGCCATAGGGTATACCCGGCAAAGAAACGCCAAAAAATTCAATCGATCTCACCGAAGTCTGCAGGCAAAGATCACCGGGCGCAGTGAAGTCTCTCTTAGTCCCGCATCCTTTATGCGGCGATCCGGCTTATTCCGCTCCCCGTTTGCCACAGTCACTCATAATAATATGCAGGAGTTTAGGTAACAAAAACAAAAAAAAAGTTATTCCACAATCAAAGCAGTGATACACCACGCTGCCCATGACCACCCTTTGATCCAGCCGCCATTAACCCTTTCACTTCCGCCTTTCAAAGCACTTCTGCCGCTCTTAAATAGTCCACAGGTACATCACGTCATTTTAGACAATACAGACCCCGGATAAACAGTGGGTACATACATATATCATAAAAGTTAGAGATATTACATATTATTTGGCAAATATATAATGATCTCAAATTACATTTTTATACTTTTATTGATATGCAACTAGTAAATGTGGCAGTGTCACACATTTGTCACAGCAAGTCTTCCAGGTCCTGAAGCAGCAAAACAGCCCTAGCCCATCACACTACCACCACCATATTTCACTGTTGGTATAATGTTCTTTTTCTGAAATGCTGTGTTACCTTTACACCACATTTCGTTCTTAATTGTTCCTGTTTCTTTGGATTTCTGCAACATGTGTAGCTTTTAAGAATCTTTTGGTGTACTTCACTTTGTCATGCAGGTCATATTTAAGTGATATCCTGATTGAGAACAGGTGTGGCAATAATCGGGCCTGGCTGTGGCTACAGACAGTGAACTCAGGTGTGATAAACCATAGTTATGTTTTAACAAGGGGGCAATCACTTTTTCACATAGGGCAATGTAGGTTAGGATTTTTTTCTCCCTTAATAATAAACACTTTCATTTAAAAACTGCATTTTGCATTTATTTGTGTCTTTCACTAATATTTAAATTGGTTTCATGTTCTGAAACACTAAGTGGAAATTTAAGGAAATCAGGGATTATTAAGGAAATAAAGAAGCGGGCAAACACTTTTTCACACCATTGTATATATACACACACACACACACACACACACTCATTGAGCACTTTATTCTCAATTCTAAAACTGGATGGGGCCTCTTTTGCTCTCAAAACAGCCTCAAATCTTCATGGCAGGAATTCTACAATATGTTGGAAACATTCCTTTGAGATAAAGATGTTAAATCTTTACAATGACTGCATCACAAAAAAATTGCTGATTTTTTCAGGTGCACTGTAATGCTGTAAATCTCCCATCCTATGACATCTCACACTGGATTCTTATCCGGTTACTGGGAAGGCCACTTATGAACACTGTAGAAGTCATTGTCATGTTCATGAAATCATGACCGATGGGTATTAATGGGCCCAATGCATGGCAATAAAATAACTACCTCTACCAGCCTGGACTGTTCACGGAGTTTACATAGAGTTCTGATGTCTTCACCAAATATGTATGTGTTATGCTCTGTACATGTATGCAGTATGTATATATTATGTAATGGTACGGTCTGTATGTATCACAAGTGAATAGAAAAAAGGTTAAAAAGTAACAACAATTAAAAAGTAGCAACAACTGTCCTGTGACCCACACGTGGCTTATGTGCAGTGGAGCACAGATCCAACTGTGTCTTATCAGCCTGCTGTTTATAAGGAGTGCCATGCCAGTCAAATGCTCAGGCTGATGCCACACTACACTTTTGCTGCTCTCTCACTAACTCATTTGGTTGAATGCTTATTCATCTCTCTGCATACTGGTTGGTCTCTCTGCATACTGGTTATAATTTCTGTGGGCTGGTTTATCTGGCTGCATGCTGGCTCAACTCTCTGTTCTGATAATCCTGACACTGCTCACTTCCCTACTCTGTGTTTAATAAAACTTTCTGCACTCTGTTATTGCTGTCGTTTCATCATTTCTCATTTCATCTAATGTGTCTGCCATGGTATTATATGGGTTAAGGGGTGTATCAAAATTTGTGTCAAGCAAGCATCCCTGTTCAAACTTGAGAAAGCAGATCCCAATAATTGAACCTGTCCTGCACACTGGCTTAGAGGAATTTGAGCCCAACTCTGGGATATTGGTGGGTTTCCTCACATTCTGATTCAGGTCCATCCACAACATTTTTATTGGATTAAGGTCAGAACTTTGACTTGGCCATTCCAAAACATTAACTTTATTCTTCTTTAACCATTCTTTGGTAGAACCCCTTACGCTTACAGTCGTCTTGCTCCATGATCTTGAGATTCAGTTCATCGACAGATGTCCTGACCTTTTTTCGTTCGAATTCTCTGACATCATTCAGGATTCACTGTTCCATCAATGATGGCCAGCCATCCTGACCCAGGTGCAGCAAAACAGGCCTAAACCATGATACTACTACCATGTTTCACAGATGGGAAAAGCTTCTTATGCTGGAATGCAGTGTTTTCACATAAGACTTTTCTTTTAAACAAAAAGTTCTATTTTTCATCTTATCTGTCCACAAAACATTCTTCCAATAACCTCCTGGCTTGTCCACGTGATCTTTAGCAAACTGCACACGAGCAACAATGTTCTTTTTGGAGAGCAGTGGATTTCTCCTTACAACCCTGCCATGAACACCATTGTTATTCAGTGTTCTTCTGGTGGACTCATGAACATTTTAACATTAGCCAATGTGTGAGAGGCCTTCAGTTGCTTATAAGTTGCCCTAGCGTCCTTTGTGACCTCGCCAATTACTACACGCCATGCTCTGATCTTTGTTGGTCGACCACTCCTGGGGAGGGTAACAATGGTCTTGAATTTCTTACATTTGTACATAATCTGTCTGACTGTGGATTGGAGGAGTCCAAACTCTTTATAGATGCTTTTGTAACCCTTTCAAGCCTGATGAGCATCAACAACTCTTTTTCTGAGGTCCTCAGAAATCTCCTTTGTTCATGTCATTATACACTTCCACAATCATGTGTTGTGAAGAGGAGACTTTGATAGATTCCTGTTCTTTAAATAAAACAGGGTGCCCACTCGCACCTGATTGTCATCCCATTGATTGAAAACACCTTCACATTAACTGCTAATTCTGGAGGTTCACATACTTTTGCCAATCACTAAAATGTAATATTGGATCATTTTCCTCAATAAATAAATGACCAAGTATGATATTTTTTCTCATTTGTTAAACTGGGTTCACTTTATATACTGTTAGAACTTTTAGAAAATCTGATGTTGTTTGGTCATATTTATGCAGAAATATGGAAAATTTAAAAGGATTCACAAACTTTCAAGCACCACTGTATACATAAATTAAAGAATAAATAAATAACAAGGACAAAAAGGTTCTTAAACATAAGAAATTTTATGTTTAGTTAATTTACTTGAAACACTGAATTAAGTCATGAAGATGATTAAATTACTCTTACCGTATGTAGTAGTCATTCCTAATAAGCAGCAAGTGCTGAAGAATTGACAGAAAGTAGGACTCTGAGGCTGAATCTTTCACCATGTTGGACAGAAGATGGTACACCTCACCACAATCATTGCAATGATAGTTATGGAATGACTTTTCCTTTTGTTTTGTTTTTTTGTTTGTATGTTTGGTTTGCATTATAATAAAAAAGGACTTCTAATATATGCACAGTGTATAAACAAGTATAAAAGGTCATACTTGTTATACAATGCTAGTACCTGTATTGATGTATTCTTTGCAGAACAGACACAAAAATAATGTATAATCATATCATCTGGGACTCAAAAGAGCGACGTTATAAAACACTAATGAAGTCTTGCTAAGAAACCTAACTAATCCCTGAAATTTTGTGTATTTTAATTATATTTAGATTAAATTGAATAAACTTATTAATTCATAAATCTGAATTTTAACAATGCATTTTTGTGAATAGTGAAATTTGCTGCTAAAAATACATTTAAATTGAGCTAGCAAGAACCTGACAGTCTTTACGCCTAATTCATTATTTTCTATCACATAACAATTCTGACAAATTAGCGTTAAAAAATGTCAGGAGAACACATACTTGCATCATAACTTAACCAGTACACTTCAAACATTTTCCCAATATCCATAAACTCAGGGCAGCTCATGCCAACCAAAACACTTTCTAACCATTACCAACAAGCTAACGTCATTCCCGTGTTTATTACAACACCAACATTATGCAACGCAAAATATTACATTTGCCATATTTAGCAGAACTATAAATAATAAGCTGACTGTGTGAATCTGAATAACTTTTGATGCAATTACCTAATTGGAATTAATTTTACAAAGATTTGTTAATGCTGTGTTCAGTCACACTACAGAATTTGACTTTTCCCTGGAAGCCCGGTTGTTTCATCTCTGACCTAAATTCGTAATTCTGAATTTTGAATCATGTAGATTTGAATTTTTGTATCTGAATTTTTAAAAACTTAAAATGATAAGATGTAATTTGTACTGAAATGTACTTTTTCTGCAGCAAAAAAGTTCAAGTTCAAAACACAAAAAGCATTGTTAAAATTCAGATTTATGAATTACAATATTAAATATGTCATGTTTATCACATTTCACAAATACATTTCAAATACACAAATTTCAAATTCCAAGTTATGTCAGCTTTAAACTACATACCTTAGGGGGTCTGCATTATTGGAATAATATGCAATATATCCTTTGAGGGCAATTGTCATGTCACTAAAGTAAGCTTAAGTGATAACGTAAATTTAGACAAACGTTTATCATCTCATGAATTATCGCGAAAATCGATATTATCGTATTACAAATTAATTTAGTAGGTACCCCATGTAAGCATCACATTACGAGGATACATCTACTACAGGAACCTTAAGCAAACACTTTTTTGTTCAAAAATATATTAATAATAAAACAAAAACCCAATAAAATAAACCCCTAAACTGCTCATAATAAACTTTAATAAACACCCACATAACAAAAACAATCCCCAGCTCTACTAAGCGTGGTAGCTCATCAATGTAAGAACACTGCATATTAACCCAAACCACACGGGGACCAAGTACACCTACACATCTATACCCCCTACTCTCACCAAATATTGGCGCTACAATAATAATAATAATAACGTTAAAGAAATGATGATAATAATAATAGACATGTGGATTTATGTGAATACAGAGGGGAAAAAAAGTATTTAGTCAGCCACTGATTGTGCAAGTTCTTCTACTTAGAAAGATGAATTCTGTAATGTGAAGAAAGATGAAATCTGTCATTTTCATCACAGGTAAACTTCAACTATGAGTGAAAAAAATCCAGGAAATCACATTGCAGGATTTTTTAAAGAAATTAATTGTAAAACATGGTGGAAAATAAGTATTTGGTCACCCACAAACAAGCAAGATTTCTGGCTCTCACATACCTGTAACAACTTCTTTAAGAAGCTCTTCTGTCCTCCACTCGTTATCTGTATTAATGGCACCTGTTTGACCTCATTATCTGTATAAAAGACACCTGCCCACAGCCTCAAACAGTTGGACTCCAAACTCAATCATGGCCAAAATTAAAGAGCTGTCGAAAGACACCAGGAAGAAAATTGTAGACCTGCACCAGGCTGGGAAGAGTGAATCTACAACAGGCAAGCAGGTTGGTATGAATAAATCAACTGTTGGAGGAATTGTAAGAAAATGGAAGACGTACAAGATCATTGATAATCTCGCTCAATCTGGGACCCCACACAAGATCGTAGACAACGTAGACAAAAATCCCAGAACTACATGGAGGGACCTGATGAATGACCTGCACAGAGCTGGGACCAAAGTAACAAAGGCTACCATCAGTAATACACTACGCCGAGAGGGACTCAGATCCTGCCTTGCCAGGCGTGCCCCCTGCTTAAGCCAGTACATGTCCAGGCCCGTCTGAAGTTTGCCAGAGAGCATATGGATGATCCAGAAGAGGATTGGGAAAATATCATGTGTTCAGATAAAACCAAAATAGAACTTTTTGTTAAAAACCACCATAAAAACACCACCATACCTATTGTGAAGCATGGGGGTGGAAACATCGTGCTTTGGGTCTGTTTTTCTGCAAAGGGGACAGGACGACTGATCTGTGTTAAGGGAAGAATGAACGGGGCCAAGTATTGTGAGATTTTAAGCCAAAACTTCCTTCCATCAGTGAGAGCGTTGAAGATTGAATGTGGCTGGGTCTTCCAGCATGACAATGATCCCGAACACACCGCTCGGGCAATGAAGGAGTGGCTCCATAAAAAGCATTTCAAGGTCCTGGAGTGGCCTAGCCAGTCTCCAGACCTCAACCCCACAGAAAATTAGTGGAGGGAGTCGAAAGTCCGTGGCCCAGCAACAGCCCTAAAACATCACTGCTCTAGAGGAGATCTCCATGGAGGAGTGGACCAAAATACCAGCTACAGTGTGTGCAAACCTGGTGAAGACTTGCAGGAAACTTTGAACATCTGTCATTGCCAACAAAGGATATGTTACAAAGTATTGAGCTGAACTTTTGTCATTGACCAAATACTTATTTTCCACCATAAATTACAATGAAATTCTTAAAAAATCCTACAATGTGATTTCCTGGATTTTTTTTCCCCTCATTTTGTCTCTCACAGTTGAAGTGTACCTATGACGAAAATTACAGACCTACCTCATCTTTCTAAGTAGGAGAACTTGCACAACCAGTGGCTGACTAAATACTTTTTTGCCCCACTGTATAGGTGAGTTCAAACTACATCTGCAGTAAAATACAGTATTCCGTCAGTGCCGAATATGGAGTCATATTAGTTCTTGACCACATGTCAGTTGGTAATGAGTAAAACTCAGCTCTCTTTATCCTGATGCGCTTGCTGTTGATAATCTGCTTTGTGCACAGACGACATGTAACACATTAACGGTGCCCTGTGTTAGTCTGACTGGAAGCCAAAATAATGTTTTGCCAAACTAACACACTTCTTCTGTCCTGTAAGTTCTGAATGAATGGTGCACTGACAGTAGTCTTCTTCTGCACTTTTAAGCTTGGGCAGTTTTCACTCTTTAGCAGTTTTTGTTTTGTTTTGCTATAGAGTTTTGTTTTATATGCATCTACCCCAGCGTTCTTTACCAGACTGAAATTCTTCATTATAGTACTATCAATCAGCATTTTAAACATGTACATTTGTAGTTAATTAGTTTGCAATATTGTAATGCCTTATTTCCTCCAAGGGGGTTTGTCACGGTCCAAGCATGCATTGCACGGTTCAGTGGCCTCCTCTTTTTTTTCTGTTGATTTACTGTCACTATAGAAATAACTGAGCAAACACTGGTAAACTGGCTAATTATGTTCTGTTTGTGGAGATGGTGACAATATGCCTATTTCATTAGGCTGGGTTGTGCTGAACTATTAGAAGTATAAAATATATTTATGTGCTAGAGTTTTACTGGTTTTATCCACTGCTGGAATACTGGTGGTCTCACTGCAGGATTGCTTAAAAAAATGTGTGTCTGGAGCTTTTGTGCCTTCATGCTGCTATTACTGTGTAGCCTCTTCAAGTTTCAAGTGCAGTGTAAAAAAACAATCATAACTAATAAAAATACAAAAAACAGCAAATACAATGAGCACAAGCAGTTGAGGTTCTTTTAAGAGCAGTTAGAAGAGTGAGAGCAGGTCTTCTCACTTTCCACTTGTGTGGGGAGTAAGCAGCTAAAAAAGGATATTCCATTTCTGTGCGGATGTCATCAAGTCTGTGAGACAGCTCAATTGAATCCTCCTCCTTATTCTCATTGAACACCTTCAACTGGATGTCTAATTCTTCTGTCTCTTTTAGTTCCTGTCAAAGGAAAAAAAAATCCAGATTCACTGAAGAGACAGCAGAGGACTACAAGCAGATTTTAGCTATAGGAATATACACTATATACACTGTCTGGCATTAACAAAGTACTGCTTAAATTCAAACAAGCAAATGCTTAACAGCCTTCGGTTGGATTATTACTGTAGTGACTAAAGTGTTTCAACTGGCAACAATTATTTTAATCCTATCTGATGCAATAAGTAGCTTCTCATTTCTTAAACAGCCACATGCCTTTGTCGTGTAAAAAGACCTTACTGTGTTTCGGAAGGGTCAAATTAGTGGCTTGCATCAAGCAAACAAAACAACTTAGAATACATTTAAAATTGTTGATTTGGGTTTGGTGGGAATTGGGTCAAGAACTGCCAAACACATTACTAAAACCTGGAAGGAGAATGGTGAACCATCAAATTCACATGGTGGTCTGGAAAAATTGTGAAGGGCCATGATCGTAGATTACTGAAACACTTGGTAAAGTCAAATCATAGTAAATAAACAGGAGAACTGTTGAAAAAAACCCACAAGATTGGAACTAAACAGTTGTTTGGCCATAAGAAGCCACTTATTAGTGAGGCTATTCAGAAAAAAGGCTTCAGTCTGCTAAAGAGCATAAAGGCATAAAGCATAAAAAATCTGAATCCAAGAGAAAAAGGTCACATGGTATGAGGAGTTCAGATTTACCGTACAAGGGAAGTCCATGACATGATACACATCATGCTTAATGCCCACTGTACAAGCCTCTGGAGGCAGTGTTAGGATCTGGTGTTGCTTCAGTTGGTCAGGTGTAGGTTCAGCAATGTCATGTGGCAATAAAATAAAATCATCTGAGTACCTGACCAAACCAGTATCCCCTTGCTTGTTCACAACAATAAGGGAAACAGTCAAACTTTGTCAATAAAAAGGAAATGGGTACAGAAATTATGTAAATTTGAATGATGTGGGGGCCCGACTGAAAAATACCACCATAAAGTGGACCAACAAGCATTCTTTGCTTTATATATTTATAATAGAATAACTTGAAATGCTTAATCACATCATAAGGGGAAAGTAGTAATAAGAAATAAGAAGAAGAGCTCAGGTGTGGGGGAAAAAAAAAACTCACTGGCAGGATGTTCTTCAGGCCGCAGCGCAGGAACTCATTCCTTAAATGTATCCGAAAGTCTAAATCATCTGGAGAAGTGACCAGGGCATTGATCAGCTGCATGCAGGCTGTCTGTGTTTATGACACACACAGACACACACAGAAAGTTAAATAAATGTGCAGTCATTCATTGGATGCTAATATGCAATCTCTAATCAGATCTTTTTATTTTTCCCTGAACACCAAGGTGCCTAGGCACAGAGAGGCACAGTGCACATCTTATCAGGCTGTAAAGTGTCTCCTGAGAGTAAAAATCAGATTTTATATTAGTTCACTTCTATCCAACTTTGTATTGTCTATCTGATAAATGGCACATTGATTACAAACATATATAATGCCTATGTGAAATCATTTAAACTATTTTTGTTTACAATCTGAAATTGAAACCCATTAAAATAAATCCAGCTTTATTTTCACATCTTGCCTGACAACATTCAAGTAACAAAAAAAACTTGCTACAAAACAAAGCAGGAAATGTAATCAACCCTGTACTTATACTTCAAAGAGCCAATTTTTGCTTTAAAGACAACCACCAATCTGTCTGCATGCATGCATGTTTAGGAGCTTTGCAGACCTAGATTCAGGAATATCTGTGATATTTGTATTTCTTCCTTGCAAATGTTGTGGTGAGCAGCAATGGACAGCTCAATTCAGGATTGGTTCGGGTGTCTTATATAGTTGTTGATAGATATTCATCTTCCTTTTTCCACAGTGTTGTTTTTTTATGGCAATGCATTTAAAGTCAATTGTCGTGCTGGAAGATGAACCACATGTCCCTCTGCAGCTGCTTAGCAGAGGGTCCTTCAAAAATGCAACTGGCCTCTTGCTAGTTTCTCTGGTCAAAATCCTCCAAGCCTCAATCCATTTCGGAGGCAAGTGCTGGTGATGCTATACACATCCCACTTCTTAATCATGCACCGAACAATTATCCAGGAAATAGCTGAAGTCATTAGTATCTTTCCAACCACTGTGAATTCTTGGTTTTACTATGCACTAGTAATAGTGGAACCCTCAAGGAACAGCTATCATCAGGTGGGACCAATTAGCCTAGTGTTTGACCTGAAATGTGACTGCTTGTATCTGAGCAAATGTATAAAGCGTACCCTAAGGGGCTGATCAGTTATCCATGTCACTTACCCAAGGCAGATATAATAAAATTTTAAGAACTGATCTGAATTATTTGCAAATGTTACTTTTACTTTGATGTCGAGAGTTATAACATGTAAATGCAGGCGAAATGTTTTCAGGGAATAATGTGAGAAAAGTTAAGGATTTTGACTCCTAGAGACGCTGTAAAGAGCTACAAGTTCAGCCACTACCATATACCATTACCACTACCGTTCAAATGTGCAGATTTCTTGGAATCCCTAGAATTAAAAAAGCAGAGCGGTTAGAAGAGTATTCTCTATTTCCACAACAACAGGAACAAACGAACATCACAACTTCCTTGCCTATACTTGGGATTTAGAATCACTAGCAATATTTATCTGCTGATTGAAAACTTATTTTTCCCCCAGGTTGGTTACTTTGCTCAGAAAAAAGGCCACAGAGCTTGGGATTCCCTTGATACATGCAAAATCTATCTCTGGCATAACTTTCTACTTTCACTTTACTTATTTAAATCAACTACTATTTAGTATCTAATGGCCATATGCAATACATATTACTTTCTGATTTTCATAAATATTAAATTACTAAAACAAAAATATCCTTGTTAACACTAGTTAACGTATGTATTAAAACAGCAAATCTACAAGGCTGAGCAGCTAAACTAATGTTTGTTTTGATGTTTGCTGCAAGATTTTCTGCTGGTTACAAGTGTAGTTATTAGGGAGCTCATACAATGCATTCAAAAAGTCTTTAGACCCTTTCACTGTTAAATGTTATTTAGAATTTAAACAGAATTTTTGAAATTTTTTTAAATGGAAAAACTAAAATACTGCATTGACATAAGTATTCAGACGCTTTACTCAGCACTTAGTTGAAGGACCTTTTGCAGCAATTACAGCCTCCATTCTAATTCTGTCATTCTTCTCTGCAGATCCTCTCTAGCTCTGTCATGCTGGATGGGGACCATTAGTGGGCAGCCATTTTCATGTCTCTCCAGAGTTGGGTTAGATTGGGTTCAAGTCGGGGCTCTGGCTGAGCCACTCAGGGACATTCACAGAGTTGTCCCTAAGCCACTCCTGTGTTCTCTGGGCTGTGAGATTAGAGCTTTTGTCTTGTTGGAAGGTGAACCTTCGGCCCACTCTGAGGTCCCGAGTGCTCTAGATCAGGTTTTCATTAAGAATATCTCTGTACTTCGCTCCATTCTGGTTTCCGTCAAACCTGACCAGTCTCCCTCTTCCAGCTGCTGAAAAACACCCGCATCGCATGATGCTGCCCACGCCACGTTTTACTGTATGAATGGTATTGGGTAGGTGATGAGCAGTGCCTGGTTTCTTCCAGACATGACACTTAGAATTGACACCAAAAAGTTCAATATTGGTTCCATCAGTTCAGAGAATCTTGTTTCTAACAGTCTGAAAGTCGTCCAGTTTGGTCAAGTGCTCAGTCCTCCTTCATGTGTCTTTTACTGAGGAGATGCTTCTGTTTGTCTACTCTGCCATGAGGCTAAGAAGGTCAAAAATGGTGAACATGCTAGAAGTTTCTCCCATCTGCATACAGGATCTTTGGAACTCAGCCAGAGAGACCTCTGGGTTCTTGGTCACCTCTCTTACCAAGGCCTCTCTTACCACTTAGTTCGGTGGAGCAGCCAGCTCTAGAAAGAGTGCTGGTTGTTCCAATCTTCTACGATTTAAGAGTTATGGTGGCCACTATGCTCTTGGGAACATTCAGTGCAGCAGATTTTTTTGTAGCTTTCTCCACATCTGTGCCAGCAAACAATCCTCTGAGTCCTCAGCTCTGCAAGCAGTTCTTTCCTCCTCATGACTTTGTTATGGCTCTGATATGCATTGCTATCTGTGAAACCTTAAATAGACAGGTGTGTGACTTTCCATGTCATGTCCAATCACCTACATTTACCACAGGTGGACGCAGATCAAGGTGTCGAAACATCTCAATGATGGATAAGAGAAATAGGAGATCCCCAGAGATAAAGTTCAAGTGCCATAGCAAAGGGTCTGAATACTTGCACTATAGTGGCAGGAATGGCAATATATGGAACAGGAAAGGGCCATCCCCAAACTGTTCCCACAAAGTTGGAACAGTTAAATCTTACTTAAATCGCATGAAATTGTCCAAAATCTCTTAGTATGCTGAAGCATTAAGAGTTCCTTTCAATGGAACGAAGGGGCTGATCCCAAACTCCTGAAAAACAATCCCACACAATAACCCCCTTCCCCTACACTTGGCCAAATGCAGTCAGACAAGTACTGTTCTCCTGACAACCGCCAAACCCAGACTAGTCGATCAGAATGCCAGATGGAGAAGTGTGTTTAAACGCTCCAGAGAACACATATCCACTGCTCTAGAGTCCAGTGGCAGTGTGTTTTACACCACTGCATCCAAAGCTTTGCATTGCGCTTGGTGATGTAGGGCTTGGATGCAGCTGCTCGGCCATGGAAACCCATTCCGAGCTCTCACTGTTTTTGAGCTAATCTAAAGGCCACATGAAGTTTGGAGGTCTATAGCAATTGACTCTGAAGAAAGTAGGCAACCTCTGCACACAGCCTCAGCACCCGCTGACCCCACTCTGTTATTTTATGTAGCCTACCATTTCGTGGCAGAGTCGCTGACGTTCCCAATCGCTTCCACTTTGTTATAATACCACTGACAGTTGACTGTGGAATATTTAGTAGTGAGGAAATTTCATGATTGGACTTGTTCCACAGGTGGCATCCCATCACGGTACCATGCTGGAATTCAATGAAATCTTGAGAGCAACCCATTCTTTCACAAATGTCTGCATGCCTACACTTGTGGCCTTGGAAGTGATTGGAACACCTGAATTCAATGATTTGGATGGGTGAGTGAATACTTTTGGCAATATAGTGTATGTTCATGCAACATTTGTTTTCCTTTGTTAAGATTCTATTTTCACTTTCTCATTATGAGTCATTAAGGGCTGATTGAAGGGGGATTTTTTTTTTTTAATTATTTTAGCACAAGGCTGCAGCCTAACGAAATTTGAAAAAAAGTCAAAGGGTCTAAAGACAGAATGTACTGTATAGGTTTTGCAGCCAAGTAGAAGAAAGGAGTAATACTTATGACTTACTACATGGTGCGCATGATTACTTATAAGGGGAAAATAAAAACAATAACATTGGACAATGAAGATTTTGCTTCATGAATACTTTTGGGTGCATTTTATTTGATTTTTATTTGATTTCCTATCACATTTAAGCCTACCAGTATACGGCCCACAAAGCAAGCCACTTTGGCTAGTCAAAAAGTGCCTGGCCATGCTCCCAGAGTAGGTGCTGTCCAAAGTTGTCTTAGACATGAATGGGCATGCTTAGTCAAGTTAGCTGCAAGCAAAGAGACTACAAATGCAGTTCACATTTACAGCTGTTTGGATGCATGGTAATGCACATGTTCTTCAGGAAATAGCACAGTGATAATAACTTACAAATACGATTGACTGTCTTCGGGAAGAGTTAACACATCAGAAATGTCTTGTTGATGTCACAACAGCTGCAATAAATTCTGCTACATCTGTGGCATGCATAAGCTTAAGGCTCAAATAATCCATTTATTAACAATGCATGACTGCACTTATTAACAAAATCAATGCATTTTACCTCAGATGAAAAATTGTTTACCAAGACAAAGCACTACAAGGAAATTTGCAGTCCCAATGCTGAAAACTGAAGACTGTTACTTCTATCTGGTCAATGTATGGCTTCTCCGTTCCACATGATAAGAGCTTGCCAGTACCAAATCAACAAGAGTCATAGAGTCTAGATGAGGTAGATGAATACGCAACACCACATGAACCAGATTTGGAAAACAACACATATCTAGTTGTTGAATCCTTTATGTCTAGTTAACCTCATTTGATAACACATTCAGAATTAACTGACCTAGTCAGGGATAGTCAGTGGTTCAAGACTAAGCATGGGGTTTGCTCTTACCACGTACATTAAATATGAAATTATGCTTATTAAATATGAAATTATTCTTATTAAATATGAAATTATTCTTATTAAATAAGACATTATTCTTATAACTTGACTTTGCCAATAATAGTGTCACTTTTTTCCAGAAGCAAAATTAAAAAAAAAAAAAGTATTGTCTAGTTTGATGTTGCTACAAGCATTAATAACTGGGGTGCAAACATCCCAGGTTAAGCATACACCACTGGCCAATTTTTGTGCTAACTAAAGAATTTTGGCTCCTTGTCACCCTAGTCCCTGCTTCAAACTCAGTTCTTCATGTCAAATAATCGCACTCAGTCACTGGCACTGAGGGCAAAATATTGTTGTTACACAATGTACATGAAGCAATGCAATTTAACCAAAAAACTAGCTTACCTGAAGCTGCTGGACTTCGTGGTTTTCCAGTCCTTCTACAATTATAGCAAATCTCTCTTTATTGTTTTTCTCGGCAGTGATGGTCATGGCTGCCAGGATTTTGTCCAGACTAAGAGAAATGTGCAAAAACAGTGCAACACTTCAATAGTGCAACACTAACTGACTGTTTGAATCATACTCTCAGCACTGATCATGTAAGAGAGCATGTTCAAAGTCATAAGACCATACCATAAAACTGCACTTTATTTAAACCAATGAAGCAAAATAAATAAACAAAAACAAAAACCCACTTTACTTTGTTGTGCACAAAAATCTGGAACTCATGAAGCAATAACACTTTAGTAATGCTTAAAATTCTACATTAACAATCTACCTTAATTACTACATGAATTCATACATTGCTCCTGCATGACAGCATGTACGACAAATGCTCACTTCACGCATAGTCATAAAGACTCCTTACGTATCACGTGCATGAATTAATGATTACTCACTAACGAAATACCACATGAATTAATGCTATTTCATGAACCCTTAAAGTAAAGTCCCCCAAACCTGCATCCCCTGAAGGACATACTTCAGCATTTACAAACAGTGACAAGAACTGTGTAGATGCATTTAGCGGAAAATTTGCTGTGTACACACAGTAGTCAACACAAAGAATGCATCTCATCTAATTGAACTGTAAACACACCCTTAGAAGATAAACCAAATACAGTACAACCCCAAACCAGAAAATGTTGTGACGGTATGGAAAACACAGATACAGAGAAAAAAAAAAAAGCAGTGCTCCTTACATGTACTTTGACTTTTATATAATTGAAGACAGTATGAACTAGTGTTACACACAGTATCGGTAATACAGAGCAACGATACCATGAAGCAATTACATGCGTGCCAGTAGATGAAGCTTAACCGAAGGCAGCAGCATGTCCACAGTGTGGGATTATTTCTCACTTGAGATGAGCAGTAGCAAAATCCCGGCTGCAAAATCTGTAATGCCAGTATTTTAAGGAGTGGCTGAAATGTAAATATAACTAACAAACAAAAAGCTTATTAAGATTAAGCTTCCCTACTTGTGCTTGTTACTGCATTATGATTTTTTTTTTTTCAGGGGTCTAAAACGTTTCAAAAGCAACCAGTAAATAATATTATCTGAAGCTTGTAATATCTTATTTGGGATACACATCATCAAAATAAAGTCACGCCAATCTATAGAAAGTGGAATGGTATAAATATCAAGATTTATAGGCACCTATTGAGTAGTTAGAAGTTAGATAAGACTGTATTGGTACTAGGTATTGACAGATACTTGAACATCAGATATCGGTATGGCTACTATGACCCAGGATATTTAGTGTTTTGTCTGATCAACTTCATTTAATTTGTTAATAAACATCCATTCCTGCACTTCAGGTCTGCAACACATTCCAAAAACTTGGGATGGGGCAATTTATGGCTAGTAATGAAGTAAAGACCTGAAGCAAATGACACGCTCAGAAGGAAATTTGGCGTCGCCCCTATCGACGAAAAAATGCGCGAAAGAAGACTTCGCTGGTTTGGGCACGTCACCAGAGCGGCAGCAGGGACAGTGGCCAAAATCGCCTACAACCTGTACGTTGATGGCCGACGACCAAGAGGGAAACCGAAGCAGCGGTGGCAAGATACGATCAATGCGGACATGAAGACCAACAATTTAAGCCCGCAAGATGCCCTTGATCGTGCAAAATGGAGAGCATTGATCCGGAGAGCGGACCCCACTATAGTGGGATAAACGCCAGGAAGAAGAAGAAGAAGAATGAAGTAAAGACCTAAATGACATGACTAATGTCAACAAGTGATTAGAATCGTGATTTGGTACAAAAGCAGTATCCACAAAAGGCTAAGTCTTTGAGGAGTAAAGGTCAGCAGAGCATCTCCAGTTTATTAACAAAATGCATAAAATAAAAAATTAATGTTTAAAACCAATGTTCCTCAAAGAAAGAATGGAAGGGATTTACATATTTCAGTCCTAACTTTATCTGATTTTAATTATTTTTCTTTTGCTGATAAATGCACAGACGTCCCTGCTCTAAAATCTGTGTACTTTTCTGCATTAATGCTGCTATCACAGAACTCAAAATGACCTTTTCCCAAGGGCACTGACAATCCTGGTTTTTGGACATGTTGCTGATACTAGCCTTGAGGGTCCTCTTCGTCTTTGGTCCAGAGCACAGAGGCTGAATTTCATCCAAAACAGATCTGGAATACTGATTCATCTGACCACAATACACATTTCCACTGTGTGATGGACTATCCCAGATGCCTCTGAGCCCAGAGAAGTTGATGCCACTTCTGGACATGGTTAACATAAGGCTTCTTTTTTGCACAGTAAAGTTTTAAGTGGCATTAGTTAATGTAACTCCGTATTGTAGTGCTTGGTAAAGGTTTGCCAAAGTAATCCCTTACCCATGTGGTTATATCAGCTATTGATGAATGACAGTTCTTGATGCAGTGCCGTTTGTGAGATCTCAGATCACGGATCTTCAAGTTTAGGCTCATGTCCTTGCTCTTTACATACTGAAATTCTTCCAGATTCCTTGAATTGTTTAATGATATGACTGTAGAGAGAGCGGATACTGTGGATACTGCTTTTGTAGCAAATCATAATTATAATCACATGTTGACATCACCTATTTGAAATCACATCATTATTTAGTTAGTTTTTTTTTTTACCTCATTACTAGCCTTAAACTCTCCCAGCTTTTTTGTGTAATGTTTTGCAGGCCTGAAATGCAGGAATGGATGTTATTAACAAATAAAATTAAGTTGGCCAGACAACACAAACTATATTGGTTCAAACTGTGTGCAAGGACATAAAAATCTAAGTAAATATAAGGAACACTACAATTTTTTTTTTAAAGTTGCATTTTTAATACCGTCCCAACTTTGTCTGATTTGGGGTTGTATAAATCAACACCTTATTATTCTTAAATAATTTCTTAAGCATAGATCTCTTAAAAAATTATTTATTTGACTACAAAAATACATAGCACAGGTCATGCTGTGATTATACAAGCAACTGTGTTTGAACCATGTCTGTGCATTAAGCAAAGTTCTGGCTGTTTTAGTTGCACAAATGTGTGGAACGATAATATTAAGTGGTAGTTACGAGAGGTAACAATGCAATGCTTACAAGAAATCTTTAATATTTTCTTTGTTTCAAAAACTATGAGGGTGGACCAGAGAATGAATACCCCCATTACGGGAAAATTATAACAGAGCATAAATGACCCCTAGCACGTAAAATTACCTGCGCTTAACCTGTCAGTCTACATATTGACCTGTGTTTTGTATTATGAGTATACCTGTTGCAGCCATGCCATATAAACTAGCAATTACTGGTGATCTGTACTTGCTCCATTAACCAAATGCTTACAGTTTGAATGGACTTACTATAAAAGACTCATGGTGTCTTTTGTGTTGGAACAATGGAAGCAATACAGCATGTGAACATAACCTTCAGCATGTGCAACAAATGCAATTGCATTTGGTACTGCTGGTGATATTATTACTGTGATATTATTTTATAGTACTGATAGTGTACTTTAGAAAGTTATGAGCATTTTATTTTTAGTTATTATAGTGATGTGTGTATTGCTCTGTATACATCTTGGAGCCAGACTGACTACACATTTCCCATAGCTTCCTTCACATCACTTGATCCTTACTGCAGATAAGTAGTTCTGAGCTTAATATCCTCAGCTTTGTGATCAGATTTTTTTAAGTTATAGTCAGGTGTAGGCTGCACTGTGCTTTCCATGCTAGTTTACAAAACACAGAGCTTCAGACTATGCTGTTTGACTCCTAGCACTCAACTTTAATCACAGAGCTAAACATCAGCCAGATCTGCTACAGAAGGTTTGAGAAGGCTTTTCTTTCAGCCAGTTATACAGTACTGTGCAAAAGTCTTAGACCACCATTAGATTAGATACACCACTGTCTTAGCAGTATAATGACCATATGTAATTATTTATCAATGTCTTTATTATAACACAACGAGAAAATACAGAAAATCTGTATGTAGTATTAACACATTGAAAAAGCTTATATAGGGTGCAATAGCAAGTATTTAGTGCGACCTCCCCTTACAGCTTCTTCGGGATGCAAAGCTGATCCTTCCACAGTCTGAAGAAGCTTGATCGGGAATTGTCATTTTGGAAGGGTAGCAGCAAAGTAACCCCTTTTTGGAAGAGGAATAGGGTGAAAAGTCCGAGATATGCTAAAGCTTACAAAGACTGGAACAAAGATGAGTCGAAAAAATATTATGGAATAACGAATCCAAGTTGGAAATTGCCATTATGTAATTTCTAAAACAACAAATGTAATGTCGGCCTAAGACTTTTGCACAGTACTGTACATCCTCAGATTAAACAAAAAGAAAAACAAAAAAAAAAACACTCATAGTGGCTCAACAAACTTTGAGTTTACATAGACCCTTCTGGTCTGCATTGGACTTTTTAAAACCAAACACTTCCAAACTGCAGACGCAGTTCTTTTCTTTGGCAAAAGTTCTTCTACATTGCTGGTCTCAGTTTCTTTATCCTCCAACTCTGTTTTTGTTCTTTAATCTGACTCAGCCTCTCCCCAACTATTAGCGCACTTTTATGCTAGGCTAGGCTGTTGTATGTCAAGATACCTGGGTAGCTAGAGAGCCATTCGGCAATAACGATGATCTATGTAATCGTGCTTCTAGTGGTGAACAGTACTATGTATTTTACTGTCTGATGCATTACAGTTGATGTCTCTGCTGTGCTACAGTATGATGGTATATAAAAAAATTCATACCATATAGGAAATTAAAGATGGTATACTGCATGAACCGGTATACCACCTAGCAATAGGTACACCTCCATGTTTCTGCACTCAGTGCCCATTTTATCATTTCCACTTAACATATAGATGGTAGTTCTACAACTACAGTCTTTGTTGCACTGGTAAATAAGTGGATCAGACACAACAGTGCTGCTGGAGTTCTAAAACACCTCAGTGTCTCTGCTGGAATGACAATAGTACACCAATGAACAGCCACCAGCATCCTGTAGGTAGCATCCTGTGGGCACTGATGAAGAATTAGAGGATGACTAACACAAACTGTGCAACAACAGATGAGCTACTGTCTCTGGCTTTACATCTACAAAATGGAGCAATATGGCAGATGTGTCTAATAGAGTGCACAGTGAGTGAACACAGTGTGTAAAAACTCCAGCAGCAATGCTATGTCTGATCCAGTCATACCAGAATAGACACACAAACACATCACATCAGTGCAGTTCAGTGAACCATCCACCGCCCAAATAGTACTTGATCTGTGGAGATTCTGGGGGGGGGGGGGGTCCTGACCATTAGAGAACATAGTACAAGGAACTAACAAAGTATCTAAACAAATGGACTACAATCTGTAATTGTAGAGCTACAAAGTGCATCTATATGGTAAGTGGGACTAATAAAACAGACAATTAATGTAGAAACAAGGAGATTTATCAATGAGTGTAAGGTAAATACTTGGCCAGGCCATAAAATTAACACAAGACCTTAAAATAACAGCATCTATGCAAATATTTCAGATTAAGTTTACTAATAGAATGAGCCAACGAACTTACATGTTTTCCTCTCCAATAATACAGACAGCAGACAGAATCTTCACAATCTCTGTCATCATATTGGGCTGCTTGGGATCAATAGCCCTGGCCAGTAGAAGCAGGCTTCGTTCGTCTCCCAGTATCCTTTGCAGGCCATACTGAAAAGTGTCCACAGTTCACAAGTTTCAGTTAAGACATTACTCCAAATTTCAGCGAATACTGAAAAGCCCTACTGCAAGATCAAATTTTGGGAGAGAGTAGCAGCCAATTAGGGCAGTAGATAAATTAACATGACAGTGGACAAATAATAACAAATTTGGAAGTAAACACGTTAGAAGAATAGCACGGAATACCACTGTAAAATATTTTCTATTTTCATCAATTGTATAATTTTAATAAGCCTAAAGCTTGTATAGCTAAAGTGTCAAGATCTACGTACATATAACTTTTTAGTTTAAATTTTAATTACACATTAAATAAACATTTACAATAGAATATGGATATGTATCAAATTAGGCTAATCTAAGCAAACACAGCAAATAATTACATATTAAAAAGGTATGTGGGCCATGTCCATAGTTTTTTACACTGACATATTACATTTTATACAACCTATATTTTGAGAGGTTTCCAAAGCATGACAAATGACAAAATGATCACTTTGCTGGTCAATCAATGGAACTGCTTGCTCATGAATCACATATATGTAGCCCACTAATTATAGCCAATTACTTTATAAGCAAACAATTTTGTTTATAGAGCGTTTCTCCATGTGGCTTTCCGTGGCTTTCCTTGTCTTTCCTTTAAATTAAAGACTACACTGTGAGACAGAATTAATGCCTCAGAGCACTTACAGCTGGAGAACAGGCTTTAAAAAAAATTACAGATAAACGTGCTTGCCAATTAATATTCTAAACTGGCTGGGTTTGCAAATAAAATGGATCATACTATTTTCTATTATCTTCAAAATCCTTTCCCTTTTTTCCACATTTTCTTTTTACCATATTTACTTAGGCCTGAAAAATTAAGGTCTTAATTTCAAACTGCAAATTGTGACTGAAGAAGATTAATTAAATGATTATTTACTGATTGATTATTAACTAGGTGCACAATGTTTCTCATGCAGACACACAAACAGCCATATTGTTGGATAATTGCATTGATGATTATTAAGAGTGCACACATCATTTATCAATAACAAAAGGGGCATTTCCACACTCCATCAAAATTGTATTTAAGACTTGCTATTCTGCCTAGGCATGTATGTGTCCTCCGCTTTATGAAATGGTCACTAGATAAGAAATTAATCTTCTGGAACTCCAGTTGTTTCATTGTTTCTTTTCTCCTATTCTTCTTCTTCTTATTATTATTATTACTACTTCATACGGTCATTTTTGCATTTTATGTTATGTTTTGTTGTTTGGTTGGCTTTTCTGACTGTGAAGCTTCACTGAAAGGAGGTAGATAAATTCCTATTACTCCATTTCACACTCCTTTGTACACTTGCTGATCGACTGACTCACTCATGTAAATACCTAGTAATTTTCACCACACCTTATTGTTCATGAAGGCTTTAAGGCACTGGATCAGCTTGTGTTGATTTTTCTTGTCAATGTTCTCTTGTCTGAAAAAAGCAATAAGACCATGCACAAAACAAATAATTCAGAAAATTGTTTAAAATGTTAACTTTAATCATTTCACAAGCTTACTGTTTCTTGTCAAGGAGCCTCTCCAACACATCCAAAAGCAATCCAAGACCCTCGTGACCAAAGTTATTCACCCAGCTGAAAAACAAACAGTAAAAAGTAAAGACCATCAGAATTACTCACTCACAAATTCAACAGTACTGTGTATTGGCATATGATATTATAGTTAATTAATTTACACAAAGAATTGATCAAAACTTCAATATACCATTTATTTTTTAAATACAATATCAGGAAAGGCTTCTAAAATGTTTTTTATTCAAACCAACATAAAACTAATATGCTGCAGTTGAAACTATCATGTGTAAAATGCTGAGGGGTTTAGACAAAATCAAGTTTTTTCATATTTTATGTTTTTATGGCTTTACAGTTGTAATCGCTATCAAAATGCAACAAGGAATGAGAATAATTAGAAGTATAGACAAGTACACAAAGACAAGGTCATTTACAAACATGGACAAAATTGTTGATACCCCTCAGTTAATGAAAGAAAAATAAACAATGGGTAACAGAAATAACTTTAATCTGACAAAAGTAATAATAAATACAAAGTGTATGAAAATGAACAAATGAAAGTCAGACATTGCTTTTCAACCATACTTCAACAGAATTATTTAAAAAAATAAACTCAT
Source organism: Ancistrus triradiatus (assembly GCA_025084515.1). NCBI lineage: Eukaryota > Metazoa > Chordata > Actinopteri > Siluriformes > Loricariidae > Ancistrus > Ancistrus triradiatus. The sequence continues at coordinate 425,049 of JAJAGP010000229.1, forward strand.
GAAACAGGCCTGGGCAGACATGATGGTACCCCTGAAAAATGTGACCAAAGGGACATGTTAAATCAAGATGTGTTAACTAATTAGCATCACAGGTGTCCACAATCTTGTAATCAGTCAGTGGGCCTATATATATAGGGCTTCAGGTAGTCACTGTGCTGTTTGGTGACAAGGTGTGTCCCACACTCAACATGGACCAGAAGAAGCAAAGGAAAGAGTTGTCTCAGGACATTAGAAAGAAAATTATAGAGAAGCATGTTGAAGGTAAAGGCTATAAGACCATCTCCAAGCAGCTTGATGTTCTTGTGACTACAGTCGCATATATTATTCAGAAATTTAAGACCCATGGGACTGTAGCCAACCTCCCTGGACGTAGATGCAGGAGGAAAATTAACAAAAGAGGTAGCAAAAGAGCAAAGAAAAACTTCTAAAGAGATTAAAGGTGAACTTCAAGCTCAAGGGACATCAGTGTCAGATCGCACCATCTGTCGATGTTTGAGCCAAAGTGGACTTAATGGGAGACGACCAAGGAGGAGACCATTGTTGAAAACAATACATAAAAAGCCAGACTGGAATTTGCCAAACTACATGTTGACAAGCCACAAATTTTCTGGGAGAATGCCCTATGGACAGTTGAGACAAAAATGGAACTTTTTGGCAAGGCACATCAGCTCTATGTTCACAGACAGAAAAATTAAGCATATGGAGGAGACGCTGTTATGTTCTGGGGGCTGCTTTGCTGCATCTGGAACAGGGTGTCTTGAATCTGTCCAGGGTACAATGAAGTCTCAAGACTAGCAAGGAATTCTAGAGAGAAATGTGTTGCCCAGTGTCAGAAAGCCTGGTCTCAGTCGCAGGTTATGGGTCTTGCAACAGGATTATGACCCAAAACACACATCTAAAAACACCCAAGAGGAAAACACGGGACTATTCTGAAGTGGCCTTCTATGAGCCCTGACCTAAATCCTATTGAGCATCTTTGGAAGGAGCCGAAACACGCCGTCTGGAAAAGGCACCCTTCAAATCTGAGACAATTGGAGCAGTTTGCTCACGAGGAGTGGGCCAAAATACCTGCTGAGAGTTGCAGAAGTCTCACTGACAGATACAGGAATCTGTCAATGAGACTTCTGCACTGTAGACTGTAGCCTAGCGGGTAAGGTACTGGACTATGGTCCTTGAGCAAAGCCCTTAACCCACAATTAATGGATTGTAAGACTGTATCAATTGTAAGTCGCTCTGGATAAGGGCGTCTGCTAAATGCTGTAAATGTAAATGAATCGTTTGACTGCAGTGATTGCCTCAAAAGTTTGTGCAACAAAATATTAAGTTAAGGGTACCATAATTTCTGTCCAGGCCTGTTTCATGAGTTTATTTTTTTGAATAATTCTGTTGAAGCATGGTTGAAAAGCAATGTTTGACTTTCACTTGTTCATTTTCATAGACTTTGTATTTATTATTACTTTTGTCAGATTAAAGTTATTTCTGTTACCATTGCAGGTTTTTCTTTCATTAACTGAGGGGTACCAACAATTTTGTCCATGTGTGTAATAGGCAAGACAAACCACAACCATACTGACTGACTGTTTCATCATAACCACTACTGTTTACATGCCACAACCAATCTGTGCATTGGTGGTGACCCTGTGCATCATCCCTTACCCATGGCCACAACTTACCAATGTTGGCTACCACCATGAGAAGGTGCCCTTTTATTGGAACAGAACTAATTTCAAACTGGTTCCATGAACCTGACAGTAAGTTGAGTGTACCTCAACATCTTGTTTTGCAGATATTAATTAATAGAAAGTTATAAGAAACAAGAATCAATATGACTAGCATCACTATAAAACGTACACTGTGTAAGTCTGACGACTTTTGTATCGCTACTTTTTGTGATACATAACTGTGAGAGGACTGTATGATTCATTACCAAATTTTATTGCTTGGGAAGATTTTATAAAGTCATACTAAAATACTACAATATTGTAAAATACAATAAAAAATGTTTTAAAATAGACAATTAAAAAAGTTAAAATTGCTGACCATTTCTTTAAAAAGGATAAGAGCAGCCAGAGTTCTATAATGTTAGCTGTGTCCAAGAAGAAGTAATGATTAGACTAACAGTCAAGTGCAGGACAAAAAAGAACATCCATCAGCAATTTCTAAACTTGTTTTCCTCAGTCGCCATAGAAACACTGGAAAGATATTTGATGGACTGACAGGTGAAGTCCAGATAGTTTTCTCTCAATGTGTACACTGAACCACCATAACATTAAAACCACTGAAAGGTCGAGTGAACAACACTGACAGTGTGATGCATTGTGCAATGTTCTTCCGGGATACCTCAAGTCCTGGCACACATGTGGATGTTATTTTGACACCTACTTAAATATTCCTGCAAATCAAGCACACCCTTCATGGCAATGGCATTCCCTAATATCAGTGGGCTCTTTCAGCAGGATATTGTGGCATCCCACACTGGAAAAATATTCAACAATAGTTCGAGAAACCTGACAAAGTTCAGGATTTTATTTGGCCTTCAAATTCCCCAGATTGCAATTTGACTGAGCCTTTATCAGGGGAGCTTCTGTCCCCTGCTAACACACTGGAGTGAGGGTTGGCTGGGGAGGGACTGAGGAAGATGGAAGCCAGGAGCAGATGGGTAGTGGTTTGGCCACTACTTCCATCCCACCAACTGGTGAATGTGGTTGAGGGCTGAAGCACTCAGTGAAGGATGGGTACCACATGATGACATCTGCCCAGGGCCAAAGGCAATGGGTACTTCATAAGGAATATGCATGATAGTAAGTAGTTTACCAAGCAGTTTAAAAAGTAACAGTGCATACTGAATAGCAGCTTTGAATGAAATTTTACATTAACGGTATACTAAGTAAGTAATTTGAAGCTCAGCCCTACATAAAGTGTGTGTTTTTAACATTTGAAACAAAATTAGTTTCAGTACTGTTTGATGGACGCGCAACTCGTGTTTTTTTATTTTTTTTATTTTAAAGTTGTGAGTATTTGTATGTAATGTTGTACTGACACATTCAGGGTCCACCCTTTGTATCAATATTTAGGAGCTAACACTTATTTTATTCCACCTGTCAAATCATCTCAGACACAGGAAGACACCCAGGAAGGACATGCAAACACTGCACAGACAGCACTTTTCAATCAATCAGATATACAGTAATGAGCAAAGGTTATAGGCCAACATTAGATTAAACATACCATGACCATATGTAAATATTTCTAACTGTCTTTAAACTAGAAAATACTGGAAATTTGTATGGAGTATTAAAAAACTGAAAAAAAAACCTGCTTCTATAGACTAAAATGGAACAGGGTGAAAAGGCTAAGATATGCTAAAGCTCAGAAATATTGGAATGAAGATCAGTGGAAAAGAGTATTACAGAGTAACGAATACAAGTTGGAAATTGTGGGGTCCAATAATCAACAATGTGTTATATTGTATATGGTCATTATTCATTCATCATTGCATCATTGCTAAAACAACCAATGTAATGGTGGCCTAAGACTTTCGCTGTACTATTTGTATTCGAGCCCAATAGCGACAAAGTCAGTCTTGAGGGGTTTGTGTTTGTTTATTTGTTTTAGTTCATGTAAGTTCTTGTTTAGATTTTTAGTTTGTTCGTTTTAAAAGAGTTTTTTTCTTTCTGCTTTCATTCTGTTAAGCAATTTTGCTAAGGCATTTAAAAGTTTTGTTTAGCACTTCCTTAAGTCCATTCAGTCTTAGGGTGTACTCACACCATGCCCAGTTGCCTTGTACCATGCTGAGCACAATCGTCCTCCTCCACTGGCCAGCGCTTACATTACGGTTAAATTACGATCTGGGCCCAAGCACAATTATGTCATTACAATGCTACTTTTTGTGGTGGAGAGGAGTGCTTGCACAGCACAATGTACTTTATGGTTGTACTTACACTGTGACTTTTTTTGGAGTCATTTTGTGTATGCTGACACACAGGTCTCTCATACGCCTTATAGATTTATTGAATATTGAATACGTTAATTTTACTCATGCTGAACGTATAAGAAGATTTCACAGCAGGATCTGACATTTTGTTATGTGCTTTGGCATAGTTTGTGATCACACTACGTGTACTGGGCCAGGACCGCATGCCATCATTAATGGAACAATGAATTCTGAATTATATCAGAGAATTCTAAAGGAAAGGATATGAACTGAACTGAATTTCTCCAAGTGGGTGTGCAGGACTGATCAACAGTTACAGGAAACGTTATAGGTCATATTTATATATATTTATGTATATTTATATACACACACACACACACACACACACACACACACACACACACACACACACACACACACACACACACACACACACACACACACATACATACATACATAGGAGAGTTATACTCAGAGAGAGCATAAAAAGAGCGGGAGTCAAACTTTTAATTCTTATAAAAAGCACAGAAATTACTGACCTGACTGGATTGCTGGTCAGAGACACACGCAGAGACTCAAGGCAGTTTAGCAGTTTCTCTTCTGTAATTCCAGAGCGTAGCTCATGTACATAATCTTGCGATGATAGTGCACACTCATGTTTGCTGTTTCTCAGTCCACCCTATGGTAAGAGGAAAACAACAGGAAAACAAAAGTATCATATTACTATTCATAATTAATTTGTATTATTTACCACAGTCTGCGTCATTTATTGCAGCATATATTCAATGGAAACATCAAATCTGTCTCAATCAATAATAATCCCAAGTCAGGAAGCTGTCTAATAGGCTAAAATGACTACCCAGCAGATGCCCTTACCTAGCACTTGGTTTACAAACTGTTACAGAGTTTGTCTCTTGCCTGTGCTTGTTCTAGCAATCTCTATATTGTCAAACTACATGAAGTTTGAACTCTTGAATATTAGATCACTTGTATCTAAAGTACTTATTCTAAATGAGGACTGTGGTAGCCTAGCGGTTAAGGTACTGGACTCTGGCCCAGAAGGTCCAGGGTTCAAATCCCACCTCTGCCAGTGCTGCCACTGTTGGGTCCTTGAGCCAATAAAAAATAAGTGGAATATATACTGAGAAATATAGAATGCCCAACCCACAATTGCTTGGATTGTAAGATTGTACCAATTGTAAGTCGCTCTGGATAAGGGCGTCTGCTAAATGCTGTAAATGTAAATGAAACCTCTGATCATAATCCTCTATTCACTGTGTAGAATACGATGGCCATTATTAATCAAGTTGGAAACGAAACCAACACATTTCAAATTTTCTGAATACCACAGCTGATAACAGACACAAACCTACGTAATACATTTCTCCAAGTATAATTTTACAGTCTGGTAAATCTATAAATAAACTTCAGTTAGTTCAGAATGCAGCTGCCCGAGTGCTAACTCGAACTAGAAAATTTGATCATATCACTCCTGTTCTATCATCACTGCACTGGTTACCAGTCAAATTCCGCATTGATTACAAAATACTTCTTATAACTTATAAATCTCTACATGGCCTGGCCCCACATTATCTGAGTGACTTCTTAGAGTTTTACAATCCAACTCGTCTACTTCGTTCGCAGGGTGCAGGACTTCTTTTAGTTCCTAGAATTAAAAAAGTCACAGCAGGGGGAAAGGCTTTCTCATACATGGCCCCCCAACTATGGAATAAACTTCCCACTTTCGTTCGAAATTCAGACACCCTCCAAAGTTTTAAGTCTAGGCTAAAGACATACCTATTTAAGCAGGCTTTTGACTAGATTTAGACCAGGTTGCATGGTTTGGGTTGCTGGGGCCGGAGTCTGGAGTCATGTCTGACTGCCTGCCTTGTCCCTAGCCGGGAGTGTCGAGTGGGCGGTTCTGGCTGAACTAGGCTTCGGTCCTCGTGATCTTGGACTCATGCATCCTTGCCTTAGAATAAAGGGCAGAGCTGGGGGTTCATAGTCAAAGAGTCTTATGGTGATCAGAGACGTTGGGTTGCTGTCTTCTGCCGCTCGTGGGGTTGCCAATGTCTCATGTGATCCCTCTTGGCTGTGTTTCCTACCAGTTTCTCCTCTTTCTAGCTTTCTAGCTATGCTGCTATAGCTAATGCTGCCGGGGTCTCATGCTACACTTGGCATCAGTGATTGACATGGCAATCAGTGATTGTTAATAGACACTGTGCTCTTAATCAATAACTAATTAAACATTTTCGTTTTCTCTCCGAGCTGTGTTCCGGCAGTTCCGGCCCTACAACACATGATGTACATCTGATGGAGCTCCACTGTGGCATAATTCACATTTTATTCGACCATGACTCCATGACTTTAGTTTCGCTCTTAGATTTATCATCATACCCCCGGCCACTTAATGTCGATGTGCATACTTCACATTCTATTCAAACTTTGACTCCATGACTTTAGTTCGCTCTTAGATTTATCATCTACGCCGCCCAAGGAGGTTGGGTCCCTTTTTGAGTCTTGGTCCTCCCAAGGTTTCTTCCTAGAACTAGGGGAGTTTTTCCTTGCCACTGTCGCCCTAGGCTTGCTCAATTTGAGATTGGACGTAGTTATTAGGAGATAATCTAAACCTGTAAAGTTGCTTTGAGACAATGCTCCATTGTAAAAAGCGCTATATAAATAAATCTGACTTGACTTGACTTGACAGTCCACTAGGGCATTATAGGTGCACACACTAACACACCACCACCACATCAGTATCATTTCCATGCTGAGAATGATCCACCACCCAAATATTACCGGATCTGTGGTAGCCCTGGCCATTAGAGAACAGAGTTAAAGGAACTAAAAGTATGTAGAGAACCAGATGGACGACAGTCTGTAATTGTAGAACTACAAAGTGCAGTGACCACTAAGACTTAAATAAAAAATAAGTGGAATATATACTGAGAAATAAAGAATGCCTAAGACTTTTGTACAGTAATGTAACGGAGTCAATATACTAAAAAATTACCAGTTAGAAACATCACAGAATACAGCTGAAATAAATGCTTCACAGCACTACATCAACAACTAAGAAGAGGTTGATTACAGGTAGTAAAGATTGATTTTGGCAAAAAAAAAAACAAAGCTGATGGACTCTAAAACAATGGGAATTTTTTTTTTCCTTTCGTCAGACAAGTTCAAATTTGTGCTATTTGGCAAAAACCATCACGTTCTTGTGAAATTCAGAGACAATGAATGGATGACACCAGCTAATATGGCCACCACTGTTGACTGAAACATATCCCAAAAAGACCTGCAGCTGTAATAGCAGCAAAATATGGTGCAATGATCTGATCTGAAAGGGTGAATACATACAGTGGTGCTTGAAAGCTTGAATGACTTAATAATTTTCTATACTTTAGCACGTCCTACATCATCAGATCTTCATACAAGTCCCAAAAGTAGGAATTAAACAAATGAGACAACAAACAAATAAACAAAATATTATACTTCACTTATTCAATATTACATCTCTGTGGGTGGCAAAAGTATGTAATCCTTTGCCATCAGTATCTCCTGTGACACCTGTGTAAAAGTTACTTGATGAATCTTTCATATCACCGGAGAAGTTTAGCTCATTCCTTCTTACAGAAAAGCATCTACTCTTGAAGGACCTTTAGTTTCCTCACATCAACTGTCATAACAGGGCTTTGACTTGTCCGTTGCAAAACATTACATTTATTCTTAATCATTCTTTGGTAAAATGACTTGTCTGCTTAGGGTCACTTAACATGACATGTTATCTTGAAATTTAGTTCACAGACATGCATCCTTATATTTTCCTTCAGAATTTCCTGATATAATTCAGAAGTCAGTGTTTTATCAGTGATTCAGTTTGTCATCCTGGTTCAGGAAGACCCAAAACATGAACCTACCACCACATTTCACAGATGCAACGCGGTTCTTATGCTGGAATGTAGCATTTTGCTTTCTACAGGCATAACACTTTTCACTAACAAACACCCTGCCATATGCACTATTGTTGCTCAATGTTCTCGTGAACATTAATATTAACCAATATGAGAGAGCTCTTTAGTTGATTAGAAATTACCCTGACTTCCTTTGTGTACCCTGACTTTCCTTTGATTATTGCACATCTTGCTCTTGGAGTGATCTTCGTTGGTCGACCACTCCTGAGTAGGGTAATATTGGCCTTGAATTTCCTCCATCTGTACACAATATGACTGTGGATTGGTGGATTACAAATTCTCTAGAAAGGTTTTGTAACCTTTTCTAGCCTGCTGAGTATGAGTAACAACGTTTCCTTAATATCATATAATTCATCATATAAGGGTGGATGAATACACTGAGTCTGTGTCTGCATATATCCAGAAGTGCATGGAGGACGTGAGTGTGACCAAAAACATCTTCACACGGGCCAACAAGAAACCCTGGATAATCAGAGAGATAGGTGTGAGGCTGGAAGCACAAAACACCGTCTTTTGATGAAGGCATACAGACAATCACAGATTATAAAGCTACTCCTCCCCCTGTGAGAACAACATCAATTTCCTTAACAAAATAAACACCTATTTCGAAAGGTTCGAGGCACAAAACTCTACTTCTGCAGTGAAATCTATTCCTCGCCCTGACGAGCAGATACGTTATCTGGAGACAGCAGATGTCTGGAAAACCCTGAGGAGAGTAAACACACGGAAAGCGGCGGGCCCTGACAATATTCCAGGATGACTACTCAAGGAATGTGCCGATCAGCTGGCGGTGTTCTTACAGACATATTCAACACCTCGCTAAATCAAGCTGATATACCGTCATGTCTAAAGACTGCTACAATCATTACCACACTGTAGCACTCACACCTATCATGATGAAGTGTTTCAAGAGGCTGGTAAAAGGCCACATTACCTCCAAACCCTCTCCCACACTCGACCTATACCAGTTTGCCTACCGCCCAAATCACTCTGTAGAAGGTGCTATATCCTCTGCACTGCACCTAAGCTTAGAACATCTGGAACTAAAGAATACACATGTGCGGATGTTGTTTCTGGACTTCAGCTCAGCGTTTAACACAATCATCCCCCAACATCTGATAAGCAAACTGGTGTCCCTTGGTTTCAGCACTCACTTGTGCAATTGACTGTTGGATTTAAAAAAAAAAATAAATAAATAAATAAATAAAAAAAACAGACCTCAGTCTGTGTGAGTGGATAATGTCTCCAGAGCCATATCTCTGAGCACTGGCTCCCCTCAGGGCTGTGTCCTTAGCTAACTGCTGTTTACCCTGTTGACTCATGACTGTTGCACCAGGTCCACTACCAACCACATTGTGAAGTTCGCAGACGACAACGGTTGTGGGCCTAATCCAGGATGATAACAACCTGGACCATAGAGATGAGGTGAAGCATCTGGTTGAGTGGTGCATGATAAACAACTTGGCCCTGAATGTTGATAAAACCAAAGAGATCTTCGTCAACTTCAGGAGGAGCCAACCCATCCACACATCACTCCTCATCAAGGACACAGTAGTGGAGCAAAACCCAGTTCCTGGGGTTACAGATAACATATACTTTGACTTGGTCCACACACACTGAAGCTCTGGTCAAAAGAGCTCAGCAGTGTATGCACTTCCTAAGATGGATGAAAAGAGCACACCTCCCCCCTCCGATTCTCACCACCTTGTACAGAGGCACTGTAAAGAGCATACAGACCAGTTGCATCTCTGTCAGGGCAGGAGCCTGCAGTGCCTCTGACTGAAAGTCCTTGCAAAGGGTGGTAAAGACAGCAGAGAAAATTATTGGGACTTCACTTCCTCAGATACAGGACGTGAAAGAAATTTTTACTGTTCATTATTTCACTGTTTATATTGCTTTTTAAAAGGCTTTAGGCCAGTGTAACCTTGTGCAAACTTGGTTTTTGCTGATCATTACGTTAAGGTAACAAATGTTGAGTTTCAGTGTAGAACACAATGTATCAAGAATTTGCCTCCAAACTTTAGTAAGCATCTCAGAGACAAAAACATGGTTGTGAGAGTGAGAGATAAAGGACTCATGGCCTTCACGTGATGTTCTGTTCTCGGGAGACAAAGAGTTGTCTATGTTATCGCTAGAAAAGTTACTATAATCTACAAGTTTTTCCAACACAGTGCATGTAAGAACCTTTTTCTATAGTACAAAAGGAGAGGAGCGAAAAAGCCTCCTCATCGCTCATATAACAAACTGCTCAGGCATCATTGTATTTGAGTTGATCTCTGCGCCGACAATAAAACTGTCTATTACTTCATTCCAGAACCTGTGTCTGTTGTGACTCTGTTTTCCACGTTTGCAAATTTTCCACCACATTTGGCGTTGTCGGCCAGGGATCCCACTCGTTGAGAGGACGTCGTTTCCTGAGATGAAAAAACTTGCAGTCACCTACCCCTCGCAGAAACAACAGTTTCAGAGAAGAGGTGACTCTTCTGGGCGGCGGTCCTTGAGACCAGCTGGGATCCGAGATTATGTGCAAGAAAGGTGACGTGGGAGAGCCTGGAAATTGCTTGGGTGAGGTTTTAGACCACTTTTTCTATACTGTGTGTATAGACCAAGAAACTGTGTGTTTCTTACCATAGGTTTGTCTTACTGTGTGTTAGAAAACAGTCTATACTGTGTGTGTTTTAAACCAAGAACTGTGTGTTCTTACCAAAGGTTTCTTACTGTGTGTTTGAAACCGTCTATACTGTGTGTGTAGACCAAGAACTGTGTGTTCTTACCAAAAGTTTCTTACTTTGTGTTTGAAACGCTCTATACTGTGTGTATAGACCAAGAACTGTGTGTTCTTTAACAAAAAAAAAAAAAAAAAAGACTAACAATGGGTCAGAGGAAAAAAATAAAAAAAGAATGGTTTTGAATTTCCACCATCTATAGTGCAATGCAGTATCCCACCTTATGGTAGTTTAATTCAGTGATATAATAGAACACTGGGTAAGATATTGTAACTGAAGGGAGTCTGAACATTGATGTATTACAAGCTTTAAAAACTCAATTACAAGTAGAACAAGACAAACATGATAAAGCCATAGAATATTGTAAGGACCATAAAATAGACAAAACATGTCCCAATTTTCCTTGGCAACCCAATTTCCATGCATATGGAAAGTGGAGACAAGTTGCACAAAATAAATAGGAAAGGAAACAAAATAATGATAAGAAGAAAAAGAAAGCAGTAACTGTCGGCCAGTTTCTTAATTTGCAGAAAGAGTGCCTGGACGATTTCATCCCTCAACCTCCTCCACCACCACCACCTGATCCTGCTCTTCAGGGCACCGTAAGAGGACAGGACAACAACACCCCACCTCAGTCAGATGACGAGGAGGAGAAAGAAGAAGACGGCGAAGATGTTCCACCACCGAAAGAGACAGATGTTCAAAGAAAGAAACAGCGACAAAAGAAAGGACAAGGTAAAGGAAAATGCAAAGTAGCCACAACAATTTACCCTGACCTTGAAGGTGCCATAAGACAAAGAGCAGCTGAAGCAAAAGAGGACAGAGAGTACATGAAAGAGACCCTGAAACTCCTAGCAGGCTGCAACCTCCACCATGCAACCCACGGCACCAACCGCTCCAGCACCCGACACCTCCTGGCATCCCAGTGCCCAGTTCCAGATGGCCAACATTCAAGTAATGGGCCCCCCAAGGACCAGCCTTTGTTTTCAGGCCATGGACTTTCGAAGATATGAAACAAGTTGCTGAGGAGCTGACTGGACTTTCTGAAGGACGACAAAACTTTGTTACAAAAATGAACATGCTAGTCAGGGGATGGAAACCGTCCCTAAACGAGTTGGTCAGAGTATGTGCAGTAAGGATGAAGCTTGAATGGACAAAAGTACAGGGAGATCTGCCACAGAACCCTGAGATCAAGTACAACGAACCCGCCGACTCCCATATCAAAGGGAGGTCCAACGACTCAGAGACAGAATAACTGCAGCTTTTCCTGTAAGACTCAATCTGTCAAAGCTGACGCAGTGCAGACAGCGGGATGGACAAACGGTGGCAGACTACCTGCATGAGCTGGAGAAACTCCACATTTAGCATTCAGGGCTGGATAAGCCAAACGACTGTCCAGGTGCCAGTATGAGTACCTGGAGGAACCATCTTAAAGAAAGAGTCTTGAAAGGACTGAGACCAGAAATACAAACGAAAGTGAGAGATGACTGTGTCGAGATAGACACAGGCAGATTACAGACTGATTATGCTTTTGCAGTGCATGTTGAAAGGAGACTGGCAGAGAAATCAAAGAAGAAAATGCAGAAACAAGAGACAGAGCAGTATCAACTCCAGTGTGCCATACTTGGAGCCACGAAACAAAGCATGGAACGAAACAGAGGTGACGACAGAAGACAAGGACGTGGTAGAAGACGTGGAACAACAAGATAGAGAGACTATTTGACCTACAAGTGTTATGTTTGTCAGCGGATGGGACACATTGCAGAGAACTGTCCTAATCAAGGAAAAAAGGATGCTGACCTCAAGGAGGGTGAGGAATGAAATCAGTGGGCTCCAAAACACACAACTTTTGAATGTGCACCCACCACGCATGAAACTGGTAAGACCGTTTTAAATTATCAGATGGTCATGTCGAAGCCTCTGGCTTTACCAACAATTGAGTTATGGGTAGAGAGTCAAAGTGTCCAATTTTTAGTAAATACAGGTGCTACCATGTCTGTAAAGGGGTAACCAAACCTGAATCGCGCTTATCTGGTAGGAAAACGTTTGTAGTGGGAGCGGGTGGAAATACCCATGGCGGAGTTTTTCACTGACGAGCTAGAATGCTACAGTTGTGATCAAATTTATTCAACCCCCACTGAAATAAAGTGTTTTGGCCCAGTTTGACATTGATTTTGATCATTTCAGTCATCTACTTACAATTATATCAAAGAGGCACTCATAAATTAGACAAATATAACATAATATTTATGATGGAATAACCACAAATGTCTTTTCTGTGCTCACATCATTATCAGTTTTATTCAACCCCCTAGTGACATTATTTTTTAGTACTTAGTACAACATCCTTTTCCAGTTATGACATCTTTCAAGCGTGAAGCATAGCTTCACACAAGTGTCTTGCAGCGACCTATGGGTATCTTAGCCCATTCTTCATGAGAAAAAGCCTCCAGTTCAGTCACATTCTTAGGCTTGCGCGCTGCAACTGCCTTCTTTAGGTCCCACCAGAGGTTCTCAATTGGATTTAAGTCTGGTGATTGCGATGGTCACTCTAGAATGTTCCAGCCTTTCGTCGTCAACCATGCTCTAGTGGACTTGGATGTGTGCTTCGGATCATTGTCCTGTTGGAAGGTCCAACGTCTCCCAAGCCGCAGGTTTGTGACTGACTCCATCACATTTTCCTCCAAGATCTCCTGGTACTGAAGGGAATTCATGGTACCCTGCACACACGTTGAAGCTTTTCCTGTACCATTAGAAGCAAAAAAACAGCCCCAAAGCATAATTGACCCCCCGCCATGCACTTCACAGTAGGTAAGGTGTTCGTTTGTTCATAAGCTGGTTCTTCCTCTCCAAAAACATAGACGCTGGTCCATTGTCCCAAACAGTTCTAATTTAGTTTTTCATCTGACCACAGTACACTGTCCATAAAACTTTTGTGGCTTGTCCACATGAACTTTTGGGCATACTGCAGTCGACTTTTCTTGTTTCTTTGAGAGTCAGCAAGGGGGTGCGCCTGGGAGTTCTGGCATGGAGGTCTTCGTTATGCAGTGCGCGCCCTTATTGTCTGAGCTGAAACTTTGGTGCCACATCGACAGGTCTTTTTATCAGTTCCCTTAGCAGTCACGCGGGGATTTTTCTCCACATTACGCTTAGGTAGTGCACAGCCGTCGCGGTCAGGGATCTTCTTTCTGCCACGACCAGTACAGCGTTTCCACTGTGCCCTTTAACTTGAACTTGCGAAATGATTACTTCCGGATAGTGTCTCTTGGAATATTTAAACAACTTGCAATCTTTTTATACGACAGATTTGTGAAAGGAGCAGTTTTCTTCACACGCTCTGGTGCCACGTGACTCAGGGTGGCGCTGAGGAAAGCTGACTACCTGGTCACGGCGACAGCAACTGTCTCTTGCCTCTCAAACGCAGAATGTCCGACTCTGGGGACCATCCTCTCTTGCCCTTCACCATTGCTTGTAAACACACCAGTAGAATGTCTAGAAGGAGCTGAGTATTCACAGTCTTTTAAATCTGCCTAATTGGTTGTTATTATGCTTGATTGCACTGCTCGTTGACATCCACAGGTGTTTTCAATACCTGATGAAAACACTGGAATGAACCTCTGTTCTTAAGAGTGGTAGTCGTTAAAGGGGTTGAATAATTGTGTCAATGAAGAAATCACAAAAAGGCCATTTAATACTTTATGACAAAAACAATTGATGCTATTTTAGTTGCATTTAGTTCTTTAACAAGTCCTTGTAAGATTTCATTATGAACACAATTACAAATGTGCACTGAATTCCATAAAACCCTTCACAGCATTGGGGGTTGAATAAATTTGATCACAACTGTATATTAGTGATAGCAGCGTATCCCTACAACACGCTTCCTTATTGTCACCAACTTACCCTGTAAATCTACTAGCTAGAGATCTAATGTGTAAACTGAACTTGAATCTTACATGAACGTCAGAGGGTATTGACATGACCACCTTGAATTTCGTACAGGTTCCTTCCTCCCCACCACGTGTGTGGTCAGGATGGAATTTGTTTCCCTGTGACTTCTGGACACCTTATCTTGAATGGTAGCATAGGTTCTTTGAGTATGATCAGATTAAGAAACCAGAGCATTTGCATTGCACTGATAGTGTGGAGGGATGGCCTGTTGATTTGGAACATCTGTGTGAGTTCCAGTCTAGAGATGTGGAGACGATCTCTGCCTCAACCCTGTTTGCCGGTAAACAGTGGGCGGGTTGTGTTGTGAACCTGAAGCCAGATCAGGTTGCGTGGTTCCGAGGGGATGTGCCCCATGTGTCTTTGGCCAAAATGTGTGAGAATGAATGTGAAGACATGTCTGTTTTTATCTGTAAGTGCGCTCAAATTACCGATTGGAAACCCACGGACTATCTGTCCTGGGAATACTCTGAAAGCCATCAAATCTACAAGCGTACTGTTGATTGGTCGTTTCAAGCCCAGGCAGACCTTTCAATTCTGTCACAAAAAGTCAGCATTGGTTCCAGAGAGCAAAATTTTGGACTCAATAGAACCATTGTTGTGGGCAAAAGATAAATATTACGTAATGAAGGGAGCTCCCGAATTGAAAATCACTCCAAAAGTGAATAAAAACCGTGTACACACCAATACCCTCTGAAAAAGGAGGCCATCGATGGAATAACTCCTGTTTTTAATAGTTTATTGAAGGGAGGAGTTATTGTAGAATGTCCTTATTCAATGTGTTGTAGCCCAATTTGGTACCCCAGATGGGACTCTTCATACAGGTTTGACCAGAGCAGAGGACGAGCTTCGGGGACGCCCGGTGAAGGTTAAAATTATCTTCACTCCTGTACCTTGCTGTTTCAGAGAGGAGGAAAGCTTGAATAATGTATCTGTGTCTGCCTGGTGCTACAGCCCTAAGACTCACAAGCTGAGAAAAGCAGGTTTTTATTTAAGATTTTTGTACTATATGTGCATTTACATATAGCTAAGTTTTTTTTTCTGTTCAAGGTGTCGGTTTTGACCAGTGAAATTAAAATTTTGATTTTAATTTGCTACTTTTGGATGTGTGCGCGCGCTTGGAAGTGAGCGGTATGTATGTGTGGTGTGAGACGTGTGTGAAACTGCAGATGAGAGAGAGAACAATAACAGTGTTGAAATAAAACAGATAAAACATTAACAAAATCATAACCTGAAGTGGTAGTTACAGATGCAAAAATACATTGTTAGTATAGTAAATATGAACATTTGCAAACGTGAACTTTTTACATATTTTAAACAGTAGAATGCAGATGACGGAGATGAACATTAGCTCCACTTTCCAGGGCAGACAGACGAAAATAAACTGCGAAACAGTGTAGCCCGGGACCAATCACTGATCTTTTCCTTGGTCCTCACATTTCATCAGCTGATCAACATGTCAGAGAATTTGAGTTGGGATAAAACATTCATTAAGACTTTAAATGCATAATAGTAAAGTTAAACATTATTTAACACTGCTCTTACATGTTTTAACATTGTAATCAGAAATCAATAAATCATGTTACTCAGTGTGACGTATCATTTAATTTAGCCATGGCTAAATGGGTCTGAAATTGGGTTTTCTGTTTTTAAGGTAATCAATTAATGTACATATGAAGGGCAGAAGAAAATAAGAAATTACTGCTGGAACATATGAGTATGTTTTATGAGGCTGTGCTAATGTTACATTTTTTCTCTGTTACAGCTTGATTTAAACGTGAAGGAACGAACATTAATAATTTTTTATATGTATCTAGGAGATCCAGCGATGCATGGATTGCTGTTAGTGACATTGATGATAGTTCCGGCTCTAAAAACCAAAAAGGGAAAATAAAACTGGATTTGCTTTTATAACCCTAACTGACACTTTGCTTTCAGAAAGCTTTCCTCTACAGTATTCAGCACAAGCAGCTGAACTGATCACTGAAGCCTGTAAGTTAGCAGATGACAAAACTGTGAACATTTACACGACTCAAGATACGCCTATGGTGTTTGTCACGATTTTGGAACCCTCTGGCGACAGAGGAACTTTTTGACATCTTCAGGTAAGACCATTGCACGCCCCACAAACTAGTGTCTGCGCTTCTGGATGCCATTCCACTACCAAAAGCTATTTCAGTGATGCATGTTCACCTACACACAAACGCTTGTACACAAGAAGCTCTGGGTAATGCCAGAGCTGATGCTGCAGCAAAAGAAGCGGCTACAGGAAGTAACACATTCCCTGTACAAGCCACAGTAATAGAGCCTGTTCAAATCACACCAGTGGAAATTCAGAAACACAGAACAGCCAAAGATGTCAAAGCCTGGCGTAAGACTGGATGCTCATTCGACGGCACAGTATGGACAGGCCCAAATCAAAAACCCTGCTTACCCTCTTTCTACTTTCCTTACTTTGCGAAAATGGCCCAAGTAGTGGACCATTGTTTGAAGGGAGGAGTGGTAGAAATGATAAAATCACAGTGGTATGCAAAAGGATTTTCAGCTTACTCACAATTTTTCTCAAAAATGTCTTACATGTCTAAAAACAAATTCAGCAGG
Organism: Ancistrus triradiatus; assembly: GCA_025084515.1. Lineage (NCBI taxonomy): Eukaryota > Metazoa > Chordata > Actinopteri > Siluriformes > Loricariidae > Ancistrus > Ancistrus triradiatus. Next base: position 442,232 of record JAJAGP010000229.1, read on the forward strand.
AGCGATCAGACATGAACACACCAAAGGGCATCCAGAGCCAGACATGCCGTTTGACCACTTACAGATGGACTTTATTGAGTTATCAAACTGTAAAAAGAAAATGTATGTGCTTGTGATCGTTGACATGTTCTCCAAGTGGGTGGAAGCTTACCCTAACACCCACCAAGATGCACTGACAGTGGCAAAATGCGTCCTAAGGGAGGTGATTCCTAGATTTGGACTCCCTAGGAAAGTTTCATCTGATAATGGTTCAGCATTGTGAGCAAGGTACTCACCCATATCAGTAATATGATTGGAACGCCACTACATAAACTTGCATAGATGTGCATATCACCATCAAAGTGCAGGTCTGGTTGAAAGAATAAATGGCACAATTATACAAAAACTGGTGAAAGTCTGTCATGAAACAGGACTGAACTGAATGGAGGCCTTCCCACTTGTGTGTATGGGGCTCAGGCAACGAGTATCCTCCAGAACTAAACTTTCCCCATTTTAAATCATATTTGGGCGAACTCCAAACACCAGCTGCACTCCAAACAAGGAGACATTGGCCCTAGAGGACGATCACATGCAACAGTATTGTGCTACGTTGTGTTCTGTTTTATCTGATGTACACAGGAGAGTGAAGGACACTCTTCCCAGCCCAGCAGTGACTGGACATACAGTGAGACCAGGCGACTGGATCCTGACCAAAGTCTATAAGAGATCGAACTGGAAAGCTGACAGGTGGCAAGGACCATTCCAAGTGCTCCTAACAACTCACACAGCAGTGATGATTGCCAAAAGAGACACCTGGGTTCACATCACCCACTCTCTAAAAGAGCTCCCAAAACCAGGAGAAGAAACCAAACCATGGGAGACGACAGAAAATAAAGAGTAGGGATCCTGGACCTTCTCATTTCTAATAGCCGCGGGAAAAAGTGGGCCCGGAACACGTGGGTTAGTGACCCCACCCCGGTAACACTCAAGCCGCTCAAGAATGGATTAAGAAGAAGTGAAAAGGGTGATAGAATTGCCTCAGTATGACAAGTATAATACCAAAGCTAAAACTCAGGCGAAAACAGGGACTAGTGCCTGATGGTTGTTTAATAGTTCGAGTCATCAGGAAGCGGTTTGTGTAATGGTAGGAGAACAATGTTGTACTTATGTTCCGCCCAACGATGCTCCTGAAGGTAACATAACAAAGGCTTTAGGTCAACTGAAACACATGGCATCATCACTCCGTGCACATGAAGAAGTGGCTTTCGCTCTTCGCGGGAGTGGTGGTTCATGGTTTTCTAGCCGGAAGGGAGTTTTTTTTTATGTCAATATTACCCCACTATGGTTTTCATTATCATTATTATTTGTATGCTTCCTTTGTGTTGTCAATGTGCTATGAGTTTTCTTCAATGCCAATTTCAGTACCAAATGTTAGATCAGCAGGTAGACCAACTTTTTATGACAGAACAAGACAAAGAAACCCATGAAGAACTTTCTTGAAGAATTTAGTATGGTAGAAATGCCTCAAACTAACCACAGTTGCCCATTGTCCAGCTCTGTGATGACAGCATATTATAAGGTACAAAGGGATTAGAGAAAAGACATAATGAAGCTTCAAGAGCTAATGAAGCTTCAACAGGAAGCTTAGCTTGTTGTAGTGAATAACTTTTCTGTGTCTTTAACATATAGACAAACGGAGGAATGTGTGAAAGAAATTTTTACTGTTCATTATTTCACTGTTTATATTGCCTTTTAAAATCAAGGCTTTAGGCCAGTGTAACCTTGTGCAAACTTGGGTTTTGCTGATCATTACGTTAAGGTAACAAATGTTGAGTTTCAATGTAGAACACAATGTATCAAGAATTTGCCTCCAAACTTTAGTAAGCATCTCAGAGACAAAAACATGGTTGAGAGAGTGTAGATAAGGCTCATGGCCTTCACGGGATATACTGTTCTCGGGAGAACAAAGAGTGTCTATATGTTATCGCTAGAAAAGTTACTATAATCTACAAGTTTTCAACACATTGCATGTAAGAACCTTTTTCTCTAGTACAAAAGGAGAGGAGCGAAAAAGCCTCCTCATCCGCTCATATACAACTGCTCAGGCATCATTGTATTTGAGTTGATCTCTGCGCAGACAATAAAACTGTGTATTACTGCATTCCAGCACCTGTGTCTGTGTGACTCTGTTCTTCCACGTTTGCAAATTTTCTACCACACAGGACATTGCAAAAACTTGCTGTCTGTCCAGAGTTCAGAACATACACAGAGACCCCTCCCAACCCCATCATGGACTATTCTCACTGCTGGCCTCTGGAAAGAGGTTTTGTAGTCTTTGATGCAGAACAGCCAGATTCACAAACAGCTTCTTTCCACATGCCATAAGACTGTTTGAACTCGATATAAAATGCTGCTCCATGTAATTTTTCGTGCAATTCACTATTGTTGATTACTTCATATTTAGGATCTTGAGTACAATACTTTTTTATATATATATATACACATACACATATATATATATATATATATATATATATATATATATATATATATATATATATATATATATACACATATACATATACACACACACACACACACACACACACACACACACACACATCGTGATACAATTTGCGCTATACTGTATACATATTATAAAAATGAAATAATAAAAACATCATAGAAAACATGACATTTTATTTTCTGATACAGCTGGACAATCTGCTACAACACTAATTCCATGTTTTAAAAAGAAATTAAGTTATTTCAGGTTATTAATTATAATCAAGTTATTAATTTAGTTAAATAGTTAACTGTCTGCGTTCCTTGAAAACTATTGCTTCGTTTTATGTTTTGACAGATAGAACTTTGTTACGATTAGAAGATTCGATTTACACTTAACAATTAAACAAAAACGAAACAAAACAAAAAAACTCGGTTACATGTTTGGCAGAATTTTGATATTGCACATTTACAATACATTTAGGGTGTCTGTGATTTTCATGTATGAAAGAGACTTGTCCCTATTTGTTTTCCTATTTAGAATGCAAGAACTTTTAAGCTCAATATCTCAAAACTACTTTTTTGAACTGAGATAGAACCTTATAATTCCAAGGGGAAACCTGTGCACCACTAGATGAAGTTTAAGTCTGTGGTGTGCAACCATTTCTCGTTTGAGATTATTTCTCATCAGTATTGAAGGGTGTCTGAAATGTAAATATAACCAACAATTAAAAAGCTTCGTAAGATTATGCTTCCCTATTTGAGCTTGTTACTGCATTATGAATAATTTATTTTTCATGGCTATAAACCTTTATGGCTTTTAAATTTTTTTTCATGGCTTTATAAAACTAAAACATTAAATACTATTATTTGAAGCTTATTATATCTTATTTGTCATACAGAACACTGGTTTTACATAAATAAAAGCACACCAATCTATAAAAATTGGAATGTTATAAATATCAAGATTTATAGGCACCTATCGAGTAGTCAAGTTAGACAGAGTTGGTATCGGTACTCAATCGGCAGATACTGGAATTTCAGTTATCGGTAGTAAATAAAAAAAAAAAGTGGCATCGGTGCATCCCTAATAAACATACTACAGCAAAATGAAGAGGCTCTGAAAATTAGCCAACTATGCCGGTAGACCAGTAAACTTACTAACTGTCAATTAGCTACGAAAAAGATAACCCACCGGTAATACCAAAAACAATTAGGAGATTATAAAAAAAGTACTGTAAGGATGATAAAAATGTGATCAGAAAAAAAACTGCTAACAGCTATAAACAGTGTGTACACTATGCCGATTCAGGTTGCCAGATGCTCAGAATTCTATCGAGCCCAGAAAGTGTTTGCAGTCTCAAAATGTTCGTAAGTACAAACAAAATTTATGCCTGCTCCTGACCACGCATAAAGAGTGCGTAAAAGACATCAAATGTGTAATCTGACATTAATGAACTTTAATTCAAGTATTGACTAAAGAATTATATACATATACAGGCCATTTGTTTTTGTTTATTTATTTGGTTTAATTTAACATCGCTATCAGAATTAGTGACCATTTCAGCGACACACACAAGATTACATCTATACATAAGGTTACATCCAGTCTAGTCATATAATATATATACACTCAAATCAATTTAGTGTAATCGATTAACCTAACACGCATGTCTTTGGACTATGGGAGGAAACCAGAGTAAACCCACACTGACACGGGGAGGACATGCAAACATGAACCCAGGACCTTCTTGCGGTGCTACCCACTGAACGCCGTGCCACCCTACACACCATTTAACAACCGCATTGCATTCTATGAAACAGGTCGTTATTCGAAGTGGGTGTTTGTCCAGACTTTAACATAGTCACATAATCTTTTTATTTTATGCAAAGTAAATACAATAGGTATTTGTGTAAATGAATCAGAGATACCTCTGAAAACACAGGTGGAACACTAACATCTACACAGCATACAAAGCCTTAAAATCCAGTCCCTTGCTACAAGTAGAAAGACAATTTCACATCTCTGCTTGTGTACGTGTCCTAAGTGTCCATGTCCTAAAAGTATCTGTGCACAACACAGACCGTAACAAAGTTCCTATTTATGTACATAGTTAATGCAGTTAAATAGATATTCATAAAAATAAACAAAACACCAAAGTAAGACAAGTAACATTTATGGGAATAAACATATAAAGGCTAAACTTTTTTTTTTAATTTGACAAGCTGTTTACACTGCACAAAGCTAAAAAGACAGACTTATTTCCAATTATAATTTGATATAATTGTTAAGATCTCAGTCATTAAAGGGAAACGATACTGAAAAGGATGGTCGTTAAATGGCTCTTATATGTAACTCATTAAAAAAAAAAAAAAGTGAACAATTATGCTCCACACGCACTCTTGTTCCTAATACAGCCTGTTATTAAGACAATTGTTAGGGTGAGTAGTAGTCACCAGTGGAAGTGTTTGTTTGTTTATTTGGTTTATTTAACGTCGCTGTCAACATCAGTGGCCATTTCAGCAACGCAAACACACACACGGTTACACTAGTGTATATATACACAGTGGGGCAAAAAAGTATTTAGTCAACCACTGATTGTGCAAGTTCTTCTACTTAGAAAGATGAGAGAGATCTGTAATTTTCATCATAAGTACACTCATAGGTACACTATGAGAGACAAAATCAGAAAAAAAATCCAGAAAATCACATGGTAGGTCATTTAAAGAATTTAATTGTAAATCATGGTGGAAAATAAGTATTTGGTCACCCACAAAAAAAACAAGATTTCTGGCTCTCAGTCCTGTAACTTCTTCTTTAAGAAGCTCTTCTGTCTTCCACTCGTTACCTGTATTAATGGCACCTGTTTGATCTCTTTATCTGTATAAAAGACACCTGTCCACAGCGTCAAACAGTCAGACTCCAAACTCAATCATGACCAAGAAAAAAGAGCTGTCAAAGGACACCAGGAAGAAAATTGTAGACCTGCACCAGACTGGGAAGAGTGAATCTACAATAGGCAAGCAGGTTGGTGTGAATAAATCAACTGTGGGAGCAATTGTAAGACAAACAAGACCATTGATGATCTCTTTCAATCTGAGGCTCCACGCAAGATCTCATCCCGTAGGGTCAAAATGATCGTGAGAACGGTGAGCAAAAATCCCAGAACCACAGAGAGGGACCCTGATGAATAACCTGCAGAGAGCTGGGACCAACGTAACAAGGCTACCATCAGTAACACACTACGCCGAGAGGGACTCAGATGCCAGAGAGCATATGGATGATCCAGAAGAGGATTGGGAGAATATCATGTGGTCAGATGAAACCAAAATAGAAGTTCTTGGTAAAAGCTCAACTCGCCGTGTTTGGAGGAAGAAGAATGCTGAGTTGCACCATTCCTACTGTGAAGCATGGGGGTGGACGCCTCATGCTTTGGGGGTGTTTTTCTGCAAAGGGGACAGGACGACTGATCCATGTTAAGGGAAAAATGGAACGGGACCATGTATCGTGAGATTACATGAAGTCAACACCTCCTTCCACCAATGAGAGCATTGAAGATGGAACGTGGCTAGGTCTTCCAGCATGACTATGATCCCAAACACACTGCCCGTAAAAAGCATTTCAAGGTCCTGGAGTGGCCTAGCCAGTCTCCAGACCTCAACCCCATAGAAAATTTGTGGCGGGAGTTGAAAGTCCATGTTGCCCCAAAACATCACTGCTCTAGGGGAGATCTGCATGAAGGAATGGGCCAAAGTACCAGCTACAGTTTGTGCAAACCTGGTGAAGACAGAGGAAACGTTTGACCTCTGTCATTGCCAACAAAGGCTATGTTACAAAGTATTGAGTTGAACCAAATTTATTGACCAAATACTTAGTTCCCACCATCATTTACAATTAAATTCTTTAAAAATCCTACAATGTGATTTCCTGGATTTTTTTTCTCATCGTCTCTCATGGTTTACCTATGAGTGTACCTATGATGAAAATTACAGACCTCTCTCATCTTTCTAAGTAGGAGAACTTGCACAAGTGGCTGACTAAATACTTTTTTGCCCCACTGTATGTGTGTGTGTACTTACTGTATACAGGTAGTCCTCGACTTACGACGCAGATCCGTTCCTAGGCGGCGTCGTAAACCGATTTTCGGTGTAAGTCAGAACACACGTACATACTGTACGTAAATAACATACTGTAAGCACTTATCCTATCCTAACACCTATCCTAACACAGTAATTGTCACGCCGGCTGTAAGTTTCAGGAAGCACACGCAGGGAGAGTGAACTGAACACAGACAGCGTTTATTAAAGAAACTGAAACTAGTAACCGACAGGATAACGGCACATCAACGAAGTGCGGAACGGAAAACTAATCGGGTGTTAGACAAGCGGATGACGGGACGAAGAGGAGAGGTAGGTGCGCGATACGAGAGACTAGGATAAGGACAACAGACGCGATCGGAAAGGACGAGGTGGAAAGTGATGGGAGGGCGGCGTGGTGCGCAGGTGCACGAGTGAGCCGTTGGAGAAACTGCGTGAAGGTGGGCGTGGTGTGAGAGCGAACGTGACAGTAATTATCAAAAAAACAAGTTGTGTAACCGTGTATTCTTCCGCCGCGCACACCTAACACGAAGTTCGCGTTATGACGTTTACGACGCAAAACCACTTAAGTCGAAACAACGCCTTATACAATAAATGGGAGATGCGTCGTAACCACGAAACGTCGTAACTCGAGACCGTCGTAACCCGAGGACTACCTGTATATATATATATATGTATATATATATATATATATATATATATATATATATATATATATATATAGAGAGAGAGAGAGAGAGATAGAGAGAGATATAAGAGAGAGAGAGATAGAACAGACACACACACACAGACATACAGAGGATTAGATAGGATAGAGAGAGATATAGAGAAGTATAGAGAGAGAGATATAATCGAGATGAGAGAGAGAGAGAGAGATAGAGATATAGATATATACACACACACATATATACACACACACACACACACACACACACACATACATACAACATACAGGATATATATATATATGATATATATATATAGATATATATATAGAGATATATATATATATATATATATATATCTACACACACACACACCACCACACACACACACACACACACACACACATACATACACACACATATATATATACACACACACACACACACACACACACACACACACACACACACACACACACACACACACACACACACACAGCAACATATAGCACTCTTACAGTGCTAACCCCCATACGTGAGTTATCATGAAACAGAAAACAGGCTGTTTGTTACAAAATAAGTTACCTATCCCTAGATTTAGCCCCTGGTGTTCACCGTGCATTCTCCACCTACCACTTTTAAACAGACTTTTGTCAAGTGAATGCCATCACTTAACATGACTGGAAGTCGATGCCAGTGGTAAGGGCAGTGTTGTTGCAGGAGGATGACAGTCGGGTGGATCATCCAGTCACTTTTATAAGAAAGTGGTGAAGCACCAGCTTGTATACATACCATGGAGAAGAAAGCTCTAGCCTTATTGCTGGCATTGAAACACGAGGTTCATGTTGGAAACAGCATGGACCCTGCCGTTGTGTTTGCAGATCACAATTCATTAGCATTCCTGGCCCACATGAAGAAAGCCATCCAGCACTTAGTGTGTTGGTCATTGATTATCCAAGGCTTTAACTTGGAGAATGTGGTAGCCAATGCAAATTCCAGGACCTAACCTTCTCGATGGTCATACAAACCCTCTTCATTGGGTTTCGCTTGTTTGTGGTGGTGTTAACACCAGTGCTACAGATTTGAATTTTTGAGCTTCTCTGCCTTTGTGTCATCATATGAGCATGAGCATGTTGGAGGTCGCTGACATCACTTGTCGGTCTTCCGTGTTTTTAGGCCTGCATGTGAGATCGTTAGCTAGTGTTGTGCTCCATGGCTACACTTCACATTCCTTAAAAAATGTTTGGAAAAACGCTTTTAAAACAAGATAAATACTTTGATACCCATTTGAAACCACTCACACTCATTGCTCGTTTTCCTTTCAACTCACCTTCGCTTGCACACTATTGTGCATATTTGTAATTCTGGTGCACACCCCTGTACATTCTCATCCTGATTATTCGCTTTTGCCGTGGATTTCGAACACTGGTTTTAAATAGTATTTGTGCTTTGTCTCCCCTTCCCTTCATTCCTATCAATAGATGTGGCTTCCAGTAGCGATGATAAAACAATGCTAGCTAACTATACTATAACCACAATAAGCCTACTGAAAAGTTCAGAATTTGTCCTTAGTATTGTTTACAAGCCATTTGTTGCAACAACGGTAAAAAATAGAGGCAAAAGTCTAAGCCAAAATGTAAGCTAAAGCTTACGCACACTTACAGATTTGGCTGTCGCAGAGATGTATTGGACCACCATCTCTCGTTTAGTGCTTAAATCCTTTCCTCGTAAGGGGGCCTTGCGGTCTTCATTCAGATTCATATCCTCCTGCAAATAAATGCAGACACACAGGTAAGGAATATGTTTAATAAACCGAAAAAAAATGAAACTCTGAAAGAAGGGATAAAATACAATAATGACCATCTATAGCCAGAAAAGTGAAGTAGTTGAGTCATCGTTAACTTAACTGTACCCAAAAGTGATGAACTGTTGTTGCCCCTGCACTAGCGATGGAAGGACCAGTCAGCTACATATCGGTATCAGTCGATTTTCAACCCAAATATGCAATCAGACAAAATTCTCTAATAATAATAATAATAATAATGATCTGTTGCAGATCTCAGTGCACCCCAATTCTGTATTTCCATCTAGGAAGTGCAGCCTGGCACAGATCCCCTCAGTCACAGGTCCCTGCAATTCCCAGCTGAAACTTTAGATGTAAATAGACTAACTTTTGACTAAAGGACTTAAACGATGGAAGAAATCCCAGATCGTATTCAACTGCGTGTGCAGATAGGTCATCATAAATGGTAATAAACCAGTTTAGACAATGGCTGCATCCAAACTGGCAAACTTAAACAGTACGTAGTAGATTCCAACCAGTATGCAATGCTCAACCATTAAAGCAGTATGCTCTCTGTACTACCTTTTGTCACTTACTGCTTTTGTACACTGTTCAATAGGGAATACGCGGTTTCTGACGCAGTCCATGTTATATGATTGCGTTGAAAAAACTATCCAGCCCCACCCTTGATCGGTATTGGCTATCGGCCGAAAGGTGATCGCTATCGATATTTGCCCCAAAGCACTCATCTTTACCCAGGACCATTGTGCAACATTTACCATTAACATTTAACACCAAACAAGAGCATGATAAAACATGCAAGAGTAAAGACAATACTAGGGGCGAAGGGGTGGCTCTTGGATAGCACAGTCGCCTCACAGCAAGAAGGTCCTTGGTTCGATCCCTGGGTGGAGCAACCTGGGTCCTTTTTCTGTGTTTGAGTTTGAGTGTAATCCCCATTTCCATGCGAGTTTCTCTAGACACTCTGGTTTCCTCCAATGACATGTTTGTTAGGTTAACTGGTGTTTCCAAAGTGTCCTTAGTGTATATGAATGTATGTGCCCTACAATGGACCGTCACCCTGTCTAGGGTTAATCCGGCCTTGCACCCTGTGCTGCCAGGTATGCACTGGCATTCCTGCGACCCTGACTAGGATTAAGCGGATAAGAAAATGAATGATTAAGACAATATCAAAAAAGAATAAATCGGCACTTAACAAAACACCAAATAAAACACTAAAACACTAGATCCTATAATGAAGACGTGTAAAACAGTACATTAAAATTCATTACACTAAAATTGAACACAAATTAATCGATCAAAACTGTGATATGCATAATGTAATACGCATAATAAGATGGAATGATGGTCAAGATGAAAAAATCCATGGTATAGCTTAGCAGCAGTTGAGTGAAGAGGGCAAGCGAAGTTTATTAACTGTAAGGTGCCCGCAATAACAGCTAGATATACATTAATGCGTGTCTGTTGTCTGAGGGTAAAGTGATGCACCGATCCAATACTCTGGGATCAGACTGGCATCAACACTGGCCTTATTCGAAAGATTGGACACATTCAAGAAAATCTCTTATAACGGTTGCTCTTCACTTGCAGTGTTAATTTTGGCAGCTGATTACGATTTAGTTTTAGTCTTAGGCTTTTGACTAAAATTTATATCAAGTTTAGCCACATTTTTTTAGTCATTGAATTATTGTTCATTTTAGTTTAGTTTTACTAGATGAAAATTGAATACAATTAAGTCTAGTTGTAGTCAATTAAATTTTTTTTTTAAATTTACATTTAACATAGCTGAAGTTATCCCATAATTCACTTCTATTTCTTTCAAAGATGTTTCTTCCCATGTGTGTGTTGCAGGGAGAAATTGGGGGGTGGATCCATTTATCCGTCCTTCATAATATTGTTTAGATTTTATTCATTCATCAGAAGTTTAACACATTTTGTCATAGATCTCGTTTTCAAATGTTACTTTTTATTTAATTCTCATCTCATTTTCGTTGTGAAAATTAGGTTGTCAAACGAATATTATCATCATTGTTTCTGCTAACAAAATTTACATTATTCACTTGTTATTCTAAAACGTGGTAAACATCTATAACACGGTGCTAATTAACAGACAAGAAAGCTCATACATGTAATAACCTTTAAGGAATTGAAATAGGAACTTTACTACAGAAAGCCTTCTGCAGAAAGTTACTTTATCAGCTTTGCAAGCAAATGACAAAATGAACAAAACGAAAAAGAAGGTTGACATTTCAAAAATCTTCAACTAAAATGTCAGCAAACAAGAGAAGCACCACAATTCATGCTGCCTAACAATAAACAAGTTGGAGTCATTAATTAGAATATAAATAATACAGTTTTCAGTTTTTACAACCCCAATCAGAAAAAGTTGGAACATTTACATTTACAGCATTTAGCAGACGCCCTTATCCAGAGCGACTTACAATTGGTACAGTCTTACAATCCAAGCAATTGTGGGTTAAGGACCCAACAGTGGAAGCTTGGCAGAGGTGGGATTTGAACCCTGGACCTTCTGATCCATAGTCTAGTACCTTAACCACTAGGCTACCACAGTCCCATATGGAACAGTATGGACAGCACAAATAAAAAAACTGCAGTGTTCCTTACATTTACTTTAACTTTTATTTCATTGCAGACAATACAAATCCAAGAGATGACTGGTTCTTTCTGGTCAACTTCATTTCATTTGTTAAGTGTCATCCATTCCTGTATTCCAGGCTTGCAACACATTCTAAGAAAAGTTAGGACAAGGATAATTCAGGGCTAGTAATGAGGAAAAAATAAATAAATAATAATGATGTAATTTCAAACAGGAAATGTCAACAGGAAGGACAGTCAGACTCCACAAAGAAAGGAGCCAGACCGCTCCACTTGGGGACTGAACCTAGGACCTTCTTGCTGTGAGGCAACAGTGCTACCCATCCCAAAATGTAGGAATGGCTGTTTATTAAAAAGTGAAATTAAGTTGACCAGAAGAAAATGGAATCATCTTGGATTTATACTAGTGTTGCGCAGTATATCGACACTAGAAGAATATCATGATACCTTGCCATTAAAAACTGTAGAATACCTCATTTTATTAGTAACGGTACTTTAAGAATGACTGTTTTGAAATCAGGGCTTTATTTCTGCAGTTGCGTCCATGTACCACAACAGGAGAGTATGTGCACGCTGCACTCTGCTTCTTTTCCCTGCAGGTAAACACAGTGAATTAGAAGAGAGAAAACAGCGTTCATATCTGCTGACACCAGCACTTTTGCCGACCGTAGAGAAAGTACACGCAAGAAGTGAAATATGAAATTATTTTAAGCCCATGAACACACAAAAATCTGCAGAAGATATTTTAAACCTACAAAGACCAAGGAAGACAACACTTCTAGCTTACTTGTACTAAAGAGCTCACAAAGCAGCAAGTTAATGAATATGATAGATAACATTACTACATCATGCCCATGTCCTCAAATACAAAATCAGACGCGTGAGATCCATTGTGACAAGCGATCTTTTTAACCATCTGACTTTGACAAGAAAGTTAAGGGCAATAATAACTGATTAACTGTATTTAGCTTTTTTTAATTAACTTACCAATGTGGTAAACATCTCTATATATTCATACTGGTAGCATTAAGTTTACCATAACTTCCAAACTGCTAAAAATCTATCGATCCAGTCACAAGAAGATCATCAAAACTGGCTATAAATATAATTAGTTTAAACGCAGAAGATTCATCAGTACTGGTAATGGTAATTATGGCATTTTGCCAATAATTATTTGTATTTCTAGAAAATGCACTCATTAGAAACTATTTAACCAATGAGATCCAGCTGCAAATACAAAGTTAACTAAAGAGAACATCAGAGTACTGCTCACTGTGTAAAAGCCTTAATAACAAATGTGACATTGCTAATCAAATCATTAATGTTAAAGATGTACCTATTCATTATCAATTATTCTTTCTGGGTTTTTTGTTAATAAAGTTCCATTTTCAATCATCTAATTATACCATTACTTTTCCTGATGTTTTAGGTTTCTGCCGTGGTATAGTTTCGGTATCAAGATTTTTTTTTTTTTTTTTTTTTTTTTTAGATATTTTATCAAAATCATAATTTGTTTCATGACAACACTAGTTCATGCTGTCCGAAATAAAATAAAAGCCAAAGGAAATGTAAGGAACACTGCATACAAGAGGTACTTGAAAGTTTGTGAACCCTTTAGAATTTTCTATATTTCTAAAAAAAAAAATAAAAAAAAAAAACATGACGTAAAATATCGTCAGATTCTCACACAAGTCCTAAAAGTAAATAAAGAGAACTCAGGAAAACAAATGAGACAAAAATATTATACTTGGTCATTTATTTATTGAGGGAAATGATCCAATATTGCATATTAGTTACTGGCAAAAGTATGTGAACGTCTAGGATTAGCAGTTAATTTGAAGGTTAAATTAGTCAGGTGTTTTCAAATGTTTTCAATGGGATGACAATCAGGTGTGAGTGAGCACCCTGTTTTATTTAAAGAACAGAGATCTATCAAAGTATGCACTTCACAACACGTGTTTGTGGAAGTGTATCATTGCACGAACAGGTGCTTTCTGAGGACCTCAGAAAGAGAGTTGTTGATGCTCATCAGGCTGGAAAAGGTTACAAAACCATCTATAAAGAGTTTCGGACTCCACCAATCCACAGTCAGACAGACTGTTTGACAATGGAGGAAATTCAATGCCATTGTTACCCTCCCCAAGAGTGGTCGACCAACAAAGATCACTCTAAGAGCAAGGCGTGCAATAGTTGGCAAGGGCACAAAGGACCCCAGAGTAACTTTCAAGCAACTGAAGGCCTCTCTCACATTGGCTAATATTAATGTTCATAAGTCCACCATCAAAAGAACACTGAACAACAATGGTGTGCAGGGCAGGGTTGCAAGAAGAAAGTCACTGCTCTCCAAATGAACATTGCTGCTTGTCTGCAGTTTGCTAAAGATCAGTGGACAAGTCAGAAGGCTATCAGCTAAAATTCCTCGAAGCCGGTGTGCAGGACTGATCAACAGTTACAGGAAACATTTAGCTGCAGTCATTGCTGCATGGGGTGGGGGGGTTCCACACCAGATACTGAAAGCACAGGTTCACATACTTCTGCCACTCACTAACATTGGATCATTTCCTCAATAAATAAATGACCAAGTATAATATTTTAGTTTCATTTGTTTAAATGGGTTCTCTTTATCTACTTTTAGGACTTGTGTGAAAATCTGATGTTTAAGGTCATATTTATGAAAAAATATAAAAAATTCTAAAGGGTTCACAACCTTAAGCACCACTGTATATTTTTATTTTATTTTCCATACTGTCCCAGCTTTTTCTGATTTGGGGTTGTAATATTAAATTATTTTCTTTATCATACGATTTTCTTTTGCTTAAATTGCAGCCTTATGTTAGATAGTAAGGCATAAAGAAGTTAAACAAGATTTTTTTTTTTTTTTTTTTTTTTAAACAACGATATTGGATCAGGACTCCATATCAACTGTTAGTTCAGGTATCAGCATTAGCATCAGACGAGAAAAACTAGGATGGGTACATCTCTAGGTGGGTAGTGGGGGTTGTTTGAGGAGCCTTATTGCTTAGGGCAAAATGCTATTGGAGAGTGTGGAAGTAGGGGCTCAGGTGCTCCAGTATCTTCTGCCAGAACAAGATGGTAGGTTGCAGTGTTTTATTGGAAGTGGAGGTGGTGATGGTGGACCAGGTGAGAGTCTCCTTGATGTACACCTCAAGAAATCTGAAGCAGTCACCACTATGTTAAGGTAAAGGTAAGGAAGGGGGTTTAACGCCAGAACAGCTCATGGGCCACTGCTTATAACTGGCAGAAGCAGTTATAAGCAGTGCTGTCATGGGATGACGGTAATTTCTAGAAATTTGAGTAGTGTCTCCAGTTACCACTATGGAGCTACTGATTTACAGTGGTAAGTGATAACTGCAGGTTTTGTCATTATTGGACAGACAACTGTTATGGCATCTGTCCTCAACGTACTTCATGTCCTCAGTCTATGCCGAGTCATCATTACTTACAAGGTACACAACCGCTGTGTCACTAGTCAGCTTGATGAGGTGAATCAAAATGTGCCAGGCAGCAAAGTCACAAGTCAGTAGTTCACACAGGATTGGATTGGCAGTGTCAGTTTAATATTGCAATGGTTAGTATATTAATGCTGAGCTGAAGTTTTTGAGAAGTGTTCTAATAAAAGTGTACTATTCATCCAGGTGAATCAGAACCAGATGTGTGGAATATTTTATTTTTTTCCATCTATGAAGCCAAATATCTAATTATTTGGCCAATAATCAAACTACAGTGGGTCCAATGACATGGGGATGCTGCTCTTGATGTGCCTCAAGACTCAGCACTCCATGATGAGTTCGGTAAGCTACTGATCACTAGGCCAGTTGGCGAATCATAGAAATGTTAAATATACCCATGTGGGTATGTTTTCACCACTTCTTTGTGTTTTAACCAGCTACTTTTTAGTATCGAAATGTTTGTTAGTTTACCTGACTTAACACAAGGTCTCACGGATGATGCTCTCTAAGATAACGCCATTTCAGATACATTATCCATTTTGGGGGTGGGTTTCAGGCTATTTCTGTCAGCAAATGTTAGTGGTTGGGTTTGTAACTGACTGCCTACTATGAAAAGCCACTCCAGTAAATTTGGTTTCATATTGGCATATCTGTGGGCAAAAGGGTTAATACTTGCAAAATATCATTGTTGACATGCAGCACAAGCAGATAAAACCGATTTTACATTGGGAAGTGTTTGTTTTTTGAAAACAATGGAACACTGATTTATACAGGCTGCGGTGAAGGGACCCGTCTACAAATTACAGTGGGACAAAAAAGGAGGTTGAAGTGACACTCATAGTTGAAGTGTACCTATGACAAAAATTACAGACCTCTCTGGTCTTTACGTAGGAGAACTTGCACAATCAGTGGATGACTAAATACTTTTTTTGTCCCCCTGTACATTACATGCTTTATTAGATGTACCTTTATGAGCCACAATAGGCATTTTATCAGATCACAAATTAAAAGCAGTCATAGCTTTTAGAAAAGAGCTAGTTTTATAATTATGGCTCTGTTTAAAAAAATAAAAATAAAAAAAAACACTCCAATATATGATGTCACCAGTAAATACAGTTACAGTTACACTCAGTTGATTTAATTACGCATTTGAAAGTCATTAGGTTTCTCCATATAACACACTAAAATAGAATTCTGAATAATTCAGTTAGGTACTGCAGTTGAACTGATGAGCAGCAGCACCCAAGTGAAATATCAGGTTCAAATCTGGCTAGATGAATTCCTGTACATGATAGAGAGTCTCATGCCAAAGAGTCTCATGCATTTTAAAAACAGGTTTTATGAACTTCTGAATGTTTGATTGCAATGCTCCAAAATAACTAAGTGCAACTTCAATAACGTACTACAACTCTTATGTAATCAAGTTTAAATTCTGCAAAACTCTTATGACAGGTTTATTTGTGATTTAACATCAAGTAACTTTTGAACGTCTTACAACATTGCTCCAAAAACAGTGGTATGTAATGAAGGGCCCCCTACACAACATACTAACCCTCTTGCATAGGCATGTTTAACCTCGACTGTCCTGTGGTCTCTGGTTTTACTGAATTAATTTCAATAGCTTTTGACTGTTTGACAACACTGCTACAAAGCAAGTTGCATTTGATGAAGTGCAAACCACATGACATACTACACATCATACAAGGTTTACACCCACCTACATACCAGTGGCCACTCTTTCAAAAATTATGTGCACATCTTTCTCAGGAAACCATATACAAGAGGTGTAGTATGTCATGTGGGTTGCACTTGTTCAAACAACTTCTTTTGTAGCAATGTCATCAAACATCCGCTAGATCCTGGTCAGGGTCCAGGAGAGCCAAAAGAGCCAGTGCCTAGCCAGTGGCAGAGGGCGTAAGCCAGGAACAACCCTAGAGAGGGTGCCAAGCCATCATAGGGATCAAACATTCAAAGGTTATTGATATTAATTCACAAAAATTTAAATTAATTAATTAATTATAAAAAGGGGGTTAGTATGCTGTGTTGGAGGGGGTCATCATTGCACACCAGTTTTTGGAGCAATATTATATAAAGACATTCAAAAGCTATTAATTTATTCACCAAAAAAATAAATAAAAAAACAAACCTGTCACTACAGACCAGCAGATGTTAAACATATCTATGTAAGAAGGTTAGTATGTCATGTGGATTGCACTTCATCAAATACAAGTCATTGTGAAGCGATACCTTCAAAGGCTCAAAAGTTATTGTAATTAATTCACCACTGGCCAGTACAGGTTACAGTCACCAACATAAGAGTTAGTATGTCATATAGGTTGCACTTTAGTACTTACAACTTGTTTTAGAACCAAATGGTAAACTGTTTCAAAGTTACTGAAATTAAATCATAATAAACCTGATATGAGAGTTTTGCCAAATTTACACTTCTTTATATGGGAGTTGTAGTAAATCATTGATTTTGACTTAGTTATTTTGGATCGTTGCAATCAAATATTCAAAACATAAAATTACTTAATAAAACTTACTTAAATATACTTGTTTTAGTGAATTCTGTACCATTTTAGTAAAGCACTGCTATCAGGGTTTCCCAGACCTTTGCATACAACTCCTTATCATATACAGGGATTAGTCTTCACAGATTTAAACCTGATATTTTACTTAGATGATGCAGTACATCAGTCCAACTGCAGCACCTAACTAAAATATTCAGAATGTGTGTGTGTGTGTGTGTGTGTGTGTATGTATATATATATATATATATATATATATATAAAAAATATGAGGAAAAGTAATAACTTTCAAATATGAAAGTTGAAAGAAATGAATCAACAACTGTAATTACAGGTGAAGGAATATATTGGAGTGTTTTTTGACAGTCATAATTATAAAAACTGCTCTTTTCTAAAACCTCTGAATTCTCATAATTGTGATCTGCCAAAATGCCTACTAAAAATATATACTTTTTTCATCGACTAAGGCACGTAATGTAATTTGCAGACGGACCCTTGACTCTTGGGGAGGTCACAGCAGTCGGTAGAAATCAGTGTGTTCCGTGGTTTTCAAAAGGCAAACATTTCCCACAGAAAGGCAGTTTTATCTGTTTGTGCTTGCAGGTATTAACCCTTTTGCACGCACCGTTCAAAAGCTAAATGAAGAAATAAATCTGATTATGCCACTATGAAACTAAATTTACTGGAGTAGCTTTTTGTAGTAGCTGGTCAGTGACAAACCCAAGAGACATCAACCAATAGCATTCATCAACAGAAACAGCCGAAGACACACCCCTAACACATCAAAACCACCCACTTCGGAATGAGAGCGTAAAGACTTCATTCGAGCACAGAGAGTAGCCGAAGCTGATGCACTTGGTGCGGAAGCACAACTATCAAATCCGAGAAGGAAAAATACATGCAATAACCAAAAAGACAGTGTGAATGCGAAATTATGTTAAGTGTGCACACAATTCCTCTGTGCTCACGAGTTTCACATTTGAGAGGGATATTCACACATGCGAAATGGTAAAACTTGTGTCCCTTAGTTTTGACACAGATGTGATGCCATAAATATTGCCTTCTTCCAGCTATGTAAAACTGCTACACTTAGAAATTTAATCTCTTTTATAGATACTAAGAAATTGGTTCATGCGTTTGTAACTGTAACGCTCTATGTACTGGATGCTCTAGTAAATCTAGAAATAAGTGCTAACTAGAACTAGAAAATCTGATCACATCAGTTCTGTTCTATCAGCTCTGCACTGGTTACCAGTTAGATTGTGCATTGATTACAATATACTTCTTGTTACACATAAAGCTCTACATGGCCTGGCACCACAGTATATGAGTGAACGCTTAGAGTCTTACAATCCAGCCCATGTACTTTGTTCACAAGGTACAGAACTTCTTGTAGTTCATAGTATTAATAAAGTAACAGCATGAAAAAAGGCATTTTTGTAATTGGCCCGGCAGCTATGATTGCGATTCACTAACAATTTTCAAGTCCAGACTAAAAACACACTTATTCACACAGGTTTTTGGCTAGACTTAGACCAGTGTTTCTCAGTCGTGATCCTGGCACCCCACCGTTCTGCACAATTTAGTGCTTCTCCTGTTTAAACACACTCACTTTAACTCAGTAAGGGGCTTGTTAATGAGCCGAGTAGTCAGATCAGGTGTGTTGGGAGCAGGAAAACACATGCAGAGCGGTGGGGACCAGGACCAGGACCAGGATTGAGAAACACTGGCTTAAACTAAACTGGGATGTGTAGCTGTGTTTCCTGGGGCTGGAGTCTGGGGTAATTTTGGCATCCATTGTTATGCTTTGGCCAGGAATGGCTGAAGGGCTGTCCGGCTCAGCTAGGCTTTGATTCCTTTGATCTTAAGTTGCGTGCAGAGTCGGGGGTTCATAAGGAGTTCTGTTGTGTTCTGGTACGTTGGGTTGTTGTCTGCTTGCCTCACAAGTCAGATCACTCAGGTTTGTTGAGGAGGTGGGTTGCCACTGTGATCCCTCTTGGCTGTGTTACCTTATGGCTCTTCACTTTTTAGCCATGCGGTTATAGTTAGTGCCAACAGAGTCTCATGCTACATTTGCACAATTGTGGTCTGTTAATAGACACTGTTCTCATAAGTAACCAACTACATATTCTATTCCAAGCTCTTCCTCTGGTACCAGTTAAGATCTGTACACTAAGATGTTCTTCTGGTACCAGTTCTGGCTCCACTCAAACTGTTCTTCCATCATCAGTTCCAGTCTACATACCATTACTCAAACCACAGGAAAGGGCAACAACTCCCCCTCCCTCCTCCCATTGGCTGGTCATGCCAGGTCAACAAAACTTTCCGACTGAGGACCTACAATGACTATTTTACTGAACTAAATATGCATGTTCCTTGCATTATTTTACTCAAAATATTATATTAATATATACTATTGTCTTATGCTATAGCTTCATATTCTCCATTTTATTATACTTCTAATATTTTTCCTTATATTATACTCTGTTCTATTTAGCATGGACTATTTTATATTGTAATTATATATTTTCTTTAAATATGTACTCTCTTGACTTCCGGTCCGGCGCCGCATGGAGCAGACGTGAACTCGTTTACCGCTGAGCAAGGTCCTCTTTTTTTGCGATTTTAAGGCACATTTACCTTTTTAATTTTTATTCCAGTTTTAGTTAACGGTTAGTTGTTCGTTTTTGTTCAACTTACTGCCGTTACCATGCCCCCAAAAGTCAGTAAAACTCCGGGATCTTCGCAGACTCTCCTAAGGCCTGTTCGTGTTTCGCCTGAGCACGGGCCCTCGTCCCGGGCCGACGCGAGCGTTCCATCTGCATCCAGCCTGGATGTTGCGGCACTGCACTCTGAGCTGGTTCAGGCAGTGAAAGTTGAGTTGCGTTCTGCACTTGACGAATTTAGATCCAGCATTAAGTTAGATCTCCAAGTTCTAAAGGCGGAAATTGTCCGAGATATCGCCGCTGAGAGATCGGCGCTCTCGGATCTGAATAAAAGTTTTTCAGAAGCTGAACAGTCGCTCTCCTCTGTCTCGGACGATGTCGTGGAGCTTCGTACAAAAGTTGATTATTTAACTTCGGAGCTCACTAAACTTGATGCTAAGTGCGATGACTTAGAATCCCGATCCCACAGGTAGAATGTCAGGATTATCGGAGTTCCTGAGTCACAGCCGACATCCTGCGCATCCGTCTCTCAGCTCCTTAAAGATGCTTTCAACCTGGATGAATGTCCTGAGATAGACAGAGCACATCGCTCTCTTGCTCCTGCTCCTAAATCTGGTGATCCACCGCGTCCTATTATAGCTCGGATGCATTATTTTAAAGACTGTGCTCACATCCTAAAGAAAGCCAGGGAACTGCAGCGAATATCTTTATCAAATATGAGGATCTCAGTCTATCCGGATTATACAGCAAAGATCGCCAGGGCTCCTTCTGCTTTTAATGATGTGCGAAGACAGCTGCGTGCTTTGGACAACGTGAAATATTCTCTTCTCTATCCAGTGCGACTCCGGATTACTCACAGAGAGGAACAACATGTTTTCACATCGGCAGATGAAGCGAAGCGCTTTGCTGCTTCTTTGTCGAAGTGATTATATCAGCTATATTCGGAGTTTGCTATGTTCTTGGGATCGTTGGAGTTATTACATAGCTCTGTTCTCTCTGTTGCGAGAGATAATGAATGAAGATGGCGCCGGAGAGGTCAGCTGCCATCGCAACTGCTCCGAGCAACCTTTCGCTTTTAGACCTTTTTTTCACGTATTATACCGCAGAATTACCAGGAAAACATCACTCTATGGCTCACATTAGCTATACAAGAGAACAACTCCTGGAAATTAAGGACAAAAACACCCACCTGCAATCACTTACAAGTCCAGACCCAAGCTGGCCGAGTGAAATCGTGAGGAAACGGCGGCCCCGAGGGAAGAGAGCTGGCGTGAGGAACAGGCTGAGGGCTCGAGCACACCGTGCTCCACTGCCGAGTATCCTATTAGCCAACGTCCAGTCTCTTGACAACAAACTGGATGAACTCAGGGCCAGAATGAAGTTCCAGAGGTACACTCGTGACTGCAACATCTTATGCTTCACCGAAACATGGCTGACCTCAGCGGTACCGGACCACGCCATCCAGCCGGCTGAGACAGAACATTGGAATCGGGGAAGACGCGAGGTGGTGGAGTGTGCCTGATGGTGAACAGCAACTGGTGAGACAGTACCAATATTGTTCCACTCCGGCATTTCTGCTCATCTGACCTGGAACTTTTAACGATCAAATGCCGTCCTTTCTACCTGCCTCGGGAATTCACCTCAGTGATTGTAAGTGCCGTTTATATTCCACCTCAAGCGGATATGGGCATTGCTTTGTGTGAACTTCATGAGTCTCTCACCCGGTACCAAGCTCTCCATAAGGACTCTTTCTTCATTGTGGCTGGTGATTTCAACAGCGCCAACCTCAGACGCACCATGCCGGAATTCCACCAGCACATAACCTGTCCCACCAGGGGCAATAGGACACTGGATCACTGCTACACAACACAGAAAAACAGTTATAAGGCTCAGGCACAGCTGCAGTTCGACAAATCGGACCACGCCGCCATCTTCCTCATGCCGAAATATAAAGAGCGGCTGAAACAGGAAGCCCTGGTTCATAGGGAGATCACGCGCTGGTCGGACCAATCAGAAGCTGCTCTACAGGACGCGCTGGATGACGTAGACTGGGAAATGTTCAAGTCCAGCTCCGATTATGTCAATATGTTTACGGAAGTGTTTGTGGGATTCATCGGGAAATTAATAGATGATACGGTTCAAAAGACCTCCATCCGGAAATTTCTAAATCAGAAACCGTAGGTGGATAAAACCATCCGCGATGCTCTGAGATCCCAAACTGCTGCCTATAACGCTGCACTCATCAGCGGCGACATGAAAGAGTACAAGTCCGCATCTTACAGTGTGCGCAGAGCAGTGAAAGATGCTAAACGGAGGTACGGGAGGAAACTAGAGACACAGTTCCAGAGTGGCTCTAGAGACCTGTGGCACGGACTTAAAACAATGACAAACTACAGACCACCATCAGGGACAACGACGGCAGACGCCTCCCTGGCGGATGAGTTGAACACATTCTATGCTCGTTTTGAGTCTGCAGCTGGAGGTGTTAATGGAGATAGAGGTGCTATCTATGTCAATAGCGCTATCAACGGCGCTATTGATATTGATGTTGAAAGCACTTCGAGCCCACGACCCCATCCACACAGACAAAGCAGCAGGGGGAGAGAAACTCACACCTGCAAGGAGCTCTAATGTCCTCGTTATCACAGAGCATGACGTACGAAGGACATTCAAGAGAGTGAACACCAGGAAGGCAGCAGGACCAGACGGCATCCCTGGACGAGTCCTGAAAGCCTGCGCAGACCAGCTCGCACCCGTGTTCACAACAATCTTCAACATGTCCCTGGAACAGTCCACAGTACCTGAGTGCTTCAAAAAGTATGTCATCGTACCCGTACCAAAGAAACAGCAACCTGCCTGCCTGAATGACTACCGGCCCATTGCTCTGACCCCCATTGTGATGAAGTGCTTCGAGAGACTTATCAGGAACTTCTTCACATCCACACTACCTACAACACTGGACCCACTACAGTTCGCTTACAGACAGAAAAGATCCACAGATGATGCAATCAATCATCTGTTACCCACAGCACTCACGCACCTAGAACACAGGGAGGGGAAATTACGTTAAAAATGCTTTTTGTCGACTTCAGCTCAGCATTTTTAACACGATTTTGCCCTCCAACTCACCGACAAGCTGGAGAGAACCTCGGCGTCAACCCACCCACTACGCAGATTGTAGCGTGATCGCTGCATCTCCCTCTCTTTACCTTCTTCCCCCAAGTCATAAACTTTACAACATCTTGGAATGCAAGAAGGCCCAACATCTGGACAGGATCTTAACCCCCACCGTTTGACTCCATCAACAGTTAACTCTTTCCCAAACCGACATACAACCTTCGACATCTCCAATCATAAACTAAGTCCATGTGCTAATCTTAAAAAGGGGTTTCAACGGTCCAGGCCACCAAGTTTTCTAAATTTTCCTTTTAAAACTGATTGTTGCAGAATATAACGGTTTCCTTCACAGTGAACCTTTCATCACAGCTCTATTGCAAACCTTATCACCCAAGTCTGGCACCAGAAAGACACCTCTGGAGATTTACGACATCAAGAAACAGTCAAGAAACTATCGCCTTCCCTCTTACAAAAAACAAAAACTCAGATTTCGTTCTAAAGAGACA
The DNA here is from genome assembly GCA_025084515.1 of Ancistrus triradiatus. NCBI lineage: Eukaryota > Metazoa > Chordata > Actinopteri > Siluriformes > Loricariidae > Ancistrus > Ancistrus triradiatus. Next base: position 466,189 of record JAJAGP010000229.1, read on the forward strand.
AACTTTAATAATTGTATTAAACTCCTGATGAGAACAGTTTATCTTCATCGAAACCTTTTAATTACATAACAAATAATATTTGGATCCTGATAAGTCCAAACCCACTATATACATTTAAATGATTCATACAAAGAGTGGATCAAGGATATTCTTTTATATCCACACACCGTTATAGATTATACATATGTATGTTACTGAATTTATGTACCTTCATATCTACTTGATTAATGTTTTACTATAATTATCTTTTTGTTTTGATATTTAGTGATCCCGTTTAGTATGATATATAGAAACAGCTTTTGCCTATGTGTTTTGATCGATCGGGTTTTAATAATTTGTGCAACAAACATGAAGTTATTTACAATGTACCGTTTCCTACAGCTTGTATTAATCATAGTATTGTTTAGTTAAAAGTATAGTAAATGCCTGTGCTGTAGTTAAAATGCTTTAACAATGTTCTAGGTTATCAATTCAAGGTGCTTTTGATCATCTGAACCTTCCAACGAAGTCTGCATCTAAACTTGTAACTGAGGATTTTTGGTTATTGTGTGATACTTTTAATCTCTTTTAGATATGTAGGAATATTATTTAATCCAAGTTAGACGTCTGTGGCTTATGGTGAAATAAGGCAACCGCGATAGGAGAGCTTTACTGAGGAGTCAGCGTCTCATTGGCTAAGTAAGGGCAACTCCTTATGTCCCGCTTCCAGCCGCCCCCGAGCCGGAACATTCAAAAAGCAACGCGGGACGACTCTAGCTTCAAGTCTTGTGTCTTTATGTTCTTTAAGTCTTTCCTTTGTCTTTTATAGTTTTTCCTTTTTGTAGCGTTTTTGATTATTAATTTTACTCAAGTTTTCGCGTTTACTTTAAAGTTTCCTGTATACAGCAGTCTTAAGTAGTTCGGTATCGCTGAACTAGAAGATAGTTAAAAGACCAACCAGACTCTAAGCTCGACCATTTTTGTACCATACAAGTTTTCCAAGTTTTTGTTGAAGCTCGTGGTGTTAGAGACGCGCCAACTCCACCTTTATCTGTGGCCAAGATAAATCCTGAGTTGTACGCATGCGAGACGCCGAGTACGCGTGAAGCCCTCAGCCAAAATTGGGAAGGACGCCATTTTAAGTCACCAAGTCAACGTGGTCAAACCATCGGCAAGAACCCAAAGGGCTAAACCGCTGAAGACGCCTGGTCAGAGTTACGGTGTGCAACGAAAGGCGGACGCTAAAGCTCCCCAAAATCGTGTCTTTGGACGGCTGGGCCAGGGTGGAATGCCCCGAACCACTCGAGTGACCTTCCAGGCGAGTACCGTTTATGGCTTTTCTGGGTTCCCTGATGCTCGGGTCTTAATTTGTTAATCTCTTAACCACGCTTCAACATAGACTTATCCACGCCTAAGTAGCTTCCACCATATTCTTCACGTTCAATGTAATTAGGTCTACCCGTAGCATTGCAACGTTGGTAATTATTGCGCGACCGATAAGTTACATAGGGTCACCTTGGTTTCTGATTTTATTACTGTAATGTGTACGCTTGCCATTATTCCCTGTTCTCCATACTCGATATATACATGTTCATCGTCATTTTATGATTTTAACTCTGTGATACACTCGTTATTACATTAGATAATCTGTTGGTTGCCTTGTTTGTAGTTAATAAACTTGTTTATAAACCTTTTTGAATTTGCTGCCTGGTGTGAGAGTTCATTCATTCAAAGGTCGAGAAAAATACTTTGAATTCACTATTCAGATATAGACTGATCAAGTTTGTTGTTTCTTTTTCCTGGTTTCCAGATCGGCCAGTGAATTATTTATATTTTTAATAATCGATTTGGTGGTGCCCCGTATTTCTTAATTAATTAATAATTTAATTAATAAAGTTTAATTAAAAATTTATCCAATTAAAGTGTAGTCCTAGGTTTGCTACAAGATGGATCTCCAGCTTCCTGTCAAACAGGCCACAGTCAGTGAGAGTAGGGAAGCACACCTCACCACCCCTAGCTCTCAGCACCGGAGCACCCCAAGGATGTGTACTGAGTCCTCTCCTGTACTCTCTGTACACCCACGACTGCACCGCCACCTCCAACTCTACCACCATAGTCAAGTTTGCCGATGACACCGTTGTGATGGGCCTGATCTCAAATCATATATGCACATTTACACAATTTAGGACACTTCGTTGCAGTTCATTTATATTGTGTTCCTATTTATCCACTTTGTTACATACTCCCTTGTGTACATATTTACAATTTCTTATAGTTTTGGACTTTGTTCAGCGGAGGCTTCATGGTGGGTTATGTCCTATCGAGAGTGTGGTTCGTGCATGTGGGGGTTGGGTAAATGTTTGTGGGGGAGGGTGGGTGTAGCGAGTGGTTTTTGTGGGTGGGTCTGGGAATTTATCTGTGTGCCCTTATGTCCTTTATTGTTTGTTCGTCTGTCGGTCTGCCTTTTTTTTTTTTTTTTTTTTCCTTTTCCCCCCCTTCTCACTCCTCCTTTCTCCCTTCCGTATCCCCAATCTGCTGGCAGTTTTTCTATCACTCTTTTACCTCGATTGTATATTACAAATTTAGATGATTAATCGTACTTCACACAACTTACATAGCGGAGCCGACATTAAATTCCCGAGTTAGAACGTCAATGGCCTTAATCTGGTTAAACGTTTAAGGGTTAATGTCCATTTGCAGCGTTTGAATGCTGACATCGCATTTCTACAGGAAACACATCTTAAAAGGGATGACCATCTTAAGCTAACATTTCCTTGGGTTGGAGATATTTTTCATTCTACATTCAACTCGAAATCTAGAGAGTTGCCATTTTGGTTAAAAGGGAGATTCATTTTATTTCTGATTTTACCTTTGCTGATGTGAATGGCAGATTTTTGCTCGTTCGAGGTTCTCTGTCCAATATACCGGTGTTGTTGGTTAATATATATGCCCCCAATTTTGATGATCCCAAATTCATGCAGAATCTCTTCACTTCGCTCCCTTCTCTAGATACGCATATTCTTATAATGGGAGGAGACATAAATTGTACTATTGATCCATCTCTAGACCATTCTAATCCACGTACTCTAACTCCATCTTTAATGTTGCAGGCTATTTTGGAGTTTTTAACTGACAACTCTATAATAGATCCTTGGAGGTTTTATAATTTGCATGATAAGGATTTTTCATTTTTTCCCCGCCCGCATCAAACATATTCCCGTATAGACTATTTTTTTGTGGACAGTTCACTCATTTCTAAAGTCACGTCCAGTAGCTACCATTCAATAGTTATTTCTGATCATGCTCCTCACACTAAACATACACTTTACAAAGTCAAACTGTTCTTCTCCTATGTGGAGATTTAATTCATTACTGCTTTCAAATGATGATTTCAATGCCTTTATATCCTCCTCTATTGATGATTTTATAGCCATTAACAAGAATGACCATTTCTTCCTCTCTTTTATGGGACTCCCTTAAGGCCTATTTGCGTGGTCAAATAATTTCTTATACAGCTCACATGAATAAAATTCAAAGATCCAAGGTGCAAGACCTGCTGGCTGAAATTGCAGAACTGGACAAGCTCATTGCAATTCAATCAACCCCACCATTACTCAAGCAGCGATTAGAATTACAGACCAAATTCAATCTTTTAACTACCTCAGAAACAGAAAAACTTCTATTGCGCGCTCGTTGTACTTATTATGAGCACGGCGATAAACAATCTCGACTTCTGGCCCACCAGGTGAAGAGACAGGCTACATCTCGGGTAATACAACAAATTGTAGACACAAAGGGAGACCTTTGCTCAGACCCACGGGATATCAATGCAGTATTCAAATCTTTCTATTCAAACCTTTATACATCGGAGTACCCATCCGATGACACTGAAATGCTTTCCTTCTTTAAGGATCTGGTGCTTCCTTCCCTCGACTCAACACTTGCTGACGATCTTGACTCTCCCTTGTGTTTGGAAGAGATAACCCTGTCTATTAAATCAATGCAGACTAATAAAGCCTCTGGCCCCGATGGGTTCCCTATTGAAGTTTACAAAAAAATTATTAACAAGCTCGCCCCTCTTCTCTTGGATGTCTTTCATGAATTTCTGTCTTCTGGTTCATTGCCCCCCACCATGACTCAGGCATCCATTTCTCTGCTTTTAAAGAAGGACAAAGACCCTAAGTTTTGCACTTCGTACAGACCTCTCTCTTTGTTACATGTAGATGTAAAGGTTTTGGCTAAAGCTCTGTCGTTACGTTTGGAGAATGTACTTCCTAAAATTATCTCCCATGATCAGAACGGTTTTATTAAGCGACGTCAGCTTTTCTTTAATATCCGCACACTGTTAAATACTATCTATTCTGAGCATTCGTGCGTTGCTTCGGAAGTGGTTATTTCTTTGGACGCCGAGAAGGCCTTTGATCGTGTTGAGTGGCACTATCCTTTTTTTATTTTAAATAAATTTGGTTTTGGACACAATTTTATAGCCTGGGTGCGACTACTCTACACATCTACTCACGCTAGTGTTCATACTAACAATGTACATTCAGATTATTTCTCTCTGTCTCGTGGCACCAGACAAGGTTGCCCCTTATCGCCCCTATTGTTTGCTCTGGTAATTGAGCCTCTATCGACTGCTTTAAAATCTCTTTCGCTCTTTCAGGGTATTTTTCGCTCAGGTGTTGAATTGAAGTTATCATTATACGCAGATGATCTGTTATTGTACGTAACTAACCCAGAGAGCAGTCTCCCATCAATACTGTCATTGTTAAAGAAATTTGGTCTATTTTCAGGATACAAACTAAATCTCCTAAAGAGCGAATGTTATCCAGTGAATTCTATGGCTCTGTCATTCAACAATTCCATTTTGTCATTTAAATTCACCCCAACTGGATTTAAATATTTAGGTATTTCAATATCTCGTAGTTTACCGTCTCTTTTTCACTCCAATTTTTTCTTCTTTGCTGGACAAGGTTAAGTCTGATTTGGAGAGATGGAGATCTCTTCCTTTGTCTCTTATTGCCAGGGTAAACATAATCAAAATGAATGTTTTGCCCAAATTTCTTTTGTTTCAAACAATTCCTTTATACCTGCCTAAAAAGTTTAAGTCATTGGACCAGCTTATTTCTGCATTCATTTGGGATGGAAAGGTCCCCAGGGTGAGATTTGCGCTTTTACAAAGATTTAGATTTCATGGTGGTCTTGCTCTTCCCAATTTTTTGCATTATTACTGGTCATCTAATATTCATAAGATGCTTTACTGGCTTCACTCTCCTGAACTATTGTGATGCTAACTCGAGTCTCTCTCTTGTTCTCCTTCCTCATTACTCTCATTATTGACTGCTCGATCGATTTTATTGATTCCGGTAAAATATTCAAAATTTACAAATTATTCACTGGTTCTTTCTTCTCTTCGTATCTGGTCTCAATTTAGGGCTCATTTTAAACTCACACGACCCTCGCTGAGGATGCCCATATTGAACAACCACCTATATCCCCCTGGGTTGAGTAACGCAGCATTTAAGCTGTGGCATGAGAGAGGAATAGTCTCCTTTCGGGATCTTTATAATGATGGTGTTTTGAGTAGTTTCACTCAACTATCTACAGATTTCAACATACCAGCTTCTCATTTGTTTAGATATTTCCAAATTAGACACTGTATTTCCTCTCTATTCTTGGATTTCACTCATCCCTCTATTGACCAGTCATATGATTCTTTGTTGGATTTTAAGCCCTCTCAATTTTCACTTATATCCAAAATCTATTTTTACTTGATGGATTTAAAAGCGTATTCTTGTAATAAAATAAAGCTTGCTTGGGAGGAAGAACTCGGATCTGAGTTGCCAGATGATTGGTGGGAGAAGGCGATTAACATTGTACGTTCCAGCTCACCATGCGCAAAACTTCAGTTAAAAGTGTTACACAGAGTTCACCATTCGGTTGGCTAAAATTCTACCCTGGTACAGTCACTAATCAATGTGACCATTGCTCCATGTCTCCATGCAATTTAACACATATGTTTTTTTCTTGCCTTGTTATCTATAAATTTGTCTGATTATCTTCAAATACTGTCAAAAATATTTGATACTACTATACAGTTATGTCCCTTGATTGCTATTTTTGGGCTTTCATCCAATGCTCACTCACTTCCAAAGTCCCAGTCACATGTTATTGCCTTCACATCTTTGCTGGCAAGGCGGCGTATCCTTCTACTTTGGAAATCCTCAAAACCTCCTACAATTTCAATGAGGCTCCACGATTTACTACACTATTTAAAATTAGAGAAGATTAGATTCACAGTGAAAGGTGATGCTTCACAGCTTTATTTGAAGTGGAATTCTTTTCTCTGTTATTTTGACCAGCTCCAGACCATACCTTCTATTTAACATTGAAAAATGTGGAAGTCTTTAACTTATTTGTTCTCCATTGTTGGTTTTATTCTGTATGCTGATTTTGACTTCTCAATAAAAAAATAAAAAAATAAAATAAAATATATGTACTCTCTTAATTTTTACTTAGCTCCTGTTTAGTTAAACAAATACCATAGACTTATTAATTGGATAACTTAATTCTTACATATAACATCTTGTCTGCCCAAGGAGGTTGGATCATTAAGTCTTGTTCCTCCCTAGGTTTCTTCCTTGTTTAGGGAGTTTTTCCTTGCGACCGTCACCCTAGGCTTGCTCAATTAAGGTTTTTGGCCTAGGTAGTTGTAAAATATGACTTTGACAGATTCCCAAGTGTAGGTGAGCCAGTGTACTGGGCAATGCCCAGACACTAGTTGCGCACTCAGTACTCAGCAACATCAAATAAAAGTGTGAAAGTAAGCACAGAGAGAAGGTCATATATAGGTAGGTCAGCGAGTGCCTCCGTACAGATTGCAGCCTCTGTCCGATTATCTTCACTGGCAGACAGACTACTTCGATGGCAAGCTCATGCCTGCATGAAGGAATGTGCTACTTTTAACCTATCCATTTGCCACTTTTCCAATTCCTCAATCCTGATGATCTCCACCTAACCTGCCCAGTTGGCTAATGTCTGTGGTGCACCCAGTCATGGAAGGGGTCATGGTCAAAAACAATGGGCTAGCGCATTTGACTGCTGTGCCACCAAAGCGAAAGAACAACACTTGTTTAGCAGGTGCTAAGGAACTACTCCTAACTTTGTCAGTTACAGGGAAATTGTACTGAAATTTACATAGTACAAATCAGCATAAGGTGAATGAAAAGTTGAATCTATAGAAGAAAATCTTTTCTTCTAAATTTCTGAATTTATTAGTATAAGGTATGTCTCACTTTTGCTGAAGTATACACACTCACACTGATGATCCACATTATCCCAACATGATTTCACAATATTCCAAAGAGCATCTTTTAATATTGTTTGGCTGTTCTTTCTCAATCTTAAAGTGACCCTATAAATGCTTGACAGAGGTTAAGTCAGGTGACTGAGGAGGAAAATCCATGACAGTCAGCGCTCCTTGATTTTATTTGGTCATCAAGTAATTGTGGCAAAGAGTACTGTCAGTCACGGTCCTGCTGCAGTATGAATCCTTCTCCATAAAGATCCAAACAAGCATTTTCACTAATGGTCAGACTTTTGCATCATCCACTGCATTTTACAGTAACAATAGGGCTACTTTCCTTGTATGCAGTACACTTGACCAGAACATATGACTGAAGAGGTTCTCTAATCCATGAGTCATTCCAAGTTTTTACACAATTTTTATGCACTCTTATGAATGGAACAGAACACCGCATATAGTTAGTTCACCTTAAGTGATGTAGAATCTTACTGCCACTGCCATATAACTGCCAATTATCACTACGATGGCACTGTGATGCATGGTGGCTCGTTAACCAGATGCTTACTATTATGGCACTCTATATACAAACACCATTGCTCTTTCGCAGCTGACAGAAGATATATGCATGTCTACTTGATAATCATTCTTGCTCATTCACTTGATGGGTAGTTAACTATACACCACAGAAACTACTCAAGAACATACCACTGCATTTATTTCCAAAACTAACCTTCAAATCCTCTTGGCTCGTTAATAAAAACAGACTGAGTAACAATAGTGTAACTCACCATCATTTTCTCAAACAAGTCAACCACCTCTTTTTCCGAGAGGCTCAGGGAACGTTCATCAAAAAGAGGCTGGGGTACTGGCAGTTCAGAATGTGTGGGCAAGGCATCTGTCGGGTGCTGAATAACAGGCTTCTCCTTCTTCAGGCCTTGCTTTCGAAAACTTGTAATCCTGTCACGCTGTAGAAAAAAAGTTATATTAAACTTTCTTGCAGGTGCACATTTTTCTAGCAGGAATATATCTATTCATATTTACAAAAGAAAATGCCATTTACACTGATGAGCCAAAACATGACCAAGCTCAGGCTGAATAAAAATGAATGCATGTTATCTCGTTACAACAACTAACGCTAAAAACTTTGATACATTTAACATCAACTGAACAGTAGGTTCTCATAATCAAAATTTTCAGGAGTAAAGACTTGAGTCGTATTCATAAAGATTCTAAGAATCTTCTTGAAGAGTTAGAGAGCTCCTAACTTAGCTTAATCAATCTTATAAGCAATCTGTGAACAACTCTAATCAAGGAGAACACAAACATTTATCTCAGTGAGGAGGCGGGGCTGAGCCGGTTGCTATGTATTCTTTTGAAGACAGTGATTGGTTGTCACCCCCGTCACTCGCAATGTCTTTCTCTTTCACACACAAACAAAGAAACACGCACTCACAAATGCCTGGTTAATTAGGGGAATACTGTATAGCCTATTATTAGCCTTTGACATAACAGGCATAAGCCATTTCTGCATATTTTACAGTACTCACACACATGCGTTTATTTTCTTTATTTTTTGACAGTTTATTTACCATGCTATCCATTTTTGTAGCCTACTTAATCTTTTGGATAGACTATAAACCAAAAAATATGGCTCTGCTCTTTTCAACTGGATTGATGTCATGTCTAAGTGATGGTGTTGGTTCATATAGAACAATCATTTCGGATGATACGGCGTTATTGTGCTAGATAGGACATGAGTACGTCCCCTAAAGTCAACCACAAACATTATTCCTGCACAGTCTAATAAATAGTGTTTAACTCCGTGCTATTCAGTGTTGAGGACATTTCTTCTGTCTTGTTGTCTTTCCGGATTTTTTTTAAATCTATTTTAGGTGTTAAGATGCTTTATGAATAACTTTTGTCTTTACTAGGATCTAGTCCTACCTTTGAGGGGGAAATGCCCACAATTCTACAATTTGTCTTAGAACTTGTAAATTGAAGGTAATTTAAAAACCTACAATAATGAAATGATTAAAATTGTTACAAATTAACACAAGGTCACATTATTGTAATGCGGCTTTAGGAAAGAAATGGGGAAAAACAGCACATGCATATCTTTCAACAATTATGCTAATATAATTTATTACACAAATAAAATGTTGGAGTATGTCCACTACAGCAGGTCAAGGACGATATTACTAATACTCATTTGGCACATCAAAACTCAAAAAGAATGCAACAAAAATGTAAAAATATCTCCCATAAAACAGGCCTTCCAGTAATGTTCTGTTTCTGTTACATTAATATGAGGGAAGTAAGTAATAAGACCTCACTGACAGTGTTTTTCCCAGGTACTAGCAACAGACCATGCATTACTCACAGTTTGTCAGTTAGTATTTTCTTAAACATTGGTTTAGAAGAGAAGCGTGGTTGCACAGATGACAGAAAATCAGCAAGAGCTGCACAAAAACAGCCACAATATAAACAGCACAGTGCTTTAGCTAACTTAAAATTCCGTTCATGTGTGTACGGAGCTTTACATATGGCTCAGCCACTCGCTGGTCAGTTTATAAGACTGCTGCCGATGCATGTTGTGATTTCGGTTGTGATTTCAGTTGTGTTTTGAGTGCTTCTCAGTCAACTAAACAGTCTCACTCCATGTAGTGCATTACTAACGAGGGAGTAGTGAGACTGATGAGGGAGCAGGAATTTATTTCAGACAGGTCTTCAGCACATTCTGTTTGCAATATGAGCATAGCTAAAATAAGCCCTGGAGGAACAACTCTAAAAATGTTTAAAACAACAGATTTAATACTACACTTAAAACAGCATCACACTGCTGAATATGCAAAATTTGACAAAACTAACAAAGGTAAAGAGGTTAAAGCTAAAGCTACTGAGAGCATAGATCCACGTACCGTATTTTTCGGACCATAAGGCGCACTTAAAATCCTTCAACTTTCTCAAAAATAGACAGTGCGCCTTAAACTGTGGTGCGCCTATTGTATAAATTAATTCTGGTTGTGCTTTCTGACCTAGAACCGATTGTAGATAGTACACGGCGCTCATAAATCTGTCAAAATGTTTTAGCACGGCCTTGATAAGTTATGAAGCTTACGGCCACCGTAGTGCGCAGCGTCGCGGAGTAATATGATCTGTGCTTCAGCATTAGTGTATGTGCATGAAGCGGATTTCAAACTCAACGCTATCAGTCACGCAGTACAACATGGACATAGAGCAGCTGCGAGAGAATTCAACATTAACTAATCACTGATACGGAAGTGGAGGAAGCAAGAAGACGCCCTGCGCCAAGTAAAGAAGACCAAACTGAGTTTCCGACGAAACTTAAGAGTTTTGTTTCATTTCATGCGCCTTATAACCCGGTGCGCTTTGTAGCCTGAAAAATACGGTAAATAAATTTTTTTAAATTGGCAAACGGAATCAGCCAACAAAACTGCATCTCTAGTATTTATACAATTAAAATGAATAGCAAGTTCTTACAAAAATCTAGCAGTTACCTACTATTTATAGTGATATCAGGGGTGAGAATAGACTACAGGAACTGGACTACAGGAGTTGGAGTTGTACTGCCACTTACAGTTTCAGAAACATGTTTTTGTGATGTTTTGTATTAACTTTCCATTAACACTTTAACCAAGCATTGCATTGGACCATCGGCTGCAGCTGAACACTATCTTCACTCGGCACCCCACAGCACCACTCGAAGCCAAGTACCTTTAATTCATTAATTGTACGAACATGGATTCTGCTGCGCTTGTTCCCTGTGCCGAGTGTGGCATGTTCAGCTATTCTTCCTCCGTCATTAGTTTAAATTTTATTTGTGATAGATGTAGGCTTGTAGCTAGTTCACGTGTCCAACAGGTTTACCCTCCTCAGTGATGCACCCATTGAGCAGCCTGTTGAAAGAGCTCTGGTCATAGGTGACTCTATTCTACGACACGTGAAACTAGCTACCCCTTTAGGGACACCAGCAACTAGAGTTATCTGTGTCCCCTGAGCCAGAGTGCCGGACATTGTAACGAGTCTTAGTGAACTCGAGAGCCGCAGATTCTCTAGGATAGTTATTCATGTACGGGTTAATGATATATGCATTCGTCAGTCAGAGGTTACTAAGGCTAATTTTGTAGAGGTGGTTAGAGTGGCGAAGGCGACAGGTCTGTACTGCCACTTACAGTTTCAGAAACATGCGGACATAAAAGATAAAATTAGCTGACAACATTTAGAAATATAGAGCAGTGAATGTTATGCAGTGTAGTGTGGTCATATACAGTACAATGGAAGGACTGTTTAACTGAGAGATTAAAAACCCTGAAGTAACTGTGGCCTGCTGAGACAGTTGTCCACTGGTAAATTATGAATACACTGCTGAACTGTCACAACTCCACAAGTAATTTGTCCACCTGTCCGTGAAGTGTCAGCTGATGTTAGGTCAAACCTGTCTACGTGTTCTGACTTTGATCTCTCCGCACTCTGCTTCGCACTCTGCTTTTGTGCTTTCATAAGGAAAGCACAAAAATATAAGTTGAATAAGTTAATTGAAATGCACAAAAATAAAAATGAAACATCTTATCATGTCACAAGCCAATGTTTTTATATGCATATTCAGTTGAAGGGAATTGACGACACAGAAATAATGTCTAAACGTATCAATTTTCATGTGCCTTTACCGTCTTGCACCATATTAATTCTAGCCCTTCTGCATACTTTTAGGGCATCTAAGGGTAAATTAGGTTCATAGTACAGGGGGGCAAAAAAGTATTTAGTCAGCCACTGATTGTGCAAGTTCTCTGACTTAGAAAGACGAAACAGGTCTGTAATCATTGGTACACCAACTATGAGAGACAAAATGAGAAAAAAGAAAATCCAGGAAATCACAATGTAGGATTTTTATATAATTTAATTGTAAATAATGGTGGAAAATAAGTACTTGGTCAATAATTTTTTCAAACTCAATACTTTGTAACATAACCTTTGTTGGAAATGACAGAGGTGTTTGTGAGGTGTTTGATGACTCTGTCTTGATGTTCACGGACACCTCAGAGAACCAATAACTGGAGAACGCTGACGCGAGGATTGCCAGGATCTGTAAACCCAGACCCATTTCCCCCGATTGCACACAGTACGCATGCTGTTTTGTAGCTGTTAGCAGTTTATTACCTTTGAACTATTTTAATTCCCGATCGCATCTGTATCGTATATAATCGTATATATAGTACTTTTTTACAACATCTTAATCCTTTTCTTCTCGTGCCGGCGGATTATATTTTTTGCCGCTAATCGTTATTTAGTAACTTTACAGGTATTACAGGTATACAGGCTTGTGTTTGCAGTAATTAGCCATTAGCCAATTACCAGAGTTGCGTCTTCTTTTGCAGTAGTGTGTGTTTTTATAATTTTTTTACAGCCTTTTCCCACCTTCTTTTTTTTCTGAGACTTAGTTGTTTTTTTTTGTGATGTTTTGTATTAACTTTCCATTAACGCTTTAACCAAGCATTGCATTGGACCATCGGCTGCAGCTGAACACTATCTTCACTCGGCACCCCACAGCACCACTCGAAGCCAAGTACCTTTAATTCATTAATTGTACGAACATGGATTCTGCTGCGCTTGTTCCCTGTGCTGAGTGTGGCATGTTCAGCTATTCTTCCTCCGTCATTAGTTTAAATTTTATTTGTGATAGGTGTAGGCTTGTAGCTAGTTCACGTGTCCAACAGGTTTACCCTCCTCAGTGATGCACCCATTGAGCAGCCTGTTGAAAGAGCTCTGGTCATAGGTGACTCTATTCTACGACACGTGAAACTAGCTACCCCTTTAGGGACACCAGCAGCTAGAGTTATCTGTGTCCCCGGAGCCAGAGTGCCGGACATTGTAACGAGTGTTAGTGAACTCGAGAGCCGCAGATTCTCTAGGATAGTTATTCATGTAGGGGCTAATGATATTCGCCGTCGTCAGTCAGAGGTTACTAAGGCTAATTTTGTAGAGGTGGTTAGAGTGGCGAAGGCGATGTCCGATGCAGTAGTGTGACCAAGCTTACAGCAGATTATGGTCGCTGAACTGCTGGCTGTCCAAGTGGCGCTCTGAAAACTACGTGGGCTATATAGACAACTGGACAGCCTTTGAGGGTAAGCCTGGCCTTTTAGGATGGGACGGTATCCATCCCACTCGGCAGGGTGCTGTTCTCATCTCCTGCAACATTGCCCATAGTCTTATGGCCGGATTGGTTAGGGGCTGACTAGCCAGAGCAGGGGTCAGGCAACAGACAGACCGGCTTAACCAACTGTCTGCTAGTAGCCATGCACCGTCACCCAGAACCCACATTATTGAAACTGTCTATTACCCGCATCTGCCCTAAACGTAAATGCTCTCAAAAAGTCTGTTTTAATAGCCTCATTAGTATAAACACAGATAGCTCCCAAAGAAATAACAACCTTAGACTAAAGCTAGGATTACTTAATATTAGATCACTTACAACCAAAGCAGTGATTGTAAATGAAATAATCACTGAAAAATGCTTACACGCTCTCTGTCTCACTAAAACTTGGATTAGACCTGATGAATAATTTTGCCTTAAATGAAGCCTCACCTCCTGGATACAGTCATGCTAATCGCCCTCGTCCTAATGGTTTTGACAAACAGTTAGGTGTTACAACTAAATCCCATTACAATGCTAATTCTTTTGAAATACTGATTCTTCATGTGACTGATCCATCATTATGGAAGTCAAAACCACACTCTCTTCAGCTTATCACCATTTACCGCCCTCCAGGTCCCTATTCAGAATTTCTTCAGGAATTTGCTAACTTTCTTTCCTGCTTACTACTGTCAACAGATAAGGCTTTAATTGTAGGTGATTTCAATATTCACTTGGACAATGAGCAGGATCCACTTAAAATTGCTTTCAAGTCCATCTTAGAATCCATGGGTATCACTCAGAATGTGATGGGACAAACCCACCACTGTAATCATACTTTAGATGTAATATTAACATTGGGTGGGTATCAATATAGATAACCTTGATGTTTTCCAGCAAAGTGATTCCATTTCAGATCACTATCTTTTAGTATTTGAGCTATCTCTAATAAATAAAATCCTTCTGCATCACTATCACTCCAAGCGCACTATCACATCTGCTACTCCAGCTACGTTTATTAAAAACCTACCAGACTTGAAATTTAATACACCTACGGAGATCAATCATCTTGAGTGTGTAATTAACCAATAAGAATGTGTGCTTCGCTCAACCCTGGACACGACTGCCCCTGCTAGGGTCAAACGCATTAGGGGAAAAAAGACTAGCACCATGGTATAATGACCACACCCGTACCTTAAAGCAAAGAACACGGCATTTAGAGCGCAAGTGGAGACATAGTAAATTTGAAGTGTTTAAGATTGCTTGGAAAAACAGCATGACAGAGAATAAGCATGCCCTTACTAAAGCTAAAGCTGCATACTTCTCCTCATCATAGAGAAAAATAAGAACAATCCAAGATTTCTCTTTAATACAGTCTCCAAATTAACAAAAAAACCCACAGAAAGTGACTCTCCCATTCTGTGTAATTTTAACAGTAATGATTTCATGACTTTCTTTAATGATAAGATAGAAAACATTAGGCATAAAACTCAATGCTCATCACATCACCAAACTGTTCAGCAACCTTCCAGATGCAGCACTAGTGAAGACATCTCTTTAATTAGCTGTAAATCAAGATTAGAATCTTTTACCCCAATTACTAATACTGAACTATCTGCACTGATCAGCTCGTCTAAGTCATCAACATGTTCATTAGATCCAATTCCTACACGTTTACTCAAATAAGTAATACCTAGTATTATAGAGCCACTGTTAGTTATGTTAAATTCATCACTTACCTCTGGTTATGTGCCCAAATCCTTTTCGAGTGCCGTTAACAAACCACTGATTAAAAAAAAGCCAATCTTGACCCGTGTGTGATATCTAATTATAGACCAATTTCAAATCTAGCGTTTCTGTCCAAAATCTTAGAAAAAGCCGTCTATCAGCAGCTCTGCAGTTACCTCCAAAGGAATGGTATGTATGAAACATTTCAGTCTGGCTTCAGGCCCCGTCATAGTACTGAAACAGCATTAATTAGGGTACTAAATGATTTGTTAATGTCCTCAGATAAGGGATGTGTTTCTTTGTTGTTCTGTTAGATTTAAGTGCAGCATTTGACACTATAGATCATGATGTTTTACTAAACAGACTAGAAAATACTGTAGGTATTAAGGGATTAGCACTTTCTTGGTTTAAATCCTACTTAACCAACCGGTACTAGTTTGTTCATATAAATAATCTAAGGTCTAAGCTCTCAAAAGTGAAGTATGGCGTGCCTCAGGGGTCAGTGCTTGGCCCGCTTTTATTCTCTCTGTACATGCTGCTACTAGGCTCAGTTATTCGTAAACATGGCATTAGTTTCCACTGCTATGCCGATGATACACAGCTGTACATATCAGCCAAACCTAATGACAGCCTTTTTTTTTCTCTTACCTAACTCAGATAAAACTGAAGTTCTATTAGTGGGACCCAAGGCTGAGAGAGAAAGGTTGGCTACATCTATCCTAAATCTAGATGGTTGGCCAGTATTGCCCAGTCCATCTGTAAAAAACGTAGATGTGTCACATTTGATTCAGATCTCTCCTTTGAAGCACACATTAGCAGCATTGCTCGAATTGCTTTCTTTCAATTACGTAATACCGCTAAACTTAGAAATATCCCCTCTTTTAATGATGCAGAGAAACTGGTTCATGCGTTTATAATCTCAAGGTTGGATTACTGTAACGCCTTACTTACTGGATGCTCTAGTAAATCTATAAATAAATTTCAATTAGTTCAGAATGCAGCTGCCCGAGTGCTAACTCAAACTAGAAAATTTGATCACATCAGTCCTGTGTTATCATCACTGCACTGGTTACCAGTTAAATTATGCATTGGTTACAAAATACTTCTTATAACTTATAAAGCTCTACATGGCCTGGCCCCACATTATCTGAGTGACCTCTTTCGAGTTTTACAATCCAACTCGTCTACTTCGTTCGCAGGGTGCAGGACTTTTAGTTCCTATTAAAAAAGTCACAGCAGGGGGAAAGGTTTTCTCATACATGGCCCCCAACTATGGAATAAACTTCCCACTTTCGTCGAGTCTGTAGTCATGTCTGGCCTGCCTGTCTCGTCCGTTAGCCAGGAGTGTCGGGTGGGCGGTCTGGCTGAATTGGGCTTCGGTCCTCTTGATCCTTGCCTTAGACTAAGGGCAGATCTGGGAGCTCATAGTCAAAGAGCCTTATGGTGATCAGAGACGTTGGTTGCGGTCTTCTGCCTCCCATGGGATTGCCGAAGTCTCATGTGATCCCTCTTGGCTGTGTTACCTACCAGTTCTCCTCTTTCTAGCTATGCTGCTATAGCTAATGCTGTCGGGGTCTCATGCTACACATATCATCAGTGATTGTTAATAGACACTGTGCTCTTAATCGATCACTAATTACATTATCTGTTTTCTTTCAGAGCTGTGTTCCGGTACCAGTTCAAGCCCCACACATGATGTTCATCCGCTGCAGCTTCACTCAAGCTGCTTCCATCATAAGCTCCAGTCCCATCATACCCAGGCCACTTAATAGCGATGTGCATATTTTACGTTTTATTTGAAGTATGACTTCATGACTTTAGTTTAATTCTTAGATTTATCATCTACGCCGCCCCAGGAGGTTAGGTCCCATTTTGAGTCTTGGTCCTCAAGTCAAGTCAGATTTATTTATATAGCGCTTTTTACAATGGAGCATTGTCTCAAAGCAACTTTACAAGTTTAGATTATGTCCTAATAACTACGTCCAATCCCAAATTGAGCAAGCCTAGAGTGACAGTGGCAAGGAAAAACTCCCCGAGTTATAGGAAGAAACCTTAGGAGGACCAAGACTCAAAAAGGGACCCAACCTCCTTGGGCGGCGTAGATGATAAATCTAAGAGCGAAACTAAAGTCATGGAGTCAAAGTTCGAATAAAATGTGAAGTATGCACATTGACATTAAGTGGCCCGGGTATGATGGGGCTGGAGCTGATGATGGAAGCAGCTTGACTGGAGCTACAGCAGATGAACATCATGCGTGGGGCTGGAAAAAAACTGCCAGAACAACAGCTCGGAGAGAAAAAAGAAAAATGTAATTAGTTATTGATTAGAGCACAGTGTCTATTAACAATCCTGATGCCATGTCACTTGCTTTCGAGTCCAACTTAGAATCCATGGGTATCACTCAGAATGTGATGGGACCAACCCACAGCTGTAATCATACTTTAGATCTAATATTAACATTTGGTATCAATATAGATAACCTTTGATGTTTTCCTTCTTCCTTTCCCGCAAAGTGATTCGATTTCAGATCACTATCTTTTAGTATTTGAGCTATCTCTAATAAATAAAATCCTTCTGCCTCGTTATCACATCTGCTACTCTCCGCTGCATTTATTAAAAACCTACCAGACTTAAAATTTAATTACACCTACGGAGATCAATCATCTTCAGTGTGTAAATGAGCAATTAGAATGTGTGCTTCGCTCAAACCCTGGACACGACTGCCCCTGCTAGGGTCAAACGTATTAGGGAAAAAAAGGCTAGCACCATGGTATAATGACCACACCCGTACCTTAAAGCAAAGAACACGGCATTTAGAGCGCAAGTGGAGACATAGTAAATTTGAGGTGTTTAAGATTGCTTGGAGGGACAGCATGGCAGAAGTATAAGCAATGCATGCCCTCACTAAAGCTAAAGCTGCATACTTTCTCTTTCTCTTCAATCATATAGAGAAAAAAATAAGAATAAATCCAAGATTTCTCTTTAATACAGTCTCCAAATTAAACAAAAAAACCCACAGAAAGTGACTCTTCTCTCCCATTTCTGTGTAATTTTAACAGTAATGATTTCATGACTTTCTTTAATGATAGATATAGAAAACATTAGGCATAAAACTCAATGCTCATCACATCACCAAACTGTTCAGCAACCTTCCAGATGCAGCACTAGTGAAGACATCTGTTCAATAGCCGTAAATCAAGATTAGAATCTTTTTACCCCAATTACTAATACTGAACTATCCGCACTGATCAGCTCGTCTAAGTTATCACATGTTTGTTAGATCCAATTCCTACACGTCTACTCAAACAAGTATTACCTAAGTGTGTATAGAGCTAGTGTTAGTTATTTTAAATTCATCCTTACCTTATGTGCCCAAATCCTTTAAGAGTCTGCCAAATATCAAACCACTGATTAAAAAAGCCAATCTTGACCCTTGTGTGATTATCTAATTATAGACCAATTTCAAATCTACCGTTTCTGTCCAAAATCTTAGAAAAAGCCATCTATCAGCAGCTCTGTAGTCACCTCCAAAGGAATGAAATTTAATGAAACATTTCAGTCTGGCTTCAGGCCCCATCATAGTACTGAAACAGGATTACTTAGGGTACTTAATGACTTGTTATAATGTCCTCAGATAAGGGATGTGTTTCTTTTCTTGTTCTGTTAGAATTTAAGTGCAAGCATTTGACACTATAGATCATGATGTTTACTAAACAGACTAGAAAAATACTGTAGGTATTAAGGGATCAGCACTTTCTTGGTTTAAATCCTACTTAACCGACCGGTACCAGTTTGTTCATATAAATAATCTAAGGTCTAAGCTCTCAAAAGTGAAGTATGGCGTGCCTCAGGGGTCAGTGCTTGGGCCCGCTTTTATTCTCCTCTGTACATGCTGCCACTAGGCTCAGTTTCTATTTCGTAAACATGGGCATTAATTTCCACTGCCATGCAGATGATACACAGCTGTACATATCAGCCAAAACTAAATGAAAGCCTTACCAATCAACCAAAATCGAGGACTGCGTAAAGGAAAATAAAAGATTGGATGTTATTAAATTTTTTCTCTTACTTACCTCATATAAAACTGAGGTGCCTATTAGTGGGACCCAAGGCTGTGAAAAACAGGTTAGCTACATCTATCCTAAATCTAGATGGCTGTCCAGTATTGCCCAGTCCGTCTATAAAAAAAAAACTTAGGGGTCACATTTGATTTCAGATCTCTCCTTTGATGCGCACATATAAGCAGCATCACTCGAATTTTGCTTTCTTTTGGCCAGTGTAGCATGAGACCCCGGCAGCATTTTTAGCTATAGCAGCAATAGCTAGAAAGAGAGAGAACTGGTAGGAAAAACACAGCCAAGAGGGATCACTAACTGAAGTGTATTTAAAGATTTACTAGAGCATCCAGTAAGTAAGGCGTTACAGTAATCCAACCTTGAGTTATAAACGCATGAACAAGTTTTTCTGCATCATTAAAAGAGAGGGGATATTCTAAGTTTAGCGATATTACGTAATTGAAAGAAAGCAATTTGAGTGATGCTTGCAATGTGTTGCGCATCCAAGGAGAGATCTGAATCAAATTGTGACCCCTAAGTTTTTTACAGACGGACTGGGCAATACTGGACAGCCCATCTAGATTTAGGATAGATGTAGCCAACCTGTCTCTCACAGCCTTGGGTCCCACTAATAGAACCTCAGTTTTATCTGAGTTAAGTAAGAGAAAATTAAATGACATCCAATCTTTTATTTCCTTTACACAGTCCTCGATTTTGTTGATTGTAAGGCTGTCATTAGGTTTGGCTGATATGTACAGCTGTGTATCATCTGCATAGCAGTGGAAACTAATGCCATGTTTACGAATAACTGAGCCTAGTGGCAGCATGTACAGAGAGAATAAAAGCGGGCCAAGCACTGACCCCTGAGGCACGTCATACTTCACTTTTGAGAGCTTAGACCTTAGATTATTTATATGAACAAACTGGTACCGGTCAGTTAAGTAGGATTTAAACCAAGAAAGTGCTGATCCCTTAATACCTACAGTATTTTCTAGTCTGTTTAGTCCTCCCAAGGTTTCTTCCTCATAACACTTGGATAGTTTTTCCTTGACACTGTCACCCTAGGCTTGCTCAATTTGGGATTGGACGTAGATATTAGGAGATAATCTAAACTTGTAAAGTTGCTTTGAGACAATGCTCCATTGTAAAAGGCGCTACATAAATAGAAAAAATACTTGGTCTGCGACTGATGATGTTTCACAAGTATACAAGAACACAAGTACAGAGAAGTACGCATATTGAGAAACGGTCAATGACTACAGTCGGTTTTCGACCTACATACTCGGTCCCTGATGCACGTCGCAGGGGCACGCACTGCCGCAACACACTCTCAGTTTCTCTAGGAACTGCACTTTCTACTTAGTGTGTTGCATCAGCAACACAGTAATTGTTCTCCATATTATTATTTTCATTATTATTATTATTATTATTATTATTATAATATTATATTAATATTTATATTATATTTATTATTATAATATTATTACATTATATTTAGTATATTTTTCTGCGCGTATCTCCTCCTACGGTTTTCGAGATACCGACACGGGACAAAAAACATATTCAATGCAGGATGCCCCCCTAGCATATCTTGCAGTGCAGTGAAGCGTCATTTAGCTTTCATGGCATATGGGAGCAGAAGACCCACCAGAGTGCATCTGGTGATGCCACAATATCGGACACAGCGCCTCACCTGGACCCATGAGTTGCTAACTGAACTCTACAGGACTGGCAATTGATGGGATATTCCAGCAGGATAATGCCATTAGGCCCAAGTTGTCCAGAACTGGTTCAAGGTACATCCTGGAACACTACAACGCTTGATGTGGCTTGCACGTTCACCCAACAGAAGCCCAATCGAACATTTATGGGATGTGGTGGAGAGGTCCATTAACCTGCCAGATACATCAGCTGTTGTAGTACAGCAGTTGTAATGACATGCATACCTGTGCAGCCTCTGGTGCAGAAAATGTTATTAATAACATGCAAAGGACAGCAAGAAACTGAGCGAAGTACAAAACGTACGATATATAAGTGTTGTGACAACATTCAGACTGCATAACGCACAATTTCACAGTGCCTACCATGAACGTTAAGCATACCTGTGCCAACATTTAAGTAAACATTGCCCAGAGTGTCACACTGTCAGTTATTCCCTTCACCAATCAGTGGCTTTAATAATATTGTTACTTGGTGTAAAGCCTTGAACTCATTTAACCAGAAAGGCGACACAAAATGATAAACATGTGACCCATTTGCATATTAATATATAACTGTTACACTTTAAATGTAAAATATGTACCTACCAGCTTTTTGTTCTTACTGTCTTCCTCATTTGATTTCTTTTTGAAGGGCTTATTGGGGTCCTCCGCACTACTTCCTTGTTGATCCATTCCTGAGAGGAAGCTTTACTTTGCAACTGTTCTTGCTAGGACGGACTGTACTTACTAAAATTCTGCAGTTTTGTACACTTTAGAAATTAACTTTCTTCAAAAGCCATTCCATACACGGAGTGAACTGGGGCTGATGTGCAGATTACCCTACTTCTTTTAAGGGATCAAACTGGTTTCCACCGCCAAAGTTTGCAAGGTTACATACTGTAGCTTCAAGTGCAGTCGAGTCCAGCTCTTGATTTTCAATCTTCTGTAATCTGTGGGGAAATAATTCAGATAAGATTTGACATAAGTACTCAGCATGTCTGAAGATCAATTTAACCAACAAGCAACTACTGTTGGTACAGTTAGTGTTTCGTGATTAAGAGATTTTTGAAGGAAGATGTATATATATCCATACATATGGACAATGTGATCCGTGAATTTTACAACGTGACACATGTA
Organism: Ancistrus triradiatus; assembly: GCA_025084515.1. Lineage (NCBI taxonomy): Eukaryota > Metazoa > Chordata > Actinopteri > Siluriformes > Loricariidae > Ancistrus > Ancistrus triradiatus. Next base: position 488,245 of record JAJAGP010000229.1, read on the forward strand.
ATATGCATTATAACTAGAAGATTATTTAAACCTCCGTGATCAGTTAAACAAACCCTAAATGATTTAGCGCGATAAACGACGCTGATGATATACAAAATAATTACGAGAAAAATCTATTTGTATCCTGGCGATCAGTTTAAGCAATAAAGTTAACCCGTTTCAGTCAAAACAAAACAAAAAACTGAAAAACAGTACTTCTAAACGTTTAGATCACGTTATAAGCTACTTATGCGATTTAAAATATATTAAACGACAACGTAGTCAGAATACATTAAACAAAACTCACAAAAATCTCACCAAGGCTTCCCAAACAACCAAACAACCAAACAACCAAACATTAATGCAAGGCCCACTATTGTCCCGCCTGTCCATGTTTTCTATTCGCGCCGTGATTCGTAGCGCGCCTGGAAGAGCAGGACAGGGATTGGTCAGTTGAAGCATATATCAAAACGGTTTATTCGGAATGGACGGATCAGTGACATTGATTCCTTAGCGCCAGAGCGCCTCTGCGGACGACTCGAATCGTGAATATGAGGTAGGATTAGTATGGGACATTTTAGAGCGCAGGGGGTCGGAGAGCAGTCAAAGAGAAACTTTTATCCAGCAATGTATTAATTTTTAATTGAATGTCATGACATGCAGCACACTAGTGGGAAGCAGGTAAATAAGTAAATAAGTGTGGTACACCGTAAAAAATGTCTGTTCATTTTATGGTGAAAAACTGACAAACCATGACAGTAAAAGACTGTAAACTCTAAGTAGTTTAAGTACTGCTTCTGTAACAGTGACATACCATAAATACATATACAGGTAGTCCTCGACTTACGACACAGATCCGTCCCTAGGGGGCGTCGTAAACCGATTTTCGGTGTAAGTCGGAACACACGTACATACGGTACATAAATAACATCACAAATTGCATACTGTAAGCACTTATCCTATCCTAACACCTATTCTAACACAGTACCCTACATAATTATCAAAAAAAACACATAAAATACATTTAATAATGAAATGAAACAGTAATAAAATACAATAATAAAAAAAGAGAACAATTCCTTACCTTTATTCCTATGGTTGGCTTGCACACTGGAAGGGGTGTTGCAAGGGAGGGAGAGACTTATTGGGACGAGGAAGCTGCAGAAGGTGCTGGAGATACTGGGGCAGGTGAGTCAAGAGAGGCAGCTGAGGTAGAGGGTACAGGATCTGTTGCAGGCCTCTCTATCTTCTTGAAATACTGCTGCAGGTTAGTCTGGAAGGAGACCCTCTTCTTCTCCTCCAAGATCTCCTTGTAACACCGCAGGCAATCCATGACCCCTCTGAAATCCTTAGTGTACCTGTCCATGTTGGGATCCTCAGCCTCAAACGTTGACAGCCTTTCCTCTATCAGGGTAAAACCTCGTGCCAAGCCCTGCCTTGTAAATGTCTTGGGCTCTGGGGTTGGTATGTCTTCCTCTTCCTCTATCATCTGTTTTTCCATTTGGATAAGGTCCTCAGCAGATAACTCCTCTCCATGAGATGCCAGTAGCTCTGTGACATCATCAGCCTCCACCTCCAAATTCATTGCCTTACTCAGGGCAACAACGTTCTTGATAACATGATCAACTGTCTCCTTGAACCCTTGGAAATCATTCACAAACTGGGGACACAGTTTTTTCCAAACACCATTCATGTTTGTCTGCTTAACCTCATCCCAGGAATCAGCAAAGTTCTTCACAGCATGAAGGATGTTGTATGATTTCCAAAAGTCCTTCAGAGTCAAGTTCTTATTCTTCTCAGTTGACTCTAAAGCCATAGCAATTGTCTTTCGGAGGTAGTAGGCCTTGAATGTAGCAATGACACCTTGGTCCATAGGCTGTAAAAGGGCAGTGGTGTTAGGTGGAAGGTAAACCACCTTGACATTAGGGTGAATGTCATCCAGATTGGCAGGGTGTCCAGGGGCATTGTCCAGCACTAGCAACACCTTAAAGGGGATATCCTTGGAGGTACAGTACCGCTCCACGGCTGGGACAAAATGGTTGGTGAACCAGTCCTCAAACACAGCAAGTGTCACCCATGCCTTCCTATTAGCCTTCCAGATGACTGGTAGTTGACTCTTCCAAATGCTCTTGAGTGCCCTTGGATTCTCAGCTTGATACACCAGCAAGGGCTTCAGTTTGTAGTCGCCAGCAGCATTTCCCCCAAGAAGCAAAGTCAGTCTCTCCTTGCTGGCTTTATGACATGGTGCTGACTTCTCCTCCTTGGCGATATATGTACGGTTAGGCAAACGCTTCCAAAACAAGCCTGTCTCATCCACGTTGAACACTTGTTGAGGACAGTAACCCCCCTCCATAATTACCTCAGTCAACGCTTTAGGAAAATCACTTGCTGCTTTCTCATCACCACTAGCAGCTTCACCTTGCACTTTAATATTATGGAAATTGGCACGAGCCTTAAACCTCATAATCCAACCCCTACTAGCTACAAACTCTTCACTTTCACTTCCTTCCCCCTTCTCTTTTTTCAACACCTCAAACAATCTTTTAGCCTTCTCCTGAATCACCCTAAGGCTCACTGGGACACGCCGTTGATTTTGGTCTTCCAACCAAAGGACTAATAATTGTTCCATCTCAATAATAAGATCACTATGCTGCCTAGTTAGCACTTTCGATTGCATAGGAGCAGATCCTTTCACGTGTTCAAGGATGCGAGCTTTATCCTTGATAATGGTAGCGACCGTCAAACGACTAAGTCCGAGCGCCCGGCCAGTGTCTGTCGGTGTTTCCCCCTTAACGATATCTAATTTCACTTCCATGGTGATGGCTTCCTCTTCTTCGATGCACTGCCACCAGAAGAGTCTGCCTTATGCTTGGGAGCCATAATGAAGGGCAAAAACTTAACAAGCCACTGGGGTGACGCACCGCCGCCTCAGTGCCACTGTCACAAGTGCACCCTAGCTGTACATGACTGTTATCGCAGTGGCTTGGTTTACATGGCATTTCTCAGGACAGTGGCATGGGACAGTATGAAAAACACCCCCTAGCGGTGCATGCCAGTTATCGCAGTGGCTTGGCTTGCATGACAGTGGTACGTGATGGTGGGTAACCGCGTTATGCGTTATGCGACGATCAGTATAGTGGCAAGGCTTACATGGCTCGTATCTAGAACACTTTTAAAACATAAATTAAACCACTTACCATACAGACTCCCTGCATTTCTTTTAGATAATTTCATCAAAATTTGTGATTTATTTTTATATAACTCTATGTTTTAGGATCATTTAGAATTAAGAATACAGTTAGATGTCTTCACATAAACCTGAATGGTGAAATAGTGTATTGTGGAACTATGATTTACTGAACTATTTTGTAAATACTTTGTGTTGTGCATTTGATATGTTTCTTTTAATTTCCGAACCTTAACCTCAATAAAGGCTCTGCTTTAAACCATTTCACTCGCTCTCAGTGTTTGTAGCCTATATGTTTAACTTTTATAACTATTGTGCTGCTGCTGTCACTGCTGCAGCTGCTGATTATTATTATTATTATTATTATTATTATTATTATTATTATTATTATTATTATATGTACACAATATGTATGACTATATATAGTGTTCGATTAAATGTTGTTGCATAGCTATAAAAAAGATGATTACATTTTTTCATGTATTGAAAGGTAATCTGAAGCTATCTTAATATTATAGCCTACTAACGACTAAGCTCATTTAAAATGAGCATTGAGTTTTCCAACTTAATAGACATAATATAAGAAAAGTACCAGAAAGAGTATTATTAAAAATATAAAATATACGTTTCAGTTAAATTCACTATATTTAAAAAAAATCACAACTACATAGTCATGACTTGTTTTTACTTTTGCAATATGAAGAAATGAGATGGTAAAATAATGCAAATGGATCATTTTAACCTTCTGTAAAATAAACAAATCAAACTTCTATCAAATCACACCACTATTTTTTTCAACATTTTCTCATGTGCTTGTTATAATTTTCAAGTGTTTTATTGTAGGAATTTGAAGTAATGGGATGGCAAACATATGTAAAATGTCTTTTCAATTCAATATACCTCACTTTTTGAAGTCCAATAAAGTAAGCAAATCAAATTGTTATCAAGTCACTCTACTGTATTCTTGAATATTACTGATTCTGGTACTCATGATTTCAGACATATTTACTGTAAGAATTTGGAGTAATGAAATGCTAAAATTCTATTTTATTCTGCAAATTGTCCATAAAAGATTATATTAAGTATTATGATTAAAATAGTTTTCAGCAAGTTCAGTCTTAAATATTTTCATGCCAGGCAGGCATGTCACACTCAAGGTATGATATCCAAAGATTTTTTTTAATGTAAAGAAATAGAATTTGTTTGTCATGGACTGTAAAATACATAGCCATTTGTATTAACCATTCCAATTGATTCCATTAATTTAATTTAATAAGTAATAAAATAAATGTTTCATAAGTCTGCAAATGTGTAAACACTGGATGTCCCTGTTTATACTAGTTCACTGAAAACATACAGTAAATGTATAGTAAATTGATCTTTCAGTTCTGTAATTTTTTTTATTATTTTTCCATTTGATATTTGTTAACCTATAATGTAATTAAAAAAGCAACTTGCGCAAATTTGTTAGCAAAATGTACATTATGATTTTTTTTCTCTCACTGTCTCTGTATATTGTTTGTAGGTATAAATGTATGCATTTATATTTAAATTGTCAATCGGTATATTAATAATTCAACGTATTACACTGATTAAGTAAGTAGTAGGATACACAGTATCAGTGTGCAGTGCTGTGAATTATTATTATCAGTATTATTTTTTTTCCTCCCACCCTATCCTGTATACTGTCTGTCTGTCAGTCATTATTATTTTTGTGTTGCTTGTCTTACTTTTTACCTCATTTGGTTGTCCTGTGTAATGCCTGTTAGTTGCCATTATTTATGTCGTTTTTTTTTTCTTTATTTTTTTTTTCTTTTTTACCTTGCTTATTTGTCTTGCGTATAGCTTGTCTGTCACAATTATTTTGTCTATATGCTGTTATTTTTGTAATTAAAAATAAAATTATTCTATTCATAATCAAAACTGTGAAGAATAGTTCAAAATGGCTTAAACCATTAAAGTCCACACAATGAACTGGCAAGCTTTAAACCTAATGGCCCAACTAAAGACAACACGGAGCGTCTGACGCAATGCCCTGGTAAAAACCATCTCATTAGAATACTGTACTTTACATTAAAGATGTACATAGTTTACAATAAAGGACTTAACTTTCGGTTAACTTCTTTGAAGTTTGCGCGCGTTTTTGAACTCCAGCATGCACAAGCTTAGTTAACGGTCCGGGTGAGAGAGAGATGCTGAGCCACAGAGTGAGTTACTGCTGCCACAGATCATTCTCCTCACAGTGGAATCGTAATTTTGTTGTTAGGGTTCGCCATTAAACAGCAACGAGGAACTGTATAAACAAAAATATAAATTATTGGGACCCAAGTGCAGTTAGCTCCAGTTGGTAATAATAACTGAAATTAAACGAAATAAATAAAAGGAAACAGAACCGAGGATATAAATAATTAGTTAAACTAAATAAAAGAAACTGCACGCCGTAAGCATATTACTGTGATATTCAAAGCACGCTTACGCCGTGCCTCCGTTGCGCAATCGGCACTTCGGGTCTGCGCATGTGCAGTGCTAAATTCTGTAAATGTAAATGTAAACACCGCGTCCTCTTCAAGCGTGATAGCGGGGGAATAAAAGGTTTCCCTCCGATCGCATCGAGGTGGGGCGACAGCGTGAGGAAGGGACGGCGGGAGCGAGGCTTAGAGCTGCCGGAGCAGCTCGGTAAATGTAAAAATAAAAAAATAAACAAAACACTGACCCTACCCTATCTAGGGCCCTACCTTACCTAAATTCGAAATGTTGTGGAAGGACCTGAAGCGAGCAGTTAATGTGAGGAAACCCACCAACATCCCAGAGCTGAAGCTGTTCTGTACGGAGGAATGGGCTAAAATTCCTCCAAGCCAGTGTGCAGGACTGATCAACAGTCACAGGAAACGTTTAGTTGCAGTTATTGCTGCACAGGGGGGTCACACCAGATACTGAAAGCAAAGGGTCAAATACTTTTGCCACTCACTTATATGTAATATTCGATCATTTTTCTCAAAAAATAAATGATCAAGTATAATATTTTTGTCTCATTTGTTTAATTAAGTTCTCTTTTTTCTACGTTCAGGACTTCTGATGATATTTTAGGTCATATTTATGCAGAAACGTAGAAAATTCTAAAGGGTTCACAAGCTGTGAATGGTTGAGTTAGTTAGTCATTAAGAGTGGTTTGGTGTGAAACACTTCATTCTAGAGAAACTTACTGAGTCAGAATTGTTCACGGTGGTGAGAGGAACCAGATAAAGTGGGGCAAAAAGTTTCCAGTCAGCCACTGATTGTGAAAGTTCTCCTACTTAGAAAGATGAGAGAGGTCTGTAATTTTCATCATAGGTACACTTCAACGATCAGAGAAAAAATGAGGGGAAAAAATCCAGGAAATCACATTGTAGGATTTTTAAAGAATTTAATTGTAAATCATGGTGCAAAGTAAGTATTTAATCACCCACAAACAAGCTAGATTTCTGGCTATCACAGATCTGTAACTTCTTTAAGAAGCTCTTCTGTCCTCCACTCGTTACCTGTATTAATGGCACCTGTTTGACCTCGTTATCTGTATAAAAGACACCTGTCCACAGCCTCAAACAATCAGACTCCAAACTCAACCATGGGCAAGACCAAAGAGCTGTTGAGGACACCAGGAAGAAAAAACTGTATACCTGCACCAGGCTGGGAAGAGTGAGTCTACAATAGGCAAGCAGGTTGATTGAATAAATCAACTATGGGAGCAATTGTAAGAAAATGAAAGCCATATAAGACCATTGATAATCTCCCTCGATCTGGGGCCCCACACAATATCTCATCCCGTGGGGTCAAAATGATCATGAGAACGGTGAGCAAAAATCCCAGAACCAGACGGAGGGACCTGATGAATGAGCTGCAGAGAGCTGGGACCAAAGTAACAAAGGCTACCATCAGTGACACACTACGCAGAGAGGGACTCCTTCAGTGCCAGGTGTGCCCCCTGCTTAAGCCAGTACATGTCCAGACCCATCTGAAGTTTGCCAGAGAGCATATGGATGATCCAGATGAGGATTGGGAGAATATTATGTGGTCAGATGAAAGCAAAATAGAACTTTTTGCTAAAAACTCAACTGAGGACGAAGAATGCTGATGAATTGCACCATACTTACTGTGAAGCATGGGGGTTGGAAACATCATGCTTTGGGGCTGTTTTTCTGCAAAGGGGACAGGAACACTGATCCGTGTTAAGGGAAGAATGAACGGGGCCATGTATCGTGAGATTTTGAGCCAAAACCTCCTTCCATCAGTGAGAGCGTTGAAGATGGAATGTGGCTGGGTCTTCCAGAATGACAATGATCCCAAACACACCACTCGGGCAATGAAGGAGTGGCTCCGTAAAAAGCATTTCAAGGTCCTGGAGTGGCCTAGCCAGTCTCCAGACCTCATCCCGATAGAACATTTGTGGAGGAGTTGAAAGTCCGTGTTGCCCAGCGACAGCCCCAAAACATCACTGCTCTAGAGGAGATCTGCATGTGCAAACTTGGTGAAAACTTACAGGAAAGGTTTGATCTCTGTCATTGTCAAGTCAAGTCAGTCAGAATTTATTTTATATAGCGCTTTTTACAATTGGAGCATTGGTCCAAAGCAACTTTACAAGTTTAGATTCTCTCCTAATAAACTAATAACTACGTCCAATCCCAAATTGAGCAAGCCTAGGGCGACAGTGGCAAGGAAAAACTCCCTAGTTCTAGGAAGAAACCTTGGGAGGACCAAGACTCAAAAAGGGACCCAACCTCCTTGGGCGGCATAGATGATAAATCTAAGAGCGAACTAAAGTCATGGAGTCAAAGTTCGAATAGAATGTGAAGTATGCACATCAACATTAAGTGGCCCGGGTATGATGATAAATCTAAGAGCGAAACTAAAGTCATGGAGTCAAAGGTCGAATAAAATGTGAATTATGCACATCGACATTGAACTTCTGTTATTGACCAAATACTTATTTTCCAATATAATTTACAATTACATTAATTAAAAATCCTACAATGTGATTTCCTGGATTTTTTTTCTCATTTTGTTTCTCATAGTTGAAGCGTACTTATGATGAAAATTACAGACCTACCTCATTTTTCTGAGTAGGAGAACTTGCACAATCAATGACTAAATACTTTTTTGCCCCAATGTATCTGAAGAGATTATTGCCTCATGAGAAAGCTCCCTCAAAGAAAATTATTTCATGAAATTGTTAATTATACCACAATTAGTTCGATCCTCGAAATCTGATTGACTGAGACGTTTTCCCCATGACATTATTGATGATAACAACACTCTGACCAACGCTCTATAAGTATTACTCCACGGCATACACACGTAACCTAGCAACGATGCCTGCCCTAAAAAGCAGCCAAGTTATAATGAGTAAAACACTGCCGAAATGAAAGCTCTAATTTCATAATTTTATAGAGTTTATAAAATCTATTGGTTTTGAAAACGATTTAAATTTGGAAGATGAAGCTATTAAGGACCAACCTTAGCCAAAGTGTAACGCTCGGGCAGAATGGGAAGGTGAGACGCATCAGGTTCTAGTAAACAAGGTGATTTATTAAATAATATGCCAACAAGGGATAACACAGCTAACAGAAAACAGGCAGAGCCGGAATACGGGTGCGGAATGGAAAACAGGTGCAGACGGAAAACGGGTGCGAACATAAACTAGGCCGAAGCCGGAAAACAGGTACAAAACGAAAACAGGCAGGGACTGAAAACAGGTGTGAACACAAACTAAGCCGAAGCCGTATAACAGGTAGAAAAACAAAACCAACGTGGAAATAACTAAACAAGCAATACCTGACAGACGGGGCAATAGCGAAGGTGCTCGGAAGGTATGGATGGAACCAATACCCATAGCAGACGGACAGGACGAGCGGACGAGCGCGAAGTGCAGGAGCAGAACCGATACCCATCTGAAGCTGAATAAACCATGATGCCGGCGAGCGGGGTCGCCGTCGGGATGCCGGCGAGCGGGGTCGCCGTCGGGATGCCGGCGAGCGGGGTCGCCGTCGGGATACTCTGGTCCTCCCTTTGTATCAGGTACTGACAGGGTTAACAAGATACTGGAGGACCCTGTGTCGGACTCTGGGACGAGAGTCCCTTTATCGACCTCTTTAAAACCCAGAGTCCCCCTGTCAGACTCAGGTTCTGGAGTCTCCCTGTCAGACTCAGACTCAGGTTCGAGAGTCCCCCTGTCGGACTCAGACTCAGGTTCGGAGCAAACGGCCTCCTGGCGGGCCTCTCGAGAACAGATGGCCTCCTGGCGAGTCTCTCGGGAACAGACGGCCTCCTGGCGGGCCTCTCGGGAACAGACGGCCTCCTGGCGGGCCTCTCGGGAACAGACGGTCTCCTGGCGGGCCTCTCGGGAACAGACGGCCTCCTGGCGGGCGTCTCGGGAACAGACGGCCTCTGGAAGGGCCTCTCGGGAACAGACGGCCTCTGGAAGGGCCTCTCGGGAACAGACGGCCTCTGGCAGGGCCTCTCTGGAGCTGACGGCCTCTGGCAGGGCCTCTCTGGAGCTGACGGCCTCTGGCAGGGCCTCTCTGGAGCTGACGGCCTCTGGCAGGGCCTCTCTGGAGCTGACGGCCTCTGGCAGGGCCTCTCTGGAGCTGACGGCCTCTGGCTTGGAGAAACTACTGAGCGGTGTGGCAGCCTCTGGTACGGCACCAAGTGACGCGACATGCTCGGAACCAGCTCTAATGCGATCAGGTGCGAGACAGGACACCACAAACTCAGACATGGTACGTAGTAGGGCATTCAACTCGATCACGGGGTTAAGCTGCTTGGCTACTAGACCAACGGGCATGGGTACGGAGCTAACCCGCTTGGATACAGAACCCATGGACAAGGAGTTCCCGGATGACTTCTCCCGGATGGAAGTGGAAGGTGACATCCTCCGCACACAGGCAAGCGGTGGATTCAACCGATTGTGCAAAAGCGGCGGAAGATCCCTAATATTGCCTGTGAGCGTGGGTTCGGTCGCAGAGGCAGTGACTGACTGAGGGGCCAGGGAGTCAGAAATGGCCTCAGCAGGAGGACCAAATGTGGCCACAATCACCTCCAAAAATTTCTCCCCGGTACAAACTTGGGCCATAGGCCAAACATTGGCGGCCCATTGAAGAGCCCTACCCGAGAGTCGAGAAACTATAAATGAAACCTGGGCGAGGGACGAGCAGGGTCGGGACAAACGAAAAAATTCTGCACATTGGGACACGAACCGTAGGCATCTCCACTAAACCGGGCTGGCCGATCCGGAACGATACTAGAACCCGCCGTTTCCATATATGGTGGTTTATTCTGTAACGCTCGGGCGGAATGGGAAGGTGAGACGCACGCAGGTTCTAGTAAACAAGGTGATTTATTAAATAATATGCCAACAAGGGATAACATAGCTGACAGAAAACAGGCAGAGCCGGAATACGGGTGCGGAACGAAAAACAGGTGCGGACGGAAAACGGGTGCGAACATAAACTAAGCCGAAGCTGGAAAACAGGTACAAAACGAAAACAGGCAGGGACTGAAAACGGGTGCGCACACAAACTAAGCAGAAGCCGTATAACGGGTGGAAAAACAAAACCAACGCAGAGATAACTAAACAAGCAATACTTGACAGACGGGGCAATAGCGAAGGAGCTCGGAAGGTATGGACTGAACCAATACCCATAGCAGACGGACAGGACAACAGCGGACGAGCGCGAAGTGCAGGAGCGGAACCGATACCCATCTGAAACTGAATAAACCGCGCCTACCGTCTCTCGCGGACACGCTTATAAAGGAAGCCCCACAGGTGCGTTTAATAATGAGTCTGATCGCGCTGGAGCTTCCGTATAGGTCCACAGAGCCGTGAAGCGTGACACAAAGGTTTATCACCTTTAGGATTTGGAAGCTCTGGAAAAGCGAAATGACGTCAGTTCTTTAAATCAAACATCCCGGCTCTTAATATTCACAGCTCGAATGAAGAGCAACAAGACTGAAGATCAGTTTTAGTCCCATCAACAAAAATGACCTGCATCAGCTTCATCACTCACAAAGATGACGTTTGCTGGAGTTAAAGTCGGCGTCTTTCATTAAACACCATTTGCGGCTGATTGGAGCTTCGTTCATCTGACAGGTTTGTTATCTGTAAGTCCAGGTCTTCACCCAGAGAAGCTGTTGATGCTCTGTAACTCTGCCCATGCATTTCTGACTGATAACATTAACATTAAGAGCTTCATCATAGAAATTTATAATCACCAATCAAACGGGATACTAGACTTTGCTTAGAACCGGGATCTCACTCCGATTTGCTTCAGTCGGTAGAATAGTGGATCTTAGAACAGCGTGCCTTATAAACCTGACCCATTTTATTTAATGAATTAAAATTTACCAATCGATATATTTGTGTTATTGTCTGTATAATAAACAGTTATTGGTAATTCTGTTCCTCGACTTTAATGACTGAAAGGCTTAGCCGAGGGGTTATGATAGAATGGAACTATTTTACCTGAGGAAGGCTGATAAACAAATCATTTTTCTGTCCTCTTTATCTTAAAATCTAACAGTAAATGGCGATAAAGGAACTGTGGTATAATTGAAGTAATACACTCGAGGTCGTGCTTTAACGTGAGATATTGGCACGGGTGTTCTGATCTTCAATCTACAACTGCAGCACACTCATGCCAATATCTCACGTTAAAGCACGACCTCGAGTGTAATATTGCTTAAATATGTGCTGCCTGATGTATGATGTCTGACACATTGTTTTATGGTAGTTTTGTGTTAAAGTTTTGGCTTAAACTGTGTATTAAAGGCAGAGGGGAACATGCAGGGAGTTATAAGGCACAATATTCCCCAATGAGAACTTATTTCAAATTCTCCACTGTTTTACCATCATCAACATTACGTATTTAAAAACTCAGACACGTGTTGGTTCATTGATGGTTTTGGATAATAAATAAAATAGCTATATCAGCAGTGACTACAACACAAATAAAACCATTTTATCCAAATATCACCAGTGATCCGACACGTGTCATCTGAGTTTTTAACATGTAAAGTTTATTTAAGGGAAAAATTTTTAAGGGAAAAAAAAGTTTTAATTAAATTATTTACATATTCCTCTTCCATGAGCAAAATAAAATGATTACAATATATTTTAGACTTTACTTTCTGTGAGGGAGCTTTTAGAGGTGGGTGTCTAGTTTCTATCAACACCACAATTTTGACTCTAACTTTCTATCATTCAGCATTTTACACCAAAGCCCTGTGACTGACCATTTAAATCATCTCAGCCATTTAATTATGCACTGAAAATGCAGTGGCATTCCACTCTAAAAACTGTTGCCTCTTAGTGATCACATTGTTATGCAGTTTTTCTACACTGCTCAAAAAAATAAAGGGAACACTCAAATAACACATCCTAGATCTGAATGAATGAAATATTCTCATTGAATACTTATATAGTTCAATATATAGTTGAATGTGCTGACAACAAAATTACACAAAAATCATCAATGGAAATCAAATATATTAACCAGTGGAGGCCTGGATTTGGAGTCACACACCAAAGTAAAGTGGAAAAACACACTACAGGCTGATCCACCTTTGATGTAATGTCCTTAAAACAAGTCAAAATGAGCCTCAGTATTGTGTGTGGCCTCCACGTGCCTGAATGACCTCCCTACAATGCCTGGGCATGCTCCTGATGAGGATGGTCTCCTGAGGGATCTCCTGGACAGTCTGTGGTGCAACGTGACATTGGTGGATGGAGCGAGACATGATGTCCCAGATGTGCTCAATGAACAGGCGGGTTAGTCCATAGCTTCAATGCCTTCATCTTGCAGGAACTGCTGACACACTCCAGCCACATGAGGTCTAGCATTGTCCTGCATTAGGAGGAACCCAGGGCCAACCGCACCAGCATATGGTCTCACAAGGGGTCTGAGGATCTCATCTCGGTACCTAATGGCAGTCAGGCTATCTCTGGCGAGATCATGGAGGGCTGTGCGGCCCTCCAAAGAAATGCCACCCCACACTATTACTGACCCACTGCCAAATCTGTCATGGTAAAAGATGTTGCAGGCAGCAGATCGCTCTCCACGGCATCTCCAGACTCTGTCACGTCTGTCACGTGCTCAGTGTGAACCTGCTTTTTTCTGTGAAGAACACAGGGCGCCAGTGGCGAATTTGCCAATCCTGGCAATCCTGGCAAATGCCAAGCGTCCTGCACAGTGTTGGGCTGTGAGCACAACCCCCATCTCTGGACATTGGGCCCTCATACCATACTCATGGAGTCGGTTTCTAACCGTTTGTGAAGACACATGCACATTTGTGGCCTGCTGGAGGTCATTTTGCAGGGCTTTGGCAGTGCTCCTACTGTTCTTCCTTGCACAAAGGCAGAGGTAGCGGTCCTGCTGTTGGGTTGTTACCTTAGTCAAGTCAAGTCAAGTCAGATTTATTTATATAGCGCTTTTTACAATGGAGCATTGTCTCAAAGCAACTTTACAAGTTTAGATTATCTCCTAATAACTACGTCCAATCCCAAATTGAGCAAGCCTAGGGCAACAGTGGCAAGGAAAAACTCCCTAGTTCTAGGAAGAAACCTTGGGAGGACCAAGACTCAAAAAGGGACCCACCTTCCAGAGCGGCGTAATGATACACATTTAAGAGCGAATTAAAGTCCTGGAGTCAAAGTTCGAATAGATTGAAGTATTCACATCGACATGTACGTGACCTGGGTAGATGATAAATCCTAGAGCGAAACTAAAGAAGTCCATGGTCGGATAAATGTGAATTATGCACATCCGACATTAAGTGGCCCGGGCTGGAGCTGATTGACTGAAGCAGCCTGAGTGGAGCTCCATCAGATGGAAACTCATGTGTGGGGGCGGAACTGCCGGCAACACAGCTCGGAGAGAAAACAGAAAATGTATTAGTCCTTGATTAAGAGCACAGTAATTTATTAACAATCACTGATGCCAATGTCAAATCACTGATGCCAAGTGTAGCATGAGACCCTGGCAGCATTAGCTATAGCAGCATAGCTAGAAAGCTAGAAAGAGGAGAACTGGTAGGAAACACAGCCAAGAGGGATCACATGAGACATTGGCAACCCCACGAGCGGCAGAAGACAGCAACCCAACGTCTCTGATCACCATAAGACTCTTTGACTATGAACCCCCAGCTCTGCCCTTATTCTAAGGCAAGGATGCACGACTCAAGATCACGAGGACCGAAGCCCAGTTCAGCCAGACCGCCCACTCGACACTCCCGGCTAGCGGACAAGGCAGGCAGGCCAGACATGACTCCAGACTCCGGCCCCAGCGACCCAAGCCATGCATCCTGGTCTAAATCTAGTCAAAAGCCTGCGTGAATAAGTATGTCTTTAGCCTAGACTTAAAACTTTGGAGGGTGTCTTAACCCTACTACGGCCTCCTCCACGTCTCCTGGTGTACTGGCCTGTCTCCTGGTAGCGCCTCCAGCCTCTGCACACTAGTGATGTGTCGATCGCGACCGATCCAGCTCTAAGAGCCGGTTCTTTGAAATGAACGATGGGAGCCGGTTCCTGATTGAGAGCCGAGAGAGAGAGAGAGAGAGAGAGAGAGAGAGAGAGAGAGAGAGAGAGAGAGAGAGAGAATAAAGTAATAAATTAAGCTACAAAGAATCTAAAGAGCCACTGGGGAGCCAAAAGAGCCGGCTCTCTGAAAAGAGCCGGAATTCCCATCACTACTGCACACTACGCTGACAGACACAGCAAACCTTCTTGCCACAGCTTGCATTGATGTGCCATCATGGATGAGCTGCACTACCTGAGCCACTTGTGTGGGTTGTAGAGTCCGTCTCATGCTACCACAAGTGTGAAAGCACCACCAGCATTCAAAAGTGACCAAAACATCAGCCAGAAAGCATAGGTACTGAGAAGTGGTTTGTGGTCCCCACTTGCAGAACCACTCCTTTATTGAGTGTGTCTTGCTAATTGCCAATAATTTCCACCTGTTCTCTATTCCATTTGTACAACAGCATGTGAAATTGTCAATCAGTGTTGCTTCCTAAGTGGACAGTTTGATTTCACAGAAGTTTGATTTACTTGGTGATATATTGTGTTGTTTAAGTGTTCCCTTTATTTTTTTGAGCAGTGTATTTAACATCCAGGCTGCCCAAAGAGGATGGGTCCCTATTAGAGTCTTGGTCCTCCCAAGATTTCTTCCCTGTAAGGTTTGGAGAGTTTGTCCTTGCCACTGTTGCCTCAGACTTGCTCAACTAGGGCTTTGAGCTAATATATTTGTAAAGCTGCTTTGAGACAATGTTGTGTTGTATAAAGCGCTATTTAAATAAATTTGACTTGACTTGACTTGCAGAAATAAGCCAATTATAGAATATAATTATTGCAAACATTGTTACACTGGTTTGTTTGTTAGTGTCTACTAAGAGTTGGACTGGCTGGCTTAGTCCCAAGTTCCTTTTCATCAGACACAGTGTGCAATCTGTATTTTTTTTTCCATGAACAGTGGGAAGTTAATCAATCTTTTAGGGTTCAACTATGTAAACATACTTCTCAGGGAGTCAAGCAGAGTTACTCAAATTACCCTGGTTGGCAGGGTACAGTGGGGCAAAAAAGTATGTAGTCAGCCAGTGATTGTGCAAGTTCTCCTATTTAGAAAGATGAGTAAGGTCTGTAATTTTCATCATCGGTACACTTCGACTATGAGGAAATTCAGGAAATCACACTGTAGGTTTTTTAAAAATTTTATTGTAAATTATGGTGGAAAATAAGTATTTGGTCAATAACAAAAGTTCAACTCAGTACTTTGTAACATAAACTTTGCTGGCAATGACAGAGGTCAAACATTTCCTGTAAGTCTTCAGCAGGTTTGCACACACTGTAGCTGGTATTTTCGCCCATTCCTCCATGCAGATCTCCTCTAGAGCAGTGATATTTTGGGGCTGTCGCTGGGCAACACGGACCATTTAAATGCTTTTTACGGAGCCACTCCTTAGTTGCCCGAGCGGTGTGTTTGGGATTATTGTCATGCTGGAAGACCAAGCCACATTCCATCTTCAACGCTCTCACTGATGGAAGGAGGTTTTGGCTTAAAATCTCACAATACGTGGCCCCGGTCATTCTTCCCTTAACACGGATCAGTCGTCCTGTCCCCTTTGCAGAAAACAGCCCCAAAGCATGATGTTTCCACCCCATGCTTCACAGTAGGTATGATGTTCTTGGGATGCAACTCAGCATCCAAAGATGACGAGTTGAGTTTTTACCAAAAAGTTCTATTTTGGTTTCATCTGACCACATGATATTCTCCCAATCATCTACTGGATCCATATGCTCCCTGGAAAACTTCAGACAGACCTGGACATGCACTGGTTTAAGCAGGGGGACATGCCTGGCACTGCAGGATCCGAGTCCTTCTTGGTGCAGTGTGTTACTGATGGTAGTCTTTGTTACTAAGGTCCCAGCTCTCTGAAGGTCATTCATCACGTCCCTCTATGTAGCTCTGGTATTTTTGCTCACCGTTCTCATGATCATATTAACCCCACGGGATGAGATCTTGCATAGGGCCCCAGATCGAGGGAGATTATCAATGGTCTTGTATGGCTTCCATTTTCTTACAATTGCTCCCACAGTTGATTTATTCAATCTAACCTGCTTGCCTATTGTAGATTCACTCTTTCCAGCCTGGTGCAGGTCTACAATTTTCTTCCTGATGACAGCTCTTTGGTCTTGGCCATGGTTGAGTTTGGAGTTTATTGGAACGAAAAACTGGCTTAGCAACAAAAACACACCCTAACAAACAAAAGACGGGCTTAATACCACGAACTCAAGACTCTAACAGCTCTAAATAGCACACACCGTGAAAACAGAGACTAAAACGGGCTCTATATGGCGAACAGAGACTATACGACCCTTAATGGAAAACAGAAACAATAGCGAACTTAATCGTAGACTTCCGACATAAACAGAGTTGAACATTATCATACAGAACCGCGGGCTTACCGGTGCATAAGAATAAAACCACCAAACGTGGAGAAACAAGCGGAAATCGCCACGACAGAACTTGGTCCCAAACAATACTCCGTACCATGGCAGGGCCCTGCCTAAATACCGTCCAGTGCAGCTGAAAGCACTCTCAGCAAGTGCCCTAGCCTCTCCCTCAGCTGCTTCACAGATCGGTGGAGCGCAGCCAAAGTCTTGTCCCTGTTGCCCTCTGGTGACACGGAGAGACATGACGAGACTGAATCCTGTGCTCTGTGACAATAATGACGTCAAACAGGTGCCATTAATACAGGTGACGAGTGGAGGACAGAAGAGCTTTTTAAAGAAGAAGTTACAGGTCTGTGAGAGCCAGAAATCTTGCTTGTTTGTGGGTGACCATGATTTAAATTAAATTCTTTAAAAATCCTACAATGTGATTTCCTGGGTTTTTTCTCATTTTGTCTCTCATAGTTGAAGTGTTCCTATGATGAAAATTACAGACCTCTCATCTTTCTAAGTAGGAGAACTTGCACAATCAGTGGCTGACTAAAATACTTTTTTGCCCCACTGTAATTCTAATGAGTTTCATTGTTGAGTGAAGGACAGCAAAATCTGAATGGCTTGTTGAATTTCATGTTTTTAGTTCTAGGCTTGCACAAAAAAAGACTGGGTGCTTACAAATCCACACTCTCCCTAAGAGACATGAGCTTTTGTGATGTTTAGTGTCCCATCACACAAAAGCCATTGTGCTGTTGAGTGTTCCAATTTACAATTTAACATAAGGATTATTATTATTATTATTTATTTATTATTTTTTTTATTATTATTATTATTAATATATTATTTTATTTTATTTTATTTTTTTTTATTCAAGGCCGTTTTGGAGGTTGTTCCCATTTGTGAACAGTCATGAAATTGTGCTGGTACTCAACAGAGGCATTAATGAAAGTTAGGTAAGGAAGGGTTGTTTAACGGCAGGACAACTCATTGGCCATTGTCCTGGCAGGGACGGTTTTAAGCAGTGCTGTCATGGAGTAATGGGGGTATAGGGTTAGATATATGTTTAAGTTCTGTAATTGCTAGAAATTTGAGTAGTGTCTCCGCTATGGTCTTAGTGCCTTTCATCTTTATAGTTGTACACTCATTAGAATTGCAGTGGGGCAAAAAAATATTTAGTCAGCCACTGATTGTGCAAGTTCTCCTACTTAGAAAGATGAGAGGTCTGTAATTCCACACTGATCAGCTCATCTAAGTCATCAACATGTTTATTAGATCCAATTCCTACACATTTACTCAAAGAAGTAATACCTAGTATTATAGAGCCAGTGTTAGTTATTTTAAATTCATCCCTTACCTTTGGTTATGTGCCCAAATCCTTTAAGTCTGTCGTTATCAAACCACTGATTAAAAAAGCCAATCTTGACCCTTGTGTGATATCTAATTATAGACCAATTTCAAATCTACCATTTCTGTCCAAAATCTTAGAAAAAGCCGTCTATCAGCAGCTCTGCAGTTACCTCCAAAGGAATGAAATTTATGAAACATTTCAGTCTGGCTTCAGGCCCCCTCACAGTACTGAAACAGCATTAATTAGGGTACTAAATGACTTGTTAATGTCCTCAGATAAGGGGATGTGTTTCGTTTTTTGTTCTGTTAGATTTAAGTGCAGCATTTGACACTATAGATCATGATGTTTTACGACTAAACAGACTAGAAAATACTGTAGGTATTAAGGGATTAGCACTTTCTTGGTTTAAATCATACTTAACCAACCAGTTTGTTCATATAAATAATCTAAGTTCTAAGCTCTCAAAAGTGAAGTATGGTGTGCCTCAGGGGTCAGTGCTTGGCCCGCTTTTATTCTCTCTGTACATGCTGCCACTAGGCTCAGTTATTCGTAAACATGGCAATAGTTTCCACTGCTATGCAGATGATACACAGCTGTACATATCAGCCAAACCTAGTGACAGCCTTACAATCAACAAAATTGAGGACTGTGTAAAGGAAATAAAAGATTGGATGTCATTTAATTTTCTCTTACTTAACTCAGATAAAACTGAGGTTCTATTAGTGGGACCCAAGGCTGTGAGAGACAGGTTGGTTACATCTATCCTAAATCTAGATGGCTGTCCAGTATTGCCCAGTCAGTCTGTAAAAAACTTAGGTGTCATATTTGATTCAGATCTTTCCTTGGATGCGCACATTAGCAGCATCACTCGAATTGGTTTCTTTCAATTACATAATATCGCTAAACTTAGAAATATCCTCTCTTTTAACGATGCTGAGAAACTTGTTCATGCATTTATAACCTCAACGTTGGATTACTGTAACACCTTACTTACTGGATGCTCTAGTAAATCTATAAATAAACTTCAGTTAGTTCAGAATGCAACCGCCCGAGTGCTAACTCGAACTAGAAAATTTGATCATATCACTCCTGTTCTATCATCACTGCAATCGTTACTAGTTAAATTTCGCATTGATTTCAAAATACTTCTTATAACTTATAAAGCTCTACATGGCCTGGCCCCACATTAAGTGAACTCTTACAGTTTTACAATCCAGCTCGTCTACTTTGTTTGCAGGGTACAGGACTTCTTTTAGTTCCTAAAATTAAAAAAGTCAAAGAGTCATAGTCAAAGAGTCTTATGGTGATCAGAGACGTTGGGTTGCTGTCTTCTGCCTCCCGTGGGGTTGCCGATGTCTCATGTGATCCCTCTTGGCTGTGTTACCTACCAGTTCTCCTCTTTATAGCTATGCTGCTACAGCTAATGCTGTCGGGGTCTCATGCTACACATGGCATCAGTGATTGTTAAAAGACACTGTGCTCTTAATCCATAACTAATTACATTTTCTGTTTTCTTTCAGAGCTGTGTTCCGGTACCAGTTCCAGCCCCACACATGATGTTCATCCGCTGCAGCTTCACTCAAGCTGCTTTCGTCATCAGTTCCAGCCCCATCATAGATGGGCCACTTAATGCCGATGTGCATACTTCACATTTAACTTTGACTTTAGTTTCGTTCTTAGATCTATCACCTACGCCGCCCAAGGAGGTTGGGTCCCTTTTTGAGTCTTGGTCCTCCCAAGGTTTCTTCCTCATAAGACTTGGGGAGTTTTTACTTGCCACTGTCGCCTTATGCCTGCTCAATTTGGGAATGGACATAGTTATTAGGAGATAATCTAAACTTGTAAAGTTGCTTTGAGACAATGCTCCATTGTAAAAAGCGCTATATAAATAGATCTAACTTGACTTGACCTGACACTCTGCAAGTTGATGCTTTATTGTCAGAGGAGTTTGGCCGGTCTCACAGACTGGGGTTTTCTCCAACCTAATTTGGTGTGCATGGGTCAGTCTTGTATACCCAATGCAGCATCTAGCATATGTAACATGGTCCAAACCATTTTCCAGGTATTTTGTTGGTACACTGCCTATAGTGGGATTGGCTTCTTACAGTTTATTGCCAGTCTGTCCGTTCCACTTGGCTTGCCATCTGAGCAACAAAAGCTTATAACCTGACTTTAAATTCATCCATTGGTTTTAGAAATCACTCATATGAAAGCTGAAACCCTCCCAAATGAGGTTTAATTTATGAAAATAAATTTGCTTCACTGTAGAAATATTGATCATTTAATGAACACAGAAAGGTCAGATTTTGGCAAGACAAAAGTTTTGTCGCCGTGTCACATAATGCACCCAATCCTAGTTTACAGCCTCAGCTGTGCTCACTAATTGATCGGTTAATTAGTGGGTGTGTATAAAAAGAACCCCAGCACCCCAGACCTTCACTTGAACTGCAACTTGACCTCTGTCAACATGCCAAAAATCCACCCTGCGACCAAAGCCTTGATTATCAAGGGGCTGAATACCAGATCCATTGCAGAGGTGGCTGGCACCTTTAATGTGTCTCAGCGTCAAGTACAAAGAATTAAAAAAAGATTTGAAGAGACTGGAGATGTTTATGACAAGCCCAGGTCTGGCAACTGCTCAGGAGGAATGTTTGTTGGTTAGAAAATGGCCAGCCCCTCTTCCACTGCAGCAGAGCTCCACCAGGCCTGGTCACCTCAAGTCCCTGTGTCAACTAGAAGAGTTTGTAGGATTCTGTCTCAAAATGGCCTCCATGGTCGAATCAGTGCCCAGCAGCCAGCACTAAACAAAAGGCAATTAAAAAAACGTGTGGCATTTGCCAAAGCCCACAGCCTGCTAAACGGATGGACGCTGGAAAAGTGGCAGAAGGTGGATTCTCAGATGAATCTTCAGTTGAATTACACCACAGTCACCGCAAATACTGCAGGAGACCTACTGGAGCCAGTATGGATCCAAGATTCACCCAGAAAACAGTTAAGTTTGGTGGTGGAAATATCATGGTCTGGGGTTACATTCAGTATGGGGGTGTGCGAAACATTTGCAAGGTGGAAAGCAATATCAATGGCCTAAAATATCAAGAAGTATTAGCTACCTCTTACATTCCCAATCATAAAAGGGGTCACATTTTGCAGCAGGATGGTGCTCCATCTCATACATCCATCTCTACATCAAAGTTCCTCAAGGCGAAGAAGATCAAGGTGCTCCAGGAGTGGCCAGCCCAGTCACCAGACGTGAACATCATTGAGCATGTTTGTGGTAGGATGAAAGAGGAAGCTTTTAAGACAAAACCAAAGAATCTTGATGAACTCTGGGAGGCATGTAAGACTACATTCTTTGCTATTCCTGATGACTTCATCAATAAATTGTATGAATCATTGTCGAACCGCATGCATGCAGTCCTTCAAGCTCATGGAAGTCACACAAAATATTAAATATGGCTCTAATAGCACCACAACTTCATTCACCAATGTTATGAAACATATCTTTGTATTTAAAGTAAATTATTTGTTTGATTTTCACATTACTTTCTGTGGGCGACAAAACTTTTGTCTTGCCAAAATCTGATCTTTCTGTGTTCATTAAATGATCAATATTTCTGCAGTGAAGCAAATTTATTTTCGTAAATTAAACATCATTTGGCAGGGTTTCAGCTTTCATATGAATCATTTCTAAAACCAATGGATGAATTTAAAGTCAGGTTATAAGCTTTTCTTTCCACAACATGGATAACTTCTGTCAGGGACTGTATGTAGGATGTCAGAAGAGATTTCATATCAGTTGGCATGGTCTTGCCTCTGTACTCTAGCATTCCAGTGGCCTTCTTTGCCCTCTGGTCTGCTCTCCCGTTGGCCTAGAGGCTACATTGGCCTGGGACCCAGCAGTAAACCACATCACAGCCCAGCTTTGAGTTGGTATGTTTTTTACAGCAGAGTTACAATTATAGGTTGGTCAGGCTCAAAGATCCCTGGGGTCTGCAGACAGGATTTGGAATTGGTCCATATAATGTCTCCTTGCTGTTATGTGTTCTAGAGCCAATAACAGAGCATAGGCCTCGGCCTTAAATATTGTCTTGGGAGGATAACTCTTTTTGACTGTTGTCCAGCTACTATAGCTGCTGACACCTGGTTGCCTGACTTTAGAAATCTGTATATACTGGGTAGTGCTTGGGGAACCTTGCTCTGATGTCAGAGAACTTCCGGAGGTAGGTGTTTGGGTGTGTCACTGATTTTTTGCTCTTGGAACAGGTCCATGGTGTTGGGATTCTTGTATTCTAGGCAGTCCATGTCTAGTCCTATCTTTCAGGTATAGCTGTATCCATAGTCCAAAAGGCCAGACAAGGTTTTGCCTAGCCCAAAACTAGCCGGATACCCTTCATCCCAATCTTTATGCCTTAAAACCCATAAGGGATGAAGTTTGGTGGGTAGGTACTGGGAAGGTATTCCACAACCAGCATATACTGCAAACGCCTGAGCACTTTTCAATTTAAGATGCGTTCACGGGACCATAAGCACATTCTGTGGTCATGACCAAACGGTCAACTATCAGAGCAGTGGCTATATATGGTTGAGCTAACCCATTAAACATTAAGCTTTAAAAACAATCAAAATAACTTTAAATTGTATTCTAAACTGGACTGGAAGCCAGTTTAATGATGCCAACACAGGCATAATGTGATCCCTCTTCATTGTGCAAGTGTAGCAGCAGTATTTTGTACTAACTGTAAGCCCTGTACCAATTACATACTAATCCTTGTATACAGCACATTATCGTTGTAGCGGAATATGACTACACCTTTAAATTGATTAATTTTAATGAACAAACGGGGCACCACTGGATCGTTTGGGAACTGGTGTATCCGGAAAACCAGTTGCAAGTGAAAAAGCAAAATTAATCAGTAAGTCGATATGGGCAAATTCAGTCTGGATCTGAAAAGTGAGCTTGTAGTTCTTTTCTCGACCTCGGTTGAAATAAATAAAAATCTTTCCCACACAAAGCGGTAAATTGAAAAGGGTATAACAAGTTTATTAACTACAAAGAAGGAAATACCAACTGACAAACTGAAGTAATGACATGTATATCACAGAGTGAAGATCAGGAATTAATGGCAAACATGTATATCACAGTTTTAATATCACTAACAGGCTGTATCTATGTGCAACCTAACAATTGCATAATAAATACCCAGGTGCAATGTTAAAAACTATTTTATAACGGTGTAGTGAGTTACTAGTAAGACAAATTGTGGTTAAACGTAAATAATTCAATGGAAACTATTTAGATGTAGGGGGTTCTAGGGTTGAAACGTGGTTTAAAACTAAAGGAGGATTGAAGACCCAAATCAAGTCATAAATGGTACTCGCCTGGAAATCACTCGAGTGGTTCGGGGTACAGAAATCTGGCTTTGTCCATCCAAAATGGCACGATTGGGGAGCGGGTGACGTTTATCTTCCAATGAACACAGCCGCTCGGAAAGGCCTCTTGACAGCGTAGGCTTTTAGGCTTCTCAGTTATGCAGATAAGCAGTTGCGTAACCACAAATGTTTTCCGGGCCGCGTCTTCAGCTGATCCGGTATTCGGCTTACTTCCCAGTTTTAGGCTGCGGGCGTTTCACGGTCCTCGAAGATTACGTTCGCGCACACTCAAATCTTTACCCTAGCCACAGTTAAATGCTAAGTCTGACGCAAACTTTACACAAGCACGTTTCACTAAACTTGGAAGGCTAGGATATACGAACGTGGGGGAGCGTGAAGGAGATCTTTGCTAGTTGGTCTTTTCAGTACTTTCTTTAGCTTAATTTCTAATTCGGCATTACCGAACTACTAAGACTGCTGGACAAGGAAAAACGTGAACGTAAAACAAAAACAAAAAGGAAAACTAACAAAAAACTCTAAACAAAAAAACTAAACTCAAAAAAACAAAAACTCAAAACTCAGTACTTCTATCTTGCGCCAAAGTTTTGTGACGTAAGCGATCAGGGGCGTGAGGCAGGGGTTTTACCCTGGATCGGCCAATGAGAAGTTGACTCGGTATCAAGTCCCTCCTCTCATTGGGCGCATCCTTTATTTTCACCGTACATTGGTATGCACCTATACAGAGGCTACAACTTTGGATTAATATATTTTTCCATATCTAGGATGTCTAAGTGTATCACATGAGAATAAAAATTCCTCAAAGTTACAGGTTTATTTGCGGGAGTTCAGTTAGGTTCCGATTGTCAAGAGCACCTCAAATCTACAAACTATGACATAATTAAGGCATTCTAAACTACAGCACATACATTGGCTATTCCTTAGACAAATAATGATATGATTAATACCAGATGTAGGATACAATACATTCTTAATAACAACTTGCATTCCTGGTCCTCTATAAGTGTAAATAAGTATTAATCACTAGCCGATCGATGCAAGAGGCTCGGTATAGATTATACGCCAATAATTTCCTAACTACGACACAGTTGGGCCATATTGAGTATGAAATGGCCATTACACTAAAGACATTAAACAACATACATGAAAATACGTGAGGAATCAGAGACATGCATATATATGTATATGAACGAATATCCCTGATCAAATAACTTGTAAGAAAGAGGCAGTTTCTGTTTATGTATGTGTGTGTGTGTGGGGGGGGGGTGTTTGAGCTGTAAAGCAGTTCTCATGTGTTTTCTAGTTGAACGGTCCATGCAGATGTAATCTAGTCCCAACAAAAGCTAATACTGATATTAAGAAAATGGCTGAGGTCCCTGGGTCGTATTTTGTCCAGGGCTGTCATTTCTGGTTATAGTTTGGATACTATTACGGTTCACCATGTGGTGGAGACTTTTCAAACGTGGGAGAACAAAGTCACATAGACACTGGTGCTGGAATAGAGTAGTAGACAACTTTTATTATCTGCGCGCGCAGAGATCAACTTACATACAGCAATGCCTGAGCACTTGTATGAGAGTGGATAAAGGAGGTAGAAGGCTTCCCCCTTTTAACTGGTTCGTTTACGTGCAGGTTTGAGCATACAGGAAAGCTGTATAAGCAACTCGTTAATCACAAGCTGGGTCTCCTGCCCAGAGATAAAAAGCAATGATAAAAACCAGAGAAAACGACAAGATTCTGTGTACCAACATATAGACAGATAACGATCTTTATGACTAGGGGTCAGGGTCTCGCTGTTGTCTCTGTAACTCCTCCTTCTTTTATGGCTTGCTGCTGACCCTGGGGGCACGTCTGTATTTTGTATATGTTTTCAACAAGTCATTGGAAAGAATCATTACACACAGTGTTCCACAGTTATAGGATTACATAAGTTTAGGATTACTTACATTTTACTTTATTATGCAGTAGGATTAAATACTAAGATATTAAAATTTCTCCAACACTTCCTCCCTTTGTCTATTATTTGGACACAGAATCTTCATCCATTCCACCATACTGGTCAACTCCTCTGCTAGCTTGTGCAGCATTTAATACTGTAACTGCCTCTAGAACATACTCATAGTACACTGACAGCACAAGAGAAACACACAAATAATGATAATAATGAGAAGCATAGTGGGTAATGTTGACATAAGTATTCCCTTCCAACTAGGAAACCAGGAACTCCAGTCCTACCAGAAATTACCCTGCTTATCAGCCTGAAGCAGCGATGCCATGTGTTTCATTTGATTTAGGGTCTTTGTTACCCTTAGAAACATTGTTTGGTGGAATGTAAGCGCAACAGTTTCTCCTACCATTACACAACCCCCTCCTGATGACTGGAACTACTAAACAACCATCAGGCACTAGTCCATGTTTCCGCCTGGGTTTTACCTTTGGCATTATACTTGTCATGTTGAGGCTATTCTATCACCCTTTTCACTTCTAATCCCTTCTTGAGCGGCTTGAGTGTTACCGGGGTGGGTCACCAACCCACGTGTTCCGGGCCCACTTTTCCCTCAGCTATTAGGAATGAGAAGGTCAGGATCCATACTCTTTAGATTCTGTCATCTCCCGTGGTTCTTCTCCTGGTTTGGGAGCTCTTTTACAGTGTGAATCCAATGTCTCTGATGTGAATCCAATTAATCTGATGTGAATCCAAGTGTCTCTCTCAGCGATTTTTACAGCTGTGTGTGATATTAGGAGCAGTTGAAATGGTCCTTGCCACCCGTCAGCTTTCCAGTTTGACCTCTTGTAGATCTTTGTAAGAATCCAATCCTCTGGTTTCACCATGTGTCCAGTTACTGCTGGGCTAGGAAGTGCCTCTTTCACCCTCCTGCACACATCAGGCAAAACAGAACACAACGTAGCACAATATCTTTGCATGTGATCATCCTCTAGGATCTCATTTGGAGTGCAGCTGGTGTGTGAGGGTCGCCAAAATATAATTTCAAATGGGGAGAGTTTAGTTCCCATACATACTAATGGGAGGGCCTCTACCCAATTCAATTCTGTCTCATGACAAACTTTCGTCAGTTTTTGTTTAATGGTACTATTTGTTCTCTCCACCAGACCTGCACTCACAAGGTGATATGTACAATGTTTGTGTAGTGGCATGTCAATCACGTCACTAATGTAGGTGAGTGCCTTGCCCACAAATGCCGGGCCGTTAGCCGAACGAAACCTTCCTGGTGAGTTCCAAATCTAGGAATACCTCCTTAGGATGCATTCTGCCACATCTTGCAATCTTTGTGGGTGGTAAGGATAGCTTCCACCCACTTGGAAGAACATGTCAATGATCAAAAGGCACATACATTTTCTTGGCAAGGTGATAATTCAATGAAATCCATTTGCAAATATTCTAATGGCTTATCTGGTTCTGGTGCTCTTTAGTATGTTCAAGGTCTGATTGCTCCTGCCAATTGTTTTTAAACACGCTAAATTTTTGAGAAATTGGTGTGAGTAATTAGAAGCCTTTGGCATACCACTATGAGACTAACCATTTCTAACTACCATGCTCCCTTCGAACAGGTTCCACCCTGTGGGCCCCATTTTCGCAAAATAGGAAAGTAGAAAATGGCTATCCAGAAGTCGCGAACATACACTAGTTTATGGTGTCAACAGTCTAACCTGAAGACATCAAAATTCCCGCTGTCCCCAGAGGGTTCCAAAATCGTGATAACACCATAAGCGTATCTGGAATTGATGTAAATGTTTACAGTTTTGTCAACTGCTAACTTACAGGCTTCAATCAGCGCTATCAACTCAGCTGCCTGTGCTGAGTACTGTGGAGGAAGATTTCCTGAAAGCAAAGTGTCAGTTAGGGTTACAATGGCAAATCCAGTTTTTGTTTCCCATTTCTGGTTTTTAGAACTGGAACCATCATCAATGTCATTAACAGCAATCCATGCATCCATGGGAGTCCTAGATATAAAAAAAACATTAATGTTCATTCCTTCAGCCTAGAGGATTGTTTAAATCAGCTTTTAAAAACAATCCAGTTTCACACCCCTTCAGCCGAGCCTAAATTAAATGATACCTCAAACAGAGTCGATTAACATGTAAAACACCTTATATGGTTCAACTACAGTAATCATAGTGTAAACAGATCAGACCAATGTGTTCTTCATAACACAGCATTAGTAAACTCTGAGAATGATTTTTTGATTTCTGCTTACTTTTTAATACATGCAAGAGCAGTGTTAAATGAAGTTAGCCTTTACTGTATACATTCAAAACACAATGCACAAATGACCTTGTCTCAATTCAAAAGCTCTGAGGTGTTAACCAGCTTATCATATGGGAGAACCAAAGAACAGATCAGTGATTTGTCCTTGGCTTACACTATTTGCACATGCGCAGTTTAGTCTCGTCTGTAAAACCTGTGAGCAGGGAGACAGAGAAAGAGTACTCTGTCACTCACGAACACTTCAGACTCTTCAACATTGGTGGACAAAACACACAAACCACATAGTTTGATTAAAGTAAACATATTAAGAGTGAAATACTACTCCTGTAGTAATCAAGGTTTATAGCACATGCACTGTTCGAGAAGAAAGTGTCATGGAAAACAAACAGAGATCCATAGATAGTGCGATAAGGTCTCAAAATGTGTACGATATAAGGTCTCAAAACTCAAAAGAGATTGATATGATGGGAAGAGATTCGCCCACAGAAAGTTTAGCGCAGTAGAGTTCCACCGTTCAAAATACGCAACAAGTTCACGTTCGCAAATGTTAATATCTACTATTTTAACAATTTATCTTCGAATACGCAACCACTACTTTAGGTTAGTATTTTGATAATGTTTTATATGTTTTATTCCCCATATTCTTTATTGCATCTGCACTTTTAAAATCTTTCTATTTTATTTCATCTTATTATTCTATTATTCACATTTATTATTATACTTTTATTTATTCTATTTTTCTAAATGCACTTGCTTGTATAAAGCACTTCCAGTTGTTATTTCTATACTGTCATTGTTCTCACCCTGATCTGCAGTTTCACACTGGTCTCACATCACACATACACACACCTAAAAATAGCAAATCAAAAACTAATTTTAACCCTACTCCAGTCTTGCTTTTCACTGGCCATAGCTGACACCTTGAACAGAAAAAAACTTAGCTATATGTAAATGCACATAGTACAGCAATCTTAGATAAAAGCCTGTTTTTCTCAACTTCTGGGTCTTTGGACTGTAGCGCCAGGCAGACACAGATACAGTATTCGAGCTTTCCTCCTCTCTGAAACAACAAGGTACAAGAGTGAAGATAGTTTTAACCTTCACCGGGCGTCCTCGAAGCTCGTCCTCTGCTCTGGTCAAACCTGGATGAAAAGTCCCATCTAGGGTACCAAATTGGGCTACAACACATTCCATCGATGGCCTCCATTTTCAGAGGGTATTGGTGTGTACACAGTGTATTCACTCCTTTGGAGTGATTTTTAATTCGGGAGCTCCCTTCATTAGAATTACATCAAATATATCATTTGCCCACAGCGATGGTTCTATTGAGTCCAAAATTTTGCTCTCTGGAACCATGCTGACTTTTTGTGACAGAATTGAAACATCTGCCTGGGTTTGAAAGACCAATAGTGCACTTGTAAACTTGGTGGCTTTCAGAATATCCCCAGAGTGTGTAGCTCGTGAGTTTCCAATCGGTAATTTGAGCGCAATCAAAAATAAAACCAGACATGTCTTTCCATTCATTCCCACACATTTTGGCCAAACACACACATGGGGCACCTCCCCTCGGAACCACACAACCTGATCTGGCTTCAGGTTCAGAACACAACCCGCCCACTGTTTCCCAGCAAACGGGGTTGGGGCAGAGATCACCTCTGTATCTCTGGACTGGAACTCACACAGATGTTCCAAATCAACAGGCCAATTCTCCACACTAACAGTGCAATGCAAGTCCTCTGGTTTCTTAATCTGGTCATACTTAAAGGTCCTATGCATCCATTCAAGATAAGATATCCAGAGGTTACAGGGAAACACATTCCATCCTGACCACACACTTAGTGGGGGGATGGAACTTCCACACAATTCAAAGTGGTGATGTCAGGACCCTCGAGAGTGCATGTAAGTTTCAAATAGAATTTACACATTAGAATTCTAACTAGTAGATTCACAGGGCAGGTTGCTGGCAATAGGAAGGCGTGTTGTAGGGATACGCTGCTATCACTAATATAGCAGTCTAGCTCGTCAGTGAAAAAACTCCGCAATGGGTATTCCACCCGCTCCCACTACAAACGGTTTCCTACCAAATAAACGCGGTTCAGGTTTTGATTACCCCTTTACGCATGCCTGTATCTACTGAAAATTGGACACTTTGACCACTAATTTCTAACATAATTGTAGGTAAAATCATTTAGAACAGTCTTAGCAGTTTCATGCATGTACATTCAAGAGTTATGTGTTTTGGAGCCCATTGATTTCATTCCTCATCCCCCTCTAACTTTTTATCCTTTTTTCCTTGATTTGGTCAGTTCACTGCAATGTGTCCCATCCGCTGTCAACAATAACACTTGTAGGTTGAACAGCCTCTCTGTCCTGTTGTTCCGCCTCCTGTTCCGTGGCTCCCAGTACAGCACACTGGAGCTGATACTGCTTTTTCTCTTGTTTCTCCATGTTCTTCAACTTTTCTGCCAGACTCTTTCCAACATCCACTGCAAAAGCATAAACAGTCTGCAAGCTGCCTGTGTCTATTTCAACACAGCCATCAAGTACATTCATTGTTCCCGGTCTCAGTCCATTCAGAAATCTCTCTTTAAGGTGGTGCTCCCAGGCACTCATATTTGCACTCAGGTAGTCGCCTGGCCTGAGTGCTGGATATGTAACTTTTCCAGCTTTGCAGGTAATCTGCCACAGATTGTCCATCTTGCTGTTTACACTGCATCAGCTTGGACAGGTTCAAATGAACCCGGAAAGCCTCAGTTATCCTGTCCCTGAGGCGCTGGACCTCCCTTTGAGTCCTCTGCCTCATCGTAGGTCATCAGGATTCCATGGAAGGTCACCCCACACTTTTATCCATTCCAGTTACATCCTTTAGAGATGGCTTCCATCATCTTACAAGCAGATTCCTTTTCATGACAAAATCCAGTTCCTCTTCACAAAGTCCAGGAAGCTCCTCAGACACGTGTTTCATGTCTTCTATAGTCCATGGTTGGAAAACAAAGACTGGTCCTTGTGGTTGAGGGTGGTGATAGTGATGGTGGGAGAAGGGGCTGAGGAATGAAGTTGTCCAGGCATTCGCTCTGCAAATTAAGAAACTGGCCGACAGTTACTGTTTTCTTTTGTGCTGCTTGTCACCATTTCCCATAGGCGTGAAAATCAGGTTGCCAAGGGAAATTGGGACAATTTCTATCTACCTTGAGATTTTTACAAAATTCTATAGCCTTATTGTATTTGTCTCGCTGTTGTTGTAATTGTGTTTTTAACGCTTGTAACACATCAACATTCAAACTCCCTTCAGGTGAGAAGTTACAATATTTTACCCAATATTCTATCTGAGCACAACTGACTGGCTCATGCATTTTCATCTACTGAATCAAGCTATCATATGATGGAATGTTGCATTGCACTATAGGTGGTGAAAATTCAAAAAAAAAAAAATTTCTCTTCCCTTTGACCCATTGTTATTCTAAACGTTTCAAACTCACAGTTCTAGTCTATACACACATTATAGAGCATTTCAAACACACAGTAAGAAACTTTTCCTTTAAGAACACACAGTTCTTCTCTATACACACACAGTATAGAGCGTTTCCAAACACACAGTATGAAACTTTTTTCCTTTTAAAACCCAGTTCTTCTTATACACACACCAGTATGAGCATTTCAAAACACACAGTAATGAAACGTTTCCTTTAATAACACACATGTCTTCTCTATACACCACAGTATAGAGCGTTTCAAACACCAGTATGAAACGTTTCTTTAAGAAACCACAGTTCTTCTCTATACAACACACACAGTTAGGCGTTTCATTTCAAACACACAGTATGGAAACTTTTTCTTTTAAGAACACACTGTTCTTCTCTATAGTTCTTCTCTATACAACAACACAGTATAGAGCGTTTTTCAAACACACAGTATGAAAACTTTTCCTTTAAGAGCACACAGTTTTCTTTATACACACACAGTCTAGAGCGTTTCAAACACACATTAATAACTTTTCCTTTAAGAACACTCACTTCTTCTCTATACACACACAGTAATAGAGCGTTTCAAACAAACACACAGTATTAAACTGTTCCTTTTAGAAGAACACAACCAGTTCTTCTCTATACACACACAGTTGAAGAGCGTTTCAAACACACAGTATAAAACTTTTCCTTTAAGAACACAGTTTTTTTCTTATACACACAACAGTATAGAGCCTATACATACAGTATAGATAAAGTGTCTAAAACCTCACCCAGCAATTTCCAGGTTCTCCAAGTCCAGCCTCCTTGCCAGACATTCGGGAAGGGGGGGGGGGGGTGGGGTATAAGGGAGGGGGGAGGGGGTGAAGGAGAACACACAGTTATTTTCTATACACACACAGTATAGAGCCTATACATACAGTATAGATAAAGTGTCTAAAACCTCACCCAGCAATTTCCAGGTTCTCCAAGTCCACCTCCTTGCACAGAATTCGGATCCCAGCTTTTCTCAGGGGCCGCCATCCAGAAAAGTCACCTCTTCACTGAAACTAGTTTTACTGCGAGGTAGGTGAGGCTGCAGGTTTCCTTCTCAGGAATGACGTCCTCTCAACGAGTGGGATCCTGCTGACTACGCCAAATTGTGGTGGAGACTTTTCAAACGTGAGAGAACAAAGTCACATAGACACTGGTGCTGGAATAGAGTAGTAGACAACTTTTATTATCTGCGCGCAGAGATCAACTCACATACAGCAATGCCTGAGCACTTGTATGAGAGTGGATAAAGGAGGTAGAAGGCTTCCCCCTTTTAACTGGTTTGTTTATGTGCAGGTTTGAGCATACAGGAAAGCTATATAAGCAACTCGTTAATCATAAGCTGGGTCTCCTGCCCAGAGATAAAAAGCAATGATAAAAACCAGAGATAATGACAAGATTCTGTGTACCAACATATAGACAGATAACGATCTTTATGACTAGGGGTCAGGGTCTCGCTGTTGTCTCTGTAACTCCTCCTTCTTTTTTGGCTTGCTGCTGACCCTGGGGGCACGTCTGTGTTTTGTATATGTTTTCAACAAGTCATTGGAAAGAATCATTACACACAGTGTTCCACAGTTATAGGATTACATAAGTTTAGGATTACTTACATTTTACTTTACTATGCAGTAGGATTAAATACTAAGATATTAAAATTTCTCCAACACACCATATTAAAAACGATGGTGAACCGTGTAAACAAAATATAAAGGATTGGGACCCAAGTGCAGTTAGCTCCAGATGGTAGTAATAACCAAAATATAAATAAATAAATGAAAGGAAAACCAGGCCTATAAGCAGCCCCCATCTGAAGACCTTTGCATCCCCAGACGTACCACTGTCCCTGAAGAATATAAACAAAAGAAACAGAGGACTTGCTGTCCGACATGCCGTTTTCAAACCGGCAGTGCGAGCGCGTCGGTGCGTCAGACTGAGCTGATGTCGTGTGGAATGCAGCGACACTGTGCGAGCCACAAAGGTGTGCTTAAATTGGCTCAGCAACAAGTGTCAAGCTCCTGTAGCGAACACAACTACACTTTAAATTGATTAATTTTTAATGAACAAACGGGGCACCACCGGATCGTTTGTGGACTGGTAAGTCTGGAAAACCAGTTAAAAAAAGGAGAAGCAAAATTGATCAGTCTAGGTCTGAATATTGAATTCAAAGATATTTTTCTCGACCTTTGTTTGAATGAAACTCTCTCACACAAAGCAGTAAATTCAAAAGGTTATAACAAGTTTATTAACTGCAAACAAGGCAATACCAACAGACTATCTGATGTAATAACATGTGTATCACAGAATTAAGATCAAGAACTGACGGCAAACATGTATATATCACAGTATTAAAATCAGGAAATGATGGCAAACGTACATATATCACAGTATTAAAATCAGAAAACAAGATGATTCTATGTGCAACTTATCAATCGCGCAGTAATTACCCAGAGGCAATGTTATGAACTAGTTCGTTACGACGCAGTGAGTTATTAGTAACACAAATTATGGTGAAACGTGAATAGTATGGGGAAAGCTACTTAGACATGGATAGGTCTACGTTGAAGCGTGGTTTAAAATTAAACGCAAGGTTCGAGAATCAGGGACCCAGAAAAAGCCATAAACGGTACTCGCATGGAAGATCACTTGAGTGGTTCAACCCTGGCCCGGCCCATCCAAAAAGGCACGATTTTGGGGAGCGGTGACGTTCGTCTTCCGAGGCACACCGCCGCTCGGAAAGGCCTCTTGACGGCTTGGCTCTGGGGTTAATTGCAGATGGCTGTTGCGTAACCACGTTTTCGGTTGTGTCTTTAGTTGAGGCTTACTTCCCAGTTTAGGCTGCTTTCATTTCATGGTTCCTCGAAGATTGCGTGCAGCTCAAATCTTTACTCTGGCCACAGGTAAAGGCTAAGCACACGCCTCAAATAGACTTGAAAAACTAGGATATACGAGCGTGGTCGAGCGTGAAGGAGATCTTGGCTGGTTGGTCTTTTAACTACTTCTTTTCGGCTTAATTTCTAATTCGGCGATACCAAACTACTAAGACTGCTGGACACAGAACAACTTAAACGTAAAATAAAGCTCAAAAACTTGAAAGAACTTAAGGATGAAAGATTTTAACAAAGACGAACAACTAAAAGACTGACAATGACTGGAACAAAAGACTGACAAAAAGCTGCAACTTATAAAGACAAAAGACTGCATGCTGTTAGCCTGCGCCCAGTTTTGTATGCACCAGACGTAAGCGATCAGAGGTGGGGTCAAAAATTGTTTAGCCAAACAGAAGCTGACTCATCATTTAAATCCCTTCTCTCGATCGAGCATGTCTTCCAATTTCAACAGAAGTTACAACTTGGATTAATATATTTCTACGTATCTATTAAGTCTAAAGCTATCACATAAGAACACAAATCCTCAAAGCTACAGGGTTAGTTGCAGAATTTCGTTGTAAGGTCCAGATGATCAAAGCAACCTTGAATTTATAAACTAGGACATCGTTAAGTCAATCTAACTACAATACATACATTTGCTATTCCTTAAACAAATAATAATATGATCAATACCATATGTAGAATACAGTACATTCTGAATAACAACTTACATTTCTGTTCTTTTATAAGGGTGAACAAGTATTAAACATGAGCCATCGATACAGAGAAAACATGCTATTATTTCTAAGTATAGCACAACTGGACCATATTACCTATAGAACGGTCACTATACTAAAACATTAATTAAAATGATATGAAAATACATGAGGAATCTGTAACGGTGGTGGTAGTCAGAAGACAAACGCAGGCAGTAGAGAGAGAGAGAGAACAGAGGCTGAATTGCAGGTAATAATCACTTTGTTTATTCAAAGGAGCTATTGGAACGAGGCAGGAACCTTGTTGTGTAGCGGCGTGAATGTGAATGAGTGGTGGTATATGTATGGTAGCGTAGGGAGGTCGGAAACGGGAACAGGTGCAGGTGATCAGTAGACAGGCGAGGACGAGCGTGGTAGATTGCGTGTGTCGGGAGCGGCGCTGGTAGGGGGCGTGACAGTACCCACCCTCGAAGGACTCGTGCCGGCGGGGGCGCGGCGGTCGCCGGAGGCCCGGTGGAGCGAGGAGGAACCGCGCGGGCGGCCGTGGGGCCGGGGGGCCGGCCGGTCGGGCCATGCAGCGTGGAACTCCCGGATGAGGAGAGGATCCAGAATGTCCTTGGCGTCCACCCAGCAGTTTTCCTCGGGGCCGTAGCCCTCCCACTCCACCAGGTATTGGAGGCACGTACCTCGCCAGCGGGAATCCAGGAGGCGGTGGACCGTGTAAGTGTCTGACGGACCGGCGAGCGGGGGCTGTGCCGCAGGAGAAGCCTCCGCCAGTGGGCCCGGGGACCAGGGTTTCAGCAGCGAGACATGGAATGAGGGAGAGACGCGCATGTGAGAAGGCAGTTGTAAACGGTACGTGACGTCATTGACGCGGCAAACGATTTTGTAAGGACCCAAAAAACGCGGAGAAAACGGGGTACTTCCCTGAGTGTTACGCAGTCCTCGGGCCGATAGCCAGACGCGGTCTCCTGGTTGGAAGACGGGAGCCGAGCGTCGGTGCCGGTCCACATGCCTCTTGTACCGACGGATGGCCTGGTCGATCTTGAGGTGGACCTGACACCAGACGTCCTCGCTGCGGCGGAACCAGTCATCCACGGCAGGGGCGTCCAAGGGTGTAGAATCCCATGGCACGAATGGAGGTTGGAAGCCCAGGACGCATTGGAACGGTATGAGCCCTGTGGAGGAATGACAGAGGGAGTTCTGGGCGATCTCCGCCCACGGAAGGAACTGAGACCAGTCGTGGGGATTGTGCATGCAGTAGCATCTGAGGAACTTCTTGAGTTCTTGATTCGAGCGCTCGCACTGCCCGTTAGTCTGAGGGTGATAGCCCGAGGAAAGGCTGACCGTGGAGCCCAGCTTGTTCACGAAAGCCCACCAGACTGTAGAGGTGAACTGAGGCCCTCGATTCGAGAGGATGTCCTCAGGGATGCCGAAGTTCCGGAAGACGTTGTTCAAAAAGGCATTCCGCTGTCTGGAGTGCGGTGGTGACCTTCGGAAGCGGGATGAAGCAAACGGCATGGGAGAAGCGGTCGATGACCGAGAGGACGGCCGTGTATCCTTGGGAGGAAGGGAGATCCATGACGAAATCGAGGGCTATGTGGGACCAAGGTCTTTGCGGCACGGGCAGAGGGCGGAGAAGGCCAGACGGAAGAGTGTGAGGGGTCTTGGCTTGAGCGCAAGTGTTGCAGGAGATCACGAAGCGATGCACGTCCCTGCGCATGTTCTCCCACCAGTAGTGTGATGCCAAGAGTTGGTAGGTCCGGGTCTCCCCAGGATGGCCCGAACACAGGGACAGGTGGGCCCAGGCAAGGAGGCGGTCGCGGAAGTCCGCGGGCACGAACTTTCTTGTTCTGCGGGCATTTCGGCGGAGTGCACGTTTGGGAGAGCCTTTCATCCAGTTCACGGTCAAGGTCCCATTGTATCGCGCCGATGGTACATGAGGTTGGGAGAATGGTTGTGGGCGTTTTGGGATCAGCTGGGTCTGGGTCGAGGCTGCGAGACAGAGCATCCACTTTAGTGTTCTTAGACCCTGGGCGAAAAGTGATGGCGAATGTGAAGCGGGAAAAGAAAAGAGACCAGCGGGCTTGACGGGCGTTGAGGAGCTTGGCTGAACAGAGATACTCCAAGTTTTTGTGATCCGTAAGGACCGTGAAGGGATATTTGGATCCCTCGAGCCAGTGCCGCCATTCCTCCAGGGCCAGCTTGATTGCCAGCAGTTCGCGGTCACCCACATCATAGTTGCGTTCTGCTGGCGTGAGCTTGTGCGAAAAAAACGCCACCGGTCGCAGCTTGGGGGGCACGCCGAGACGCTGTGAAAGAACGGCACCCACTCTTACAGACGATGCGTCGACCTCCAGGACGAAGGACCATTCCAGATCGGGATGGTCCAGGACAGGAGCTCGTACGAACGCGGACTTGAGTGAAGCAAAAGCCCGCTCAGCATCAGAGTTCCAGCGGAGAGAGCGAGGGCTGCCTTGTAGGAGAGCGGTGAGGGGCGCCACCGTGCGACTGAAATTCCGGATAAAGCGGCGGTAGAAATTGGCGAATCCTAGGAAACGCTGCAACTGCTTGATGGAATCCGGCAAAGGCCAGTCGAGGATGGCGGAGAGTTTGGTTTTGTCCATGGCCACCCCGGAGGGGGAGATTACATAACCCAAATAACGCACCGACTGGGTGTGAAAGGCGCACTTTTCTGCCTTGACTCGGAGGTGGTGGAGGTGAAGTCTCTCGAGCACCTGGCGGACATGTGTTATGTGGGTAGCGAAGTCGGGCGAGTACACCAGAATGTCGTCCAGGTACACTGTAACGAACCGGCCAAGCATGTCTCGGAGCACGTCGTTAATAAACGCCTGGAAGAAGAAGGGAGCGTTCGCCAGACCGAAGGGCATGACTAGATACTCGTAATGACCGGTACTGGTGCTGAATGCGGTTTTCCATTCATCCCCCTCTCTGACACGGACCAGGTTGTATGCATTGCGGAGATCCAACTTGGTGAACCAGCGGGCTGTGTGAAGCTGTTTGAGGGCTGAGGGTAATAGAGGGAGTGGGTAGGCGTAACTGCGAGAGATGCGATTGAGTCCCCTGTAGTCGATACAGGGCTGGAGGCCACCGTCCCATTTGGGCACAAAGAAGAATCCCGCTGAAACGGGAGAGGTGGACGAATGGATAAATCCCAGGTCCACTTACTCCTTGATGTATTCTGACATGGCCCGTTCTTCGGCCGCGGAGAGAGAGTATAGTCGGGCCTTGGGCAGTGGTGCGTCCGGAATGAGGTCAATGGCGCAGTCATAGGGACGATGCGGAGGAAGAGGAGGGGGTGAATCCCTGGCGAAGATCAAGGATAAGTCCCTGTACTGTTCAGGCACATTGTCCGGGAGAGGGACGGAATCCGCGAGCGGGAGTGTGTGGATTTGCACAGTCGGACGGCGCAGGCAGTTGTCATGATACCACGGAGACCAGCGGACAATCTCGCTGGCGGACCAGGAGATAAGGGGGTCATGAAGGCGAAGCCAGGGAAGCCCCAGGATAACAGGATAGGCGAGAGACTTTACCGGGAGCAGGGCAATGGATTCCTGGTGAATGGCACTAGTAACCAGGCAGAGAGGGGCAGTGATGCGGGTGAGCAGGCCCGGGCCTAGTGGGCATCCGTCGGCCGCGGTGATCCTGCGTTCGGTCCTGAGTGCAGAGCAGGGGATCTTCCATTCCGTGATGAGGCGTTCCGCGATGAAGTTCCCCTGGGCGCCGGAGTCGATCAGGGCTGTAACAGACACGTCGGTGTGAGCGAGCCGCAAGAGCACCGGTAAGACGAAGGAGGCGTAAGGATGGTTTCGACTCACCCGTGGCGTGTGTGTGTGGTCCCTGGCACGCGTGTGGGTCGATCCGGCCGGGGCGAGGTCACATGCAGGACGGAGGTGCCGGTCCGAGCCGCAATAACAACAGAGACCCCGTTCGAAGCGGCGACGCCATTCCTCGGCGGAGAGTTGAGCGCGGCCGATCTCCATAGGCTCAGCAGGAGGTGAGGGGTCATGGGCATCCCCTGGGACGGCTCGAGGGGCCAGACGAGGAACAGAGACAGGCCGTGGGACGAGGAGCTGGTCCAGACGGATGGTGAGGGTGATAAGGTCCTCCAGGGACAGGTCGAGGTCGCGCCCTGCCAATTCCATCCTGAGATCGGTGCGCAACCCTTGGCGGAATGCGGCGAGGAGGGCATGGGTGTTCCATCCGCTTTGAGCTGCCAGGGTACGGAATTGGAGGGCGTAGTCGGCTGCCGAGCGACGGCCCTGCCGCAGAGTGAACAAAACATCACCGGTGGATCTTCCCTCGCGGGGATGCTGAAACACGGCGCGGAAGGCTGTCAGGAACTTCGCGTAGTCCTTTGCCTCTTCACCTTGTTGAGACCAGATGGTGGTGGCCCAATCCAGTGCTCGTCCAGAGAGGAGGGACACTACCAAGGCGATTCGGGAGGCGTCGGACTCCGGTGGTGCCTGGGTGAAACATAATTCACACTGCAGAATGAAACCCTCACAACGGTCCGGGTCGCCGTCATATTTACCCGGTAGAGCAATTTTGTAGGCTGACTGATGTTCCTGCGGAGGACTGGGAGGAAGCGGAATGGAGGCGGTTAGCACCACGGCGGCAGGTGGCGTCAGCTGAGCAACACGCTGGGCAAGCTCTTCGACCTAGGGAACCAGTGAGCCGAGCGAGCGTTGATGATCCGCCAGTAAAGACACCTCCCGGGCCACTTCCTGGATCTGAGAGCGGAGTTCGGCGATCTGCTCTGCTGAAGTCGCGGTGGGGCTGGGACTACTAGCCGCTGTCTCCATGCTGCGGCTACACAAACTGTAACGGCGGTGGTAGTCAGGAGACAAACGCAGGCAGTAGAGAGAGAGAGAACGGAGGCTGAATTGCAGGTAATAATCACTTTGTTTATTCAAAGGAGGTATTGGAACGAGGCAGGAACCTTGTTGTGTAGCGGCGTGAATGTGAATGCGTGGTGGTATATGTATGGTAGCGGAGGGAGGTCGGAAATGGGAACAGGTGCAGGTGATCAGTAGACAGGTGAGGACGAGCGTGGTAGATTGCGTGTGTCAGGAGCGGCGCTGGTAGGGGGCGTGACAGAATCAGTGACATGCATATATATATATATATATATATATATATATATATATATATATATATATATATATATGTATATAGGAGTATGAAAAATATTCCCAATCAAATTCTTTGTATGAAATAGCTAAGTACATATGGGTGTGTTTGGACTTATTATGAAGCAGTTCTCATGTGTTTTCTAATTGAGTGGTCCAGGCTAATATAATCTGTTCCCAGCAAAAGTTAATACTATTATTAAATGTATGTCTCTAAAAGAAAGGCTGAAGTCCTTGTGTCGTAGATTCCAGTGGTGTCCTTCTTGGCGCCAGGCAGACTGAAAAAGGGGTTGTGAAAGCAACAGGAGAGTAGGCATATTTGTTTTTCTTTGGAGAAATTAGGGCAGATTTCTCTTGGGAAGGGGTGAGTCTGGGGAGGTGACTGTCAGAAATCCTTTTACAACTAACAAATTGGCTTATTTTATGATGGCGAGGTGCAGGGGTTATCTGGGCTTGGCCATGTAAGTTTCTTCTGTTGTTTTGAGAAAAACGTTGTTTATCAGGTCATTAATCTGTGTAGAGTCTGTCCAGATGGTGGGCCTTTTGCATTCCAAAGTGTCGTAATGTTTGTGTAACGACCCGGACACTCAGGGTAAAAAGAATCAGGTGCAGGTTTATTGGTAACAGGATACAAACACGTAGTCAAAAACCAGTCCAAAGTAGAAGCCAGATAATCAGAACAACAAACCAGAGGGAATAGACAAAAACCGTAGTCAAAAAACGTAGCAAAAGATCTAACACTAGTATCCAAACAGAGTAGCACACAGAATGAACGCTCGGAAACGCCGGGTGAAACCACGAGACCTCGCGAAGAACAACACGCACAGCGTGCCCTTTTAAAGATGGCCGCCACCCGGAAACCTTGCGGCCTAGTATTCGGGTGACGGCGCTCTCTGGTGGCGCGGCGTAGAATCCGCCGCTGGCGTGACAGAACCCCTCCCCTGACGGGCGGCTCCTGCCGTCCGAAAACACCTCTTACGGGGACGCCCTCGCGGGCGAGGAGTGGGACGATTGGGATGTTCCATGTGGAATTCGTCGATGAGAGACAGGTCAAGAATGTCCCTGGCCGGCACCCACGATCTCTCTTCGGGTCCGTACCCCTCCCAATCCACTAGGTACTCTATCCCACCTGACCTACGCCGGGAATCTAGCAATTGGTGCACGCTGTAGGCGGGGGAGCCGTCCACGTCCAGCGGAGGAGGGGGTTCCGTCACCAACGGCAGAGCCTGCGAAGAAGACGTAACCGGTTTCAGCAAAGAAACATGGAATGTTGGCGCAATACGATATGTTGAGGGCAGTTGCAAACGATATGTTACCGGGTTAACCTGCTTGATAATTTTAAACGGTCCTATGTATTTGGGACTCAACTTCTTACTTGGTAGGCGCAATTTCAAATCTCGAGTGGACAGCCACACAAGCTGCCCTGGTCGATAATCTGCTACCTGACGCCGGTAACGGTTCGCCTTGATCCCCTGGGAGCGCACGGCTCGTTGAAGCCTGACATGAGCCTCCTCCCACGTCTGTTCACTAAGACGGTACCACTCGTCGACTGCAGGGACGTGCGAAGGAGAACCTGACCATGGAAACAGGGGAGCTTGGTAACCAAGTACACATTGAAATGGAGTCAGACCGGTAGACGAGCTACGTAGGGAATTCTGTGCGTATTCGACCCAGGGCTGTCGAGAGCAATAAGTGCGCAAGAACCTACCTATTTCTTGGTTGAGCCGTTCGGTCTGTCCGTTGGACTGCGGGTGGTAACCGGAGGTCAGGCTCATGCTTATTTCGAGCATTCGACAAAACTCCTTCCAAACCTGCGAGGTGAATTGAGGACCACGATCTGTAACGATGTCCTCGGGTAGCCCGTAGTAGCGAAAGACATACTGAAACAAACAGTCGGCGGTCTCTAGCGCTGTAGGTAACTTCTCTAGGGGTATTAGACGACAAGCTTTTGAGAAACGATCGACTACTACCAAGATCGTGGTCATTCCCTGAGACTGAGGCAGATCCGTAATAAAATCGACCCCGAGATGAGACCACGGACGGTTAGGAATAGGAAGCGGCACCAGTAACCCAGCTGGTCGCTGACGAGGAGTCTTGGAACGGGCGCACTCTGTGCAAGCCTTTACGACCTCCGTAACGTCTTCGGTTAAGCCCTCCCACCAAAACCGGTTTCTCACAAGCTCTAGGGTTCTGCCAATACTGGGGTGACCGGAACTGGGGTTGTTATGTATGGTTTCTATAAGGCCCCTACGCAATCTGAAGGGAACGAATTCGCGACCGGGGGGACATCCCACTGGAGGAGACTCCGTCTCCTGCTCCTGCCGTATCTGCTCTAACAGATCCCACTGTACAGGACCAACCACACATTCCGGGGCCAGGATAGTGGTAGGAGGGTTCGGATCCGAATTAGCCTCCCAAAAGCGAGACAACGCGTCCGCCTTCCTGTTTAGTGACCCTGCACGATAGGAAACCGTAAAGTTAAACCGACCAAAAAACAACGCCCATCTGGCCTGCCTGGGATTAAGTCTTTTGGCCGAACGAATATACTCCAGATTCTTGTGGTCTGTCAATACAAAAAAGGGGAATTTAGCACCCTCTAACCAGTGCCGCCACTCCTCGAAGGCCAGTTTCATGGCCAGGAGTTCCCGATTACCTACATCATAGTTACGCTCTGCAGAACTGAGCTTACGGGAAAAAAAGGCACACGGGTATAATTTGGCTGGAGTCCCGGTCCTCTGTGAAAGAACTGCCCCCACCCCAGTCGAAGACGCATCTACCTCCAAAACAAACGGATATTCAGGATTGGGGTGTTTTAATATAGGTGCG
The DNA here is from genome assembly GCA_025084515.1 of Ancistrus triradiatus. NCBI lineage: Eukaryota > Metazoa > Chordata > Actinopteri > Siluriformes > Loricariidae > Ancistrus > Ancistrus triradiatus. The sequence continues at coordinate 531,403 of JAJAGP010000229.1, forward strand.
GTAGTAAACCTTAACTTTAGCTTTTCGAAAGCGGACTCGGCCTCCTGAGTCCACTGCAATTTCTTGCCCTTACCCTTTAGCAGGGAGGTTAGTGGCACTGCCTCACTGCTAAAGTTTCGAATGAACCTTCTGTAAAAGTTAGAGAACCCAAGGAATCTCTGGAGTTCCTTGATGGTTCGGGGTTGGGGCCAAGCAACTACTGCCTCAACGTTCTCCTTGTCCATGTGCACCCCCTGCTGGTCAATAATGTATCCCAAAAACTTGATGGAGGTCACATGGAATTCACACTTCTCAGCTTTGACATATAGTTTATGTTTTAACAATCTTTGCAATACTAGGCGTACATGCTCAATATGCTGCGTTAAGTTCTCTGAGTAGATCAGGATGTCATCGATATATACTATCACCCATCGGTCTATCATGTCCCTCAATACCTCATTTATGAAGGATTGGAATACGGACGGAGCATTGGCGAGACCGTAAGGCATTTCTTGGTATTCGTAGTGCCCACGGGTCGTGAGGAACGCAGTCTTCCACTCGTCTCCCTCACGAATCCTGATCAGGTTGTAGGCACTGCGCAGATCAAGCTTGGTGAAGACAGTGGCTCCTCGGAGTTGTTCTAAAGCAGCCGGAACTAAGGGAAGAGGATATTTGTACTTGATAGTTATGTTATTCAGACCACGGTAATCGATACAGGGACGCAAACCTCCATCCTTTTTCTTCACGAAGAAGAAACTGGCTGCTGCCGGGGAGGTGGATGGACGGATGTATCCAAGTTTCAAAGCCTCTTCAACGTAGGCCTCCAGGGCCTCCGATTCCACCCTAGATAGGGGATAGATCCGGCTTCGTGGTGGCGTAGTTCCCTGTAGAATGTCGATAGCACAGTCACCTGGGCGAGGAGGAGGTAGTTCGCTGGCCTTGAGTTTGGAGAAAACCTCGTTCAGATCCGCATAACAGCGTGGTACTGCCTCTCCCTCCTTGGCCTCAGGACTCTCAACTAAGGTAGCTCGAATGGGTAAAGTCAGACACGATTGAAAACAAGAGGAGCCCCAGTGAGTTATCTCCCTCCGTTGCCAGTAATACCAGATTGGTGCTTTACCAACCACGGATAACCCAGGATTATGTCGTGACGAGGTGCAGGAATGACATAAAAGGACATTACCTCCTCATGCAGGGCCCCCGTGCGTAATGTAACATCCTGAGTTTGTTGGGTCACAGGCCTCTTCCCTAATGGACATCCGTCCACCGCCTTTAGGTTGAGAGGTACCTGAGAGTCCTGCACGGGGATATGATGTCTGTCCACCACCTGCTGATTGATAAAGTTACCGGCTGCACCAGAGTCTATCAGGGCTGAGAGGAACACAGAATCCTTATCCCATATCAATTGGACCCGCACATGTAGACACTCGTTGTTCACTTCAGGTAATAGAATGTCACTCACCTCTGCAGAACTTGCGACTCCTGGCAAGCTCGGACAGGAAGCGCGGAGATGGCCAGCTTCGCCACAATACAGGCACAACCGAAGTTGCATTCTCCTGCGCCGTTCCTGGGAAGTGAGTCGTGTTCTTCCAATTTCCATGGGTTCGGGTCCACTGTCCTTCACCTCAGCCTCTCTGAACTCAGGGTGTCCTGGCCTACCGGGTTCTCTTTCCCAAACCAGGTTATCAATTTCTATCGAGTGATGAATGTACTCGTCTAGACTCAAGGTGGCTCCTCGAACCACCATTTCCGTCCGTAGGTCGGGACGGAGTCCCCGCTTAAACATGGCCAGGAGAGCGGGTTCGTTCCATCCACTTCCCGCTGCCGCCGTACGAAAGTCAAGAGCGTACTCAGCTGCTCTGAGCTTCCCCTGCTTCATGTTGCTCAAAATCGATCCCACATCCCTTCCTGCCTCAGGGTGGTCAAACACCTCCTTAAACAGGGCATGGAACCATTGTTCAGATTGCAGAACCTCACTGCCCTGGGTCCATAGGGCAGTAGCCCACTGCTTAGCTTTACCAGTTAACAGTGAGATTACAAAGTGGATCTTATCAGTCTCAATGTGGAACTGGTTAGGATGATGGTCTACATATAGGCTGCACTGCATTAAAAATTCCTTACAAGTGTCCAGCGCACCATCATACCTTTCAGGGAGAGCAACTTTAAGTGACTCGGAACCATGTTGGGTTACCGTCACGGCGGGAGGTGTGGCCTCGATCGCGGGTGAGGCCGCCCCAGTTTGCGCTGGGAGTGGAGGAGCCGATCGAAGGAGAAGCTCATGCATGAGCTTAGCGATTTCCTCCAGCTTTTCCTCCTGTCGGGTGATACGAGCCGCCAAACCTGCTGATTCCATGTCCAGGCGAGGTCTTCTGTAACGACCTGGACACTCAGGGTAAAAGGAATCAGGTGCAGGGTTATTGGTAACAGGATACAAACACGTAGTCAAAAACCAGTCCAAAGTCGAAGCCAGATAATCAGAACCGCCGTGCAACAAACCAGAGGGAATAGACAAAAACCGTAGTCAAAAAACGAAGCAAAAGATCTAACACTAGTATCCAAACAGAGTAGCACAGAATGAACGCTCGGAAACGCCGGGTGAAACCACGAGACCTCGCGAAGAACAACACGCAGAGCGTGCTCTTTTAAAGATGGCCGCCACCCGGAAACCTTGCGGCCTAGTATTCGGGTGACGGCGCTCTCTGGTGGTGCGGCGTAGAATCCGCCGCTGGCGTGACAGTTTGTAACTTGAGGAACAATGGGAGATCGAGCTTAACCAGAATTCGGATGACTGTTGATCTAGCTATTGACGCTACACTCCACTCGACCATAATAAGCCCGGGAAGGACTGATGCATGCGCAATCGTGCTGCTGCTGCCCACGCCGCCAAACCGGGTTAACTCCTGGCCATTAGCAGCCAGAGAGTCAAGTCAGATCTATTTATATAGCACTTTTTACAATGGAGGATTGTCTCAAAGCAACTGTACAAGTGTAAATTATCTCCTAATAACTACGTCCAATCCCAAATTGAGCAAGCCTAGGGCGACAGTGGCAAGAAAAAACTCCCTGAGTGTTATAGAAAGAAACTTTGGGAGGACCAAGACTCAAAAAGGGACCCAACCTCCTTGGGCGGCGTAGATGATAAATCTAAGAATGAAACCAAAGTCATGGAGTCATTCTTGATATAGAATGTGAAGTATGCACATCGGCATTAGGTGGCCCGGGTATTATGGGGCTGGAGCTGAAGACGGAAGCAGCTTGAGTGAAGCTGAAGCGGATGAACATCATGTGTGGGGCTGGAACTGGTACCGGAACACAGCTCGGAGAGAAAACAGAAAATGTAATTAGTTATTGATTAAGAGCACAGTGTCTATTAACAATCACTGATGCCATGTGCAGCATGAGACCCCGGAAGCATTAGCTATAGCAGCATAGCTAGAAAGAGGAGAACTGGTAGGTAACACAGCCAAGAGGGATCACATGAGACATTGGCAACCCCACGGGAGGCAGAAGACAGCAACCCAATGTCTCTGATCACCATAAGACTGTTTAACTATGAACCCCCAGCTCTGTCCTTATTCTAAGGCAAGGATGCACGAGTCAAGATCAAGAGGATCAAAACCCAGTTCGGCCAGACTGCCCACTCGACACTCCCAGCTAACGGACAAGGCAGGCAGGCCAGACATGACTCCAGACTCCGGCCCCAGTGACCCAAGCCATGCATCCTGGTCTAAATCTAGTCAAAAAATAGGTATGTCTTTAGCCTAGACTTAAAATTTTGGAGAATGTCTGAGTCTCGAACGAAAGTGGGAAGTTTATTCCATAGTTGGGGGGCCATGTATGAGAAAGCCTTTCCCCCTGCTGTGACTTTTTTAATTCTAGGAACTAAAGGTTCTGTACCCTGCGAACGAAGTAGATGAGTTGGATTGTAAAACTCTAAGAGTTCACTCAGATAATGTGGGGCCAGGCCATGTAGAGCTTTATAAGTTATAAGAAGTATTTTGTGATCAATGCGGAATTTGACTGGTAACCAGTGTAGTGATGATAGAACAGGAGTGATATGATCAAATTTTCTAGTTCGAGTTAGCACTCGGGCGGCTGCATTCTGAACTAACTGAAGTTTATTTATAGATTTACTAGAGCATCCAGTAAGTAAGGCGTTACAGTAATCCAACCTTGAGGTTATAAATGCATGAACAAGTTTTTCTGCATCATTAAAAGAGAGGATATTTCTAAGTTTAGCGATATTACGTAATTGAAAGAAACCAATTCGAGTGATGCTGCTAATGTGCGCATCAAATCTGAATCAAATGTGACCCCTAAGTTTTTTACAGACGGACTGGGCAATACTGGACAGCCATCTAGATTTAGGATAGATGTAGCTAACCTGTCTCTCACAGCCTTGGGTCCCACTAATAGCACCTCAGTTTTATCTGAGTTAAGTAAAAGAAAATTAAATAACATCCAATCTTTTATTTCCTTTACACAGTCCTCGATTTTGTTGATTGTAAGGCTGTCATTAGGTTTGGCTGATATGTACAGCTGTGTATCATCTGCAAAGCAGTGGAAACCATGTTTACGAATATCTGAGCCTAGTGGCAGTATGTACAGAGAGAATAAAAGCGGGCCAAGCACTGACCCCTGAGGCATGCCATACTTCACTTTTGAGAGCTTAGACCTTAGATTATTTATATGAACAAACTGGTACCGGTCAGTTAAGTAGGATTTAAACCAAGAAAGTGCTAATCACTTAATACCTACAGTATTTTCTAGTCTGTTTAGTAAAACATGATGATCTATAGTGTCAAATGCTCCATTTAAATCTAACAGAACAAGAAAAGAAACACATCTTTTAGCTGAGGACATTAACAAGTCATTTAGTACCCTAATTAATGCCGTTTCAGTACTATGATCGGGCCTGAAGCCATTTACATAGCGTAATTGCTCAAGTTCAGAGGTAGGTGGCGCTGAGTGCCCAAGTACGTTTCTAACGGGCGCGCCAAGCTCTGGAATGGAGTTTAGTTGTTTATATTCGAAGCTAGATGGCGCTAAGTGCCCAAGTACAGGGTAAACGGCCACGGCGAGCTCTGCAATGGAGCTTAGTTGCTCAGGTTCAAAGCTAGGTGATGCTGAGTGCCCAAGTACAGGAAAAACAGGTGTGGCGAGCTCAGGGTTAGAGCTAGGCGGTGCTGAATGCTCATGTACATAGTGTAATTGCTCAAGTTCAGAGCTAGGTGGCACTGAGTGCCCAAGTACGTGGCTAACGGGCACGGCGAGCTCTGGAACAGAGCTTAGTTGCTCAGGTTCAAAGCTAGATGGCGCTAAGGGCCCAAGTACAGGGTTAATGGGCACGGCAAGCTCTGGAATGGAGCTTAGTTGCTCAGGTTTGAAGCTAGGTGGTGCTAAGTGCCCAAGTACGGGGCTAACAGGCGAGGCGAGCTCAGGAACGGAGCTCATGAGCGTGACAAGCTCAGGGTCAGAGCCAGGTGGAGCTGAATGCTCATTCACAGAGCGTAATTGCTCAAGTTCAGAGCTAGGCAGCGCTAAGTGCCCAAGTATGGGGCTTATGTGCTCGGATATGAGTTCCAACTGAGGAGGAAGTAACATGCTGATGCTAGGACCCAGCGGGTAACGCTTTTTAATGTGGGCATCAGCCAGGGTGGCCAGGTCAAAAAGTTTGGCCAGGAAAGTGGGGGTTGGGAGGAAAAGCAGCTCAATGTCAACTTTCTCCTTGAGACCCAATCTAAAATAATGAATGAGGGGCGGCTCATTAAAACTGCTCACCTCAGCCAGGGCACGGAACTCAGCCACATATTCTTGCACCCCCCGGGAACCATGAAGAACATTAAAAATGCTGGTTGGTTCCGAGGCAGGAATAAGTGGCTGGGAGTCCAGGTAGGTAGTGGGCACATCTAGCACTATCTGACCTCCAGATGAATGCCGGTGGTTATGGCGGGGAGGGCTGGGCCATTTGGGAGGGTCAAGGTGAATAACAGGATCTGTGACACGTCCGTAGTCACAGAACGGCCCCCCAAAAGCCAGTCGAGACCCTGCTAAAGAAACCCGCAGACCGCGGCGACTGGGGTCCTCCAAATTGGAGGTCCAGGAGCTAATGTTCCCTGTTTGGATGCTGCATTCTATTACAGTTCACCATATTAAAAACGATGATGAACCGTATAAACAAAATATAAAGGTTTGGGACCCAAGTGCAGTTAGCTCCAGATGGTAGTAATAACCAAAATATAAATAAATAAACAAAAGGAAAACAAACGGAAGAAATAATTAACTAATAAAACTAATAAAACTAAATAAAAGAAAGTGCACACCATAAGCCTACGGCACCGCTATTCACAGCGTGTGCTTACGGCGTGCCTCCGCTGCGCCAGTGGCATGCGGGTCTGCACATGTGCATGAGCAGAGGATCCGCGAACATGTACCACACAATCCGTGACAAAGAACAGCCACGGGAGTGTGGCACAGACGCGGGGAACGAAGAGGACGAGCTTAAAAAACTCTGCGTAGGGGGGCAAGGCTGAGAACAGCCAGAGGAGCCCGGCAAAAGTAAAGTAAAAATAAAGAAACTGACCCTACCCTGTCTAGGGCCCTACCTTACCAGGGCTGCCTCTAAGGTCTGAAGACCTTTGCATCCCCAGACATACCGTTGTCCCTGAAGAAAATAAACAAAAGAAACGGAGGACTTGCTGTCCGAAATGCCGTCTTCAAACCCGCAGTGTAGGGGTTATCAACCACTAGGCCTGGTCCTAAATTTCTTCTGTTGGTTTGAGAAAAGATCTGGTTATAGTGTCCATCAATCTGTGAAGAGTCTGTCCATGTGGTGGTCCTTTCCACATTTCAGTGTCCATAATGTTTGTGACTTTGTGAAGAGATTGTAAGAAAAAAAAACAAAAAAAAAAACAATACCCAGAGTTTGAATGGCGGTCAATCCAGCTATTGAAGCTACATAGTAGTCAAGCCTGGAAGAAACAAAAGCAGGAATAACTTTTTCCAAATCTGAGTAAGAAAGGAAATATCAAATCTTAGCCACATTCAACTGGAAGAAGCTGTTTTTAACCACCACATTTACCTGTTTATCAAATCTAAGATCTGAGTCAAAAATCACCCCCTGATTGCTTCCTGTCCCTTTACACCAGATGCAAATGCATCAAGCCTACTAATCACACTATGAATCACTAGGGAACAGCCAAACAAAATCATTTCTGCCTTAGCGTCATTCAGAAGCCGTTTTTTAAGTTCTCCATACAACCATACAGTTCACCTCATTATGTTGTAGCAAACCTAACTTTAATTTGATTAATTTTTAATGAATAAAAGGAGAGCACCACCGGATCATTTGTGGACTGGTGGATCCGGAAACCAGTTGAAAAGGGGGCAGCGAAATTGATCAGTCTAGGTCTGAATAGTGAATTCAAAGTTATGTTTCTCGACCTTTGTTGAATAAAACTCTCTCACAGCAAACGTTAAGTTCAAAAGGTTATAAAGAGTTTATTAACTACAAACAAAGCAATATCAACAGACTATCGGATGTAATAACATATGTATCACAGAGTTACAACCATAAAATGACGGTGACATGTATATATCACAGTATAGAAAACAGAGAATGGTGGCAAGTGTACATATCACAGTTATTAAAATCAGAAACCAAAATGACTCTATGTGCAACTCGGAAATCAAAATATAACTATCACAAGAAAGCGTTATGGACTAGTTGTTACGACGCAGTGAATTACTAGTGAAACAAATCACGTTGATCCTGAATAGTATGGTAGAAGCTACTTAGACACAGATAAGTCTATGTTGAACCGTGGTTTAAGATCAAACGCAAGGTTCGAGAATCAGGGACCCAGATAAGACACACTAGCGGTACTTGCCTGTCGTTTAAGGGGGCTCACGCGAAGGAGATGGAATGGAGCCAGGTTTCTGCCTGTCGTCCGAAGTCACATGGGGGAACGATAGCGATCTCTCTTCAGATTCCCAACTCAGATTTCCACCCTGGCCAGCGGTGAAGGTAGAGTTACAGCGTTCGAGTACCACGAGCTTCAACAGACTTAGACGAGACTGTAGTCTAGTGTGGAGGAGATCTTGGCTAGTTGGGTTTTTAACTATTTCCTAATTCGGCGATACCGAACTTCTAAGACTGCTGGACACAGAAAACGTAGAGTAAAATAAAACACAGAAACTTAAAACTTTAAGCACGAAAACTTGAACGTAGACAGACGAAGACTGGAACTTTACAGGTACAAAGAACAAAAAGCACTCCGTTGTTGGTTCACGCTCCATTTTGTATGTTCCGGATGTGAGCGGCTAGAGGTGGGGCAACAGGGGCTTGTTCTAGATTTAGCCAGTGAGATGCTGATTCGTCACTAAATCCCTCCTCTCGTGGTCTGCTAATTTCACCATAGGTCAGTAGGGGCCGCTACAGGCTATAACTTGGATTAATACCTTTCTACATACCGAGGACGTCTAAAAGCATCACAAAGGAAAACCAAAAATCCTCAAAGTTACACATTTGGTCGAGGTATCTTGAATTTATAAACTAGGACATCGTTACGTCATTCTAACTACAGTACATGCATTCGCTATTCCTTAACTAAACAATAATACGATTAATACAAGATGTAGGAAACGGTACATTCTAAATAACTTCATTTTTGTTCTTTTATAACTATGAGCAAGTATTAAACCCGAGCGATCGATACATATAGACAAACAGCTGTTATTTCTAATCATAACCAAACTGGATCATTTTAAGTATAAAAATGATCATTATACTAAAACATTAACCACATAGAGATGAGGATACATGACAAATCAGTAACATGCATATACATACAATTATATATATATGTGGGTACGATGAATTATCTCTGATCAAACTCTTTGTATGAACTAACTAAATACATATGGGTGTGTTTAGACTTATTATGAAGCAAATCTCAGGTGTTCTGTAATTGAATGATTCAGGCAAAGATAATCTGTTCCCAACAAAATTAATACTATCATTAAACAAAACTTCTTAAAGGTTTCTTGTGTCGTAAATCCAGGGCTGTCTTTCAGTGACCTTTCTTGTGTGATAAGGTTTGCAAGAGGAGCTGTCATGAAAGAGTTCAACTGTAGGGGAAAAAAGCCATTATCTTCTGCAACAGTTAGAGGGAAAGGGGAAGCCTGTGGCCTGAAAGATGAAACCCCCTTTTAAGGTTACACATGGACTCAGTATATGATTGCCGAGATTGCCGAGGGTTATAGGTTTGTTTAAACAGACCCCCAATTCTGTTGGCTTGAGAAAGAGTCTGGTGTTGATGGAGCCATCACTTAGTGGGTGAAAGATCCGGTCCAGATGGCCATTGGCATTCCAAAGTGTCGTAAAGTTTATGACTTGTGGAAGAGGGTAGAAAGAGAGACTGATACAGCTATGACGCTACATTCCCCCCTGTGGATGAAGTTGGTGTTACAGCCGACTTCGTCCATCTTCAGACGATGATAGCTGTGGATGACAGGTGACAAGCAAGCAATACCACTTTTATGTCTTAATCTGGGTCCCTCCTGATGGTTAAAGAACGAATGTGATGTGAGTGTCGCACCTAAATTTGACCTAGTGGTGAGTGGAGTGTAGTACCACGTAGCCGGTTTTTCTTGTAGTGCTAGAAGGGCAGGTTCGAGACCTTCGTCGGCATTTTTGTGTGTGCTATTGGGGGTTTCTCTGGCTGTCTTTCTACGCTTGACCAGCTTGACCATCCTATCCGAGTATACATTTATCTTGTTCTGCAATTCTCGAGTGCGTCTGAGGTACAGGTATGCAGCTCCGCAGGTTATGAGATACCCTAGGCCAATAGTGACGGCCAAAATGGTGTCGGCAACCGACCAAGAATAGGTGAACGGGGGTCGCGGTGTTTCGGAGTCTAGAGTAATTTCCTTGAGTACGTTATCAACAGGGGCCACATCAACGGTTTGGGTCCTATCGTATTGGACTCGCATGAGAGTATCTGCTCCCAAGTCGAGAGTATGTTTCGCAAAAAAATCAGATAGTTCGATATAACTGTCGTATTGGTCTGGTCTGAGGTGGTACAAGCCAGGTCCTGGATGTGAGGAATTGCGTTACTGGGTACGTTGACCCAAAAGGTTTGGTTAGGTAGAGGAACGTGGTCAGCGGTGTTGTGTTGGTCATATGTTAGGACCAACGACTTCTGACAATTTCGGCTTGAGTTGCGGTTACTTGGTACTGGGGGGTAGCAGTAATCGAGCACCGAGAGTCACTCACCATGGGTTTAAGGCCACAGATACCATTAAAACTGTCCCAGATGAAGGACACAGGTAATGGATCTCTTTAGTCAGGGTGCACATACGTAAATTGGGGCCAGATATAATCCGGGGCTATCATCATGGTAGGCTACGACCGGGGGTGTTTGTACCTTAGCGTGAGTCTCGTCTTGCCAGAAACCTACATTCACCACATCTTTTAACCTATAGATAATTCCAACTGACACGATGGGTAGGTTGACAAGGAAAGCTAACTTGCGGTCCTGTGGATTAACATACAGCGGTACTGCACTGCCCAATCTGTAGACTAGGTAGGCTTGGAGGTCCGTGACCTTCTCACTAGTTGCTGTGGATAGGAGGTTCTGCACTAAGGAGAGGGGTACCAGATAAGCGGGGATCCTACCCATAGCTAGGCTATCCACTGAGGATCCGATTTCCCGAAGCATGTCGGACATTAGCATGGACATTAGTTGGATGTGAGAATAATCTACCTGAACTACGGAGAGAAGGGAGTTTACTAATCATCAGCAGCTCTGCAGTTACCTCCAAAGGAATGAAATTTATGAAACATTTCAGTCTGGCTTCAGGCCCCATCATAGTACTGAAACAGCATTAATTAGGGTACTAAATGACTTGTTAATGTCCTCAGATAAGGGATGTGTTTCTTTTCTTGTTCTGTTAGATTTAAGTGCAGCATTTGACACTATAGATCATGATGTTTTACTAAACAGACTAGAAAATACTGTAGGTATTAAGAGATCAGCACTTTCTTGGTTTAAATCCTACTTAACTGACCAGCGTACCAGTTGTTCATATAAATAATTAAGGTCTAAGCTCTCAAAAGTGAAGTATATGGCATTTAATTTTCTCTCCGTACTTAACATCAGATAAAACAAAAAAATGAGGTTTTATTAGTGGGACCCAAGGCTGTGAGAGACAGGTTGGCTACATTTGTCCTAAATCTAGATGGCTGTCCAGTATTGCCCAGTCCATCTGTAAAAAAACTTAGGGGGTCACATTTGATTCAGATCTCTCTTTTGATGCACACAATTAGCAGCATCACTCAAACTTGCTTTCTTTCAATTACGTAATATCGCTGTAAACTTAGAAATATCCTCTCTTTTAATGATGCAGAAAAAACTTCGCGTTAAACTTATTAGCATTTATACCTCCAAGGTTGGATTTACTGTAACGTAACGCCTTACTTACTGGATGCTCTAGTAAATCTATAAAATATAAACTTCAGTTTAGTTCAGAATTGCCGCCGGCCCAAGTGCTGCTACTTTGAACTAGGAAATTTGATCATATCACTCCTGTTCTATCATCACTACACTGGTTACCCAGTCAAATTCCGCATTTGATTACAAATTACTTCTTATTAACTTATAAAGCTCTACATGGCCTGGCCCCACATTATCTGAGTGAAACTCTTTAAGAGATTTAACAAATCCAACTCGTCTACTTCGTTCGGCAAGGGTACAGGACTCCTTTAGTTCCTAGAATTAAAAAAGTCCAAGGCAAGGGGGAAAGGCTTTCTCATACATGGCCCCCAAACTATGGAATAAAACTTCCCACTTTAGTTCGAGGACTCAGACACTCTACAAATTTTTAAGTCTAGGATAAAAGACATACCTATTTACACAGGCTTTGACTAGATTTAGACCAGGATTGCATGGCTTGGGTCACTGGGGCCGGAGTCTGGAGTCATGTCTGGCCTGCCTGTCTTGTCCGTAGCCGGGAGTGTCAAGTGGGAGGTTTCTGGCTGAACTGGGCTTTGGTTCCTTGTGATCTTGACTCATGCATCAGTTGCCTTAGAATAAGGGCAGAGCTGGGGGTTCATAGCCAAAGAGTATTATGGTGATCAGAGACATTGGGTTGCCTGTCTTCTGCCTCCTGTGGGGTTGCCAATGTTCATGTAATCCCTCTTGGGTGTGTTTCCTACCAGTTCTCCTCTTTCTAGCTATGCTGCTATAGCTAATGCTGCCGGGGTCTCATGCTACACTTGGCATCAGTGATTGAATGGCATCAGTGATTGTTAATAGACACTGTGCTCTTAATCAATAACTAATTACATTTTTCTGTTTTCTCTCCGAGCTGTGTTCCGGCAGTTCCAGCCCCACACATGATGTTTCATCTGCTGTAGCTCCACCCAAGCTGCTTCCGTCATCAGCTCCAGCCCCACCATACCCGGGCCACTTAATGCCGATGTGCATACTTCACATTTTATTCGAACTTTGACTCCATGACTTTAGTTTCGCTCTTAGATTTATCATCTACGCCACCAAAGGAGGTTGGGTCCTCCCAAGGTTTCTTCCTATAACACTCAGAGAGTTTTTCCTTGCCACTGTCATCCTAGGCTTGCTAAATTTGGGATTGGATGTAGTTATTAGGAGATAATCTAAACTTGTAAAGTTGCTTTGAGACAATGCTCCATTGTAAAAGGCGCTATATAAATAGATCTGACTTGACTTGATTTGACTTTATGGTCTGAATGGTTTTATTCAGAGCGATGCTATGGGTGTTAAGGACTAAGACGGTGCTGCTTAGTGTTTGTCCAATCGTTTTCAGTTGGGTTTGTTGCTTGAACATTTGGGTTCTTATATCAGGAATTTTGGATTGCAATTCTCCGATGTGCCGCTTAACGGTAGCTAGACTCACGGCATTGACAGCTGAGGTCCCAAGGCCAAAGAGGGACCCGATAGCGGCGGCTGCAGTCAGCAGCCCACCAATGAACATTTTGGAACGCCGGGGTTTGCCACTCAGTTCCGCCTGAGTGACCGTGAACTTCTGGAGTTGTTGTAGCATGTGAGAAATGTCTGCTTCAGCATGTTTGATGGTGTCCATGGTCCACCTGCCTCCGGCCCAGTCAGTTAGTTTAGCTGTGACGGCGACATTTTTCCTACATACCTCGTCTGGGTTAACCTGACAAACACTTTCTATGTGTGCAACCGACAGTTAGTGATCAGTAGTCCGTGTTGCTCCCTCAGTACTGTCCCCAAGCTTGGTTCGGGTTCGACAATCTCGGAGGGGTCGGTGGCAGTGAGAGCCTTGAGGGTCAGGAATATTAGCAGCCAGATCATCCTGAATCGAGAGGTGGACATAGTTAGGATCTTGATCCGAGTTTTATGAGGAGTGAGTGTAAGGATGTGTTAGTTTGGGGACAACCCCTGACTATGGTAACAGTTTTCTTGATTCAACCGTTAATAAATTGTGAAGGGTTGATACTAATGATAAGAATCACTACTTTCCAATTGTCTGACTTGTTGTCTACCTGAGTTGGACTGTCAGCTAGTTATCATAACGAGTAAATGAGCCGAACACAGCGACGTGTGATTAACCTATAATACCGACTCACCAGATCGTGATTAGTAGACACCCTGGAGTGTCCACGGATTTGCAACCATTTATGACCTAACTGGGACGTCGGCATCCCCGATTAATCCCATGGGGTTCCTTTGTGTGGTTTGATCTGGTTACGGCTGACCCATTTAAAGACCGGTTCTCTACGACCTTTACTAATCTTGATCCGATACACGACAGAAAACTTGTCTACAATCAAGTGAGGACCTCCCCAACGGGGTAGAAACTTGCGGCCTATTTTCCCAGGTCCTGGCTCTCCAGTGGCCTGGATGAAGTTATAGTACACACCTTGTCGCCAACCTGAAGTTCATCGCTTGATGCCTTCTGATCATAGTATGCCTTGCACCTCTCAGCGCTTTTCTCCAAGTGCTGTTGAGCAAACGCAAAGGTGGCCCTGAGGTATGCTTGTAGGTCAGTCATGTACTGGTGGGTAGTATAAGCAGTTGCTATACTGGCTTCGCCCGGTTGATACAGTAAGTGCAGAGGAAGGGTCATTTGTCTACCCATCATCAGTCCAAAGGGGGAGACTCCAGTAGCCTCATGGGGTGTGGCTTGGATGGCCATCACTTGACATCCCAATCCCTGTGGTTGGACGCTACATACTTTTTTAGTATGTCGACAACTGTTCGATTTGCACGCTCCACTTGGCCAGAGGCCTGAGGATGGTGACTGATGTGAAAGTTGGCTTTCACTCCAAGTAGTTGCCACAGTTGTTCTATGACGTCTGCCGTGAAATGTGTGCCTCTATCTGAGTTAACACGACTGGGCATGCCAAATCGAGAAAAAATGTGATTCATGAGTAGGTAGGCTGTGGTTTGGGCAGTGTCATTGGTGGCTGGCAAGCATTCTAGCCACTTAGTGAATGTACACGTGACCATGAGGAAGTATTTGTTGCCTCTGGTTGATTCTGTAGGTCTGACCAGGGGAACGATATTCCTCTCTTCTGTAACGGGGCCCTATGAATTGGTTTTGATGGCTGAAATTGACAGCATACCAGGCAACCCTTGATGTATTCAGCAACATCTTTCTTCATGTGGGGCCAATATGCCACTTGCTGAAGTGCCTGATATGTTGCTTTAATGCCTTTGTGGCCCGCGCATGGAGAGTCATGGGCATATGATAACATTAACCCCCTGTGGCACCGTGGTACCACGAACACCTGCGGAGAGTGGACCTCGGGGCCATGGACTAACAGGCTCTGGACGACGCGTAGGGAAGCATGGGCATTATGTAAATAGCGTAGATCCGGATTGGAGGCTAGATCTTTGTCTGGGATAACGTGAGAGACAGGGTCCGCCAGGTAGAGGAGCATATGAGTGACAGCTGGATCACGGGATTGAAGCGAAATTAAGTCTGCATCGGACAGCGCAGGAACCATGGAAACCGAAGGTGGGTCCGTGTTTGTCTGCCGATGCCGCTGCACGCGCTCGGGTAACAGCATAGACCATCAGTCTGGGTGGTGCCGGGGTGGGATCAGGTGGGTTATAGCTAGACTCAAAGGTCCAAGGGGTGCCGTTCAGGGCTCCTTGTTTGGCTAACGTATCGGCCTGATCGTTCAGCACTCTATCTTGCCCGGGGACTCGAGAGTGTCCTTTTACCTTCTTCCAGTAGATCAGCATGTCATGAGTGTCTACCAGGTGCTCGCAATTCATGAATAATTCCTTGTGTTTGACTGTTTTTTTGTTTGCAGTGACAAAGCCATTGGCCTTTCATAGCGCTAAGTAACCCAAAAAACTCAGACGCGCATAGCTCGAGTCAATGCAGATCACTAGGGTTTTTACCTCTTGTTTCACAGCTAACTGGAGGGTAATCAGTATGCTTGCTACTTCGGCGTACTGAGACGATTGGGTGCCCAGATAGAATTTTTGGGGTTTGTAACGTGTATCGTTTACCCATACTGTCAGGAGTCATACCGTCATACCAGGTACGGACTGTAGAGGGTGGCAACGCTCTACATTCCTGGTATGACTCCTGGCACCCGCTTTGATTGAGCTGTCAATCACCAGACAGCTCAGTCAGAGCAAATGAGCCGCAGCTGCTGCCTTTGGGTATTTAAGAGCTTCCCCTCTGGCAGTAGCTGTCGGTTCATCTGACCCCAGCACGCCACGTAAGCCCCGATCCCTGCTAAGGCACTGGAATAGGGACTCGTTGGCAGTTGCGTGCTTCGAGACCTCACCCGTCTCACTTCCGCTATTTTGCATTTCCCGCTTGCGTTTCTTTCCCCCGTTTGTTTCATTTCTTTGTTTGTCTGACTGCACATGCCACTTTGCCGTTCGATCGCCGCTACGGCGTTTTATTAAAAGCGATCGTCGTTGGCCTCAGGCGTGTGTTGGAGACCTCATCCGTCTCATACCTCGCTCTTTATAGAGCGCCGCGCTTCCGCCTTTTGTTCAGTTCGTTTTCCTTTCGTTTAATTTCTTTTGCAGGGACAGTGGGATAATCTAGGCTCATGAAGGAGCCTAGATTCAGTAACGCTGGGAAGCGTGAGGTAAAAGTCATCGTAGGGCTTAGATAGTTGTAGCGTGATCGCTGGATCTCCCTCTCTTTACCTTCTTCCCCCAAGTCGTAAACTTTACAACATCTTGGAATTCAAGAAGACCCTACATCTGGACAAGATCTTAACCCCCCCCACCTTTGACTCCAACGGAATTGGACGTCTGTTCAAACAAGACATACAACCTTTGACATCTCCAATCATAAACTAAGCACATTTGCTAATTTGAATGGGTTCAAACGTTTCAAGGCCACCAAGCTTTCTTAATTGTCTTCTGACTTTTGCAAAAATTAACGACTTTCTTTCCCCATAGTTGAACTCTGTCATCACAGCCTCTCTTGCAAACCTTATCACTCAAGCCTGGCGCCAGAAAGGCACCCCTGGAGATTTACGACATCAAGTAACGGTCAAGAGACTATGGCCTTCCCTTTTAAAAAACCCAAGAACTCTGCTTTTGTTCTAAAGAGACAAACTTTAATTGTATTCAACTCTTTCTGGGAACAGTTTATCTTCATCGAAACCTTTTAATTACATAACAAATAATATTTGGATCCTGAGAAGTCCAAACATGCTATATACATTTAAATGATTCATACAAAGAGTGGATCAAGGATATTCTTTTATATCCACACACCATTACAGATTATACATATGTATGTTGCTGAATTTATGTATCTTCATATCTACTTGATTGATGTTTTAGTATAATTATCTTTTTGTTTTGATATTTAGTTATCTGGTTTATACGATATAGAAATAACAGCTTTTACCTATGTGTTTTGATCGATCGGGTTTTTAATAATTTGTGCAACAAACATGAAGTTATTTACAATGTACCGTTTCCTACAGCTTGTATTAATCATAGTATTGTTTAGTTAAAAGTATAGTAAATGCCTGCGCTGTAGTTAGAATGCTTTAACGATGTTCTAAGTTTCAATTCAAGGTGCTTTTGATCATCTGAACCTTACAACGAAGTCTGCATCTAAACTTGTAACTTTGAAAATTTTTGGTTATTGTGTGATACTTTTCAATCTCTTTTAGATACGTAGGAATATTATTTAATCCAAGTTAGACGTCCGTGGCTTATGGTGAAATAAGGCAACCGCGATAGGAGAGCTTTACTGAGGAGTCAGCTTCTCATTGGCTAAGTAAGGGCAACTCCTTATGTCTCGCCTCCAGCCGCCCCCTGAGCTGGACCATTCAAAAGCAACCGGGACGACCGGTAAGTTAAGTTAGCTTAAAATTCGTGTGTAGTCTTGTGTCTTTATGTGTTTTATGGTTTTCTTTTTTTGTAACATTTTTGATTATTCATTTTACCCAAGTTTTTGCATTTACTTTAAAGTTTCCTGTGTACAGCAGTCTTAAGTAGTTCGGTATCGCTGAACTAGAAGATAGTTGAAAGACCAACCAGACTCTACGCTCGACCATTTTTGTGCCATCCAAGTTTTTCAAGTTTTTTGTTGAAGCTCGTGGTGTTAGAAATGCGGCAACTCCACCTTTATCTGTGGCCAAGATAAATCCTGAGTTGTACGCATGCGAGACGCCGAGTACGCGTGAAGCCCTCAGCCTAAATCGGGAAGAACGCCATTTTAAGTCACCAAGTCAACGTGGTCAAACCATCGGCAAGAACCCAAAGAGCTAAGCCGCTGAAGAAGCCTGGTCAGAGTTACGGTGTGCCAGACGGATGCTAAAGCTCCCCAATATCGTGCCTTTGGATGGCTGGGCCAGGGTGGAATGCCCCGAACCACTCGAGTGACCTTCCAGGCGAGTACCATTTATGGCTTTTCTGGGTTCCCTGATGCTCGGGTCTTAATTTGTTAAATCTTCAAACCACGCTTCAACATACACTTATTCACGCCTAAGTAACTTAACATACTATCCACACTCAACGTGATTAAGGTTACCAGTAGCATTGCAACGTTAGTAATTATTGCGCTACCGATAAGTTACATAGAGTCATCTTGGTTTCCGATTTTATTACTGTAAGGTGTACGCTTGCCATTATTCCCTGTTCTCCATACTGTGATATATACATGTTCATCGTCATTTTATGATTTTAACTCTGTGATACACTCATTATTACCTTAGATAATCTGTTGGTATTTGCCTTGTTTGTAGTTAATAAACTTTGTTTATAAAACCTTTTTGAAGATTCCGCCGGTTTTGAGAGTCATTCAATGCATTCATTCATTCATTCAAAGGTTCGAGAAAACCTACTCGGAATTCACTATTCAGAACTAGACTGATCAAGGTTGTTGTTTCTTTTTCCTGGTTTCCAGATCGGCCAGTTAATTATTTATATTTATCATTAATCGATTTGGTGGTGCCTCGTATTTCTTAATTAATTAATATATGTTTTAATTAACAAAGTTTAATTAAAAAGTAATCCAATTAAAGTGTAGTCTTAGTTCGCTACATAGTGAAGGGAGAGCTTTAATAACGTTTGTTTTATTTCCATCCTCTTCTTCCCTCACGTTTCACAGCGCCACGTGCTGATCTGCGCCTGTATTCAGCCTCACTGTCTGCTCGGCGCTCTCCCAGCGCTGAGCAGCGATCGGGCCATGCCCCCCTCTGTCTCTCTCCTTGTAGAGCTGACGTGCAGCAGCGTGTTCAGCACCGCTGACGTCACGTGGGGGATTTTACCCCCTCCTTCCTCTGCTCCTGCAAGTGCGGCTTGATCTCTGTGTGTGTGACTGCCTGATCGCACATTCGCTGGCTTCAGCATACACACACACAGAGACTCATTTCCCCTTTTTGTTATTTATTAATTTGTATTGTTTTATTTCAGTTTATTTATTTAACCGTATTTCAGTTCATTAATACCATCTGGAGCTAACTGCAATTGGGTCCAAAACCCTTCTTATTTAGTTTTGACGGTTCGCCAGCCCTTTTACATGGCGACCCGTAACACATACAACGCCTACACCCGCACCGATTGTGGTTTTTGTGGGATGGAAGGAGCATCCATCCACATATGCAGTGACCATGTCCTTGCAGACATTTGGGTCAAAGTAATTCTGGTTAGTTGGTGAGGGCAGCCGGTCTTCTGTAGTAGACGGGGCCACAGTTGGGGCATCGTACTGGCATTTTTGACAGCTTGTGAGGCCCGTACCTAGGGGCGACTTCAAGTTTTTGGCGTACCATACTTCCACGTCAAAACTCTGTAAAGCCATCAACCAGGAGGCCACACGAGCGTTAGTCACCGTGCCTTCCTTGATGCGTTGACTGTGGAGGAAGGTCACCGGTTGGTGGTGGGTTTCAACAATTACCTTTTGGCCACCGAGATAGTGGAAGAAATGTTTAACCGCCCATACCGTGGAGAGCAATGCTTTCTCGCAGTTGGTGAATTTGTGTTCTGGGCCTGTCAGAGTTTTGCTTGCATACGCCACTACCCGTTTATCTTGGTCATGGATTTGGTACAGCCGGCGCTAACGCAGTGACTCGAGAACCCGGCCTCAAGGTTGAAGTTCTTGTTATGGTCCAGGTATGACAGACAGGGTGCCGAGCATAGCTTATCTTTCAAGACTTGCATGGCTTGCCCTTGGGGTGCTTCCCAAATGAATGGGGATCCTTTTTTTAGTAGGTCATACAGGGGTTTGGCTAAGTCAGCATAGTTTTCGATAAACTGTTGGGAGTAGTTACAGACTCCCAGGAAGCTACGAAGTTCAGAGACACTAGAGGGTGCTTTAATGTCTCTGACACCTTGCACCTGGCTCACCTGTGGTCTTACTCCCTCGGCTCTCACTAGAAGACCCACGTAATTGACATTAGTTCTACACCACTGGCATTTGGACAAGGAAATCTTTGTGCCTGCCACCGTTAGTTGACCAAGCACATGATCTATCTCTGCCAGGTGAGTGTTTAGGGTTGGATTACGCATCAGGACGTCATCTACGTATATGAGGGTGCCCCTTTCGCGGGCATTATAGCATGCTTTGTTCAGGAAGATGTTAAATTCAGCCGGTGAGTTGGCATACCCAAACGGGCATCGGGTGAATGTGTACTGTGTGCCCATGAAAATAAACATCAGCTTGTGTTGGTCTGCCTTGTGGATTGGAATGGTCCTGAACCCTGATGCCACATCGATCGTTGAAAAATATTTGGCATCCCTGACCTTGGGAAGCTCCTGTTCCAGCTGTGTCATAGGCCATTGGGAAAGGGGAACCTGTTGATTGAGTTTACGGTAGTCAATGGTCAGTCGCCACTTGCCGTTTGGTTTAATTACTGGCCAAAGCGGGAAATGTAAAACTTTCGCGCCACACCCTTCTCGGTTAAGTGACCTAGGAGTTTGTAAAAAGAGTGCTCTTCGGGGATGGTTGGAGCATCCTCCTGAGAGCAGTCTTCCTTGGGGGCTAGCTGGACCACTAACGCAGCACTAGGGGAAATAGAGTTTTCTCCCCCCTGAAGTGACTGATCGATCAAGTCTTTTGGCTGAGAGAATGCTGAGAGAACGCTGAGAGAACGCTGAGAGAATGCTGAGAGAACTGACGCGAGGATTGCGAGGATATGGCAACCCAGACTGATCCGCGGTTGCACACAGGACGCCGTTTCGTAGCTGCTATTTACCTTTGATATATTTTAATTCCCGATCTCATCTGTATCATATATAATCGTATATATAGTAGGTTTTTACAACATCTTAATCATTTTATTCTCGTACCGGCGGATTATATTTTTTTTGCTGCTAATCGTTGTTTAGTAACTTTACAGGTAACTTTACCGGCTTGTGTTCGCAGTAGTTAGCCATTAGCTAATAACCAGAGTTGCGTCTTCGTCGCAGTAGTGTGTGTTTTTAGAACTTTTTTACAGTCTTTTCCCACTTTCTTTCTGAGACTTAGTTTTTTAGTGACGTTTTGTGTTGACTTAACTTGTATTAACGCTTTAATCGAGGCATGCATTGGGACAATCAGCTGCAGCTGAAACATATCTTCACTCGGCACCCCACAACACCACCCGAAGCTAAGTACCTTTAATTCATTAATTGTACTAACATGGCTTCTGCTGTGCTTGTTCCCTGTGCCGAGTGTGGCATGTTTAGCTATTCTTCCTCCGTCATTAGTGTCAATTTTACTTGTGATAGGTGTAGGCTTGTAGCCAGTCTAACGGAGAAGATTGTAATGTTAGAGGCGTGCATCCAGACATTAGAGAAGACTAGCTCAGCTACTAGCTTAGCAGATCTGGATGCCAAAGGCGAAGTTAGAGTCCCGGCAGAGTCCTCGCAGCAGGGCAAGTGGGTGACGGTTCGGCGACGTAGTCGTAAGGCTAGTCCACGAGAGCACCACTCTTTACCTGTTCACGTGTCTTACAGGTTTGCCCTCCTCAGTGAAACACCCACTGAGCAGCCTGTTGAAAGAGCTCTGGTCATAGGTGACTCTATTTTACGACACGTGAAACTTGCTACCCCTTTAGGGACACCAGCAGCTAGAGTTATCTGTATCCCCGGAGCCAGAGTGCCGGACATTGCCAGAGTCTTAGTGAACTCGAGAGCCGCAGATTCTCTATTATAGTTATTCATGTAGGGGCTAATGATATACGCCTTCGCCAGTCAGAGGTTACTAAGGCTAATTTTGTAGAGCTGGTTAGCATGGCGAAAGCGATGTCCGATGCTGTAGTGTGCTCTGGCCCCATCCCAATGCGGCGAGGTGACCAAGCCTACAGCAGGTTATGGTCGCTGAACTGCTGGCTGTCCAAGTGGTGCTCTGAAAACAACGTGGGCTTTATAGACAACTGGACAGCCTTTGAGGGTAAGCCTGACCTTTTAGGATGGGACGGTGTCCAGCCCACTCGGGACGGTGCTGCTCTCATCTCCTGCAACATTGCCCATAGTCTTATGGCTTGATTGGTTAGGGGCTGACTATCCAGAGCAGGGGTCAGGCAGCAGACAGACCAGCTTAACCAACTGTCTGCTGGTAGCCATGCACCGTCACCCAGAACCCACATTATTAAAACTGTGTCTGTTACCCGCATCTGCCCTAAACGTGGCTCAGGGGTCAGTGCTTGGCCCGCTTTTATTCTCTCTGTACATGCTGCCACTAGGCTCAGTTATTCGTAAACATGGCATTAGTTTCCACTGCTATGCAGATGATACACAGTTGTACATATCAGCTAAACCTAATGACAGCCTTACAATCAACAAAATTGAGGACTGTGTAAAGGAAATAAAAGATTGGATGTTATTTAATTTTCTCTTACTTAACTCAGATAAAACTGAGGTTCTATTAGTGGGACCCAAGGCTGTGAGAGACTTGTTGGCTACATCTATCCTAAACCTAGATGGCGGTCCAGTACTGCCCAGTCCGTCTGTAAAAAACTTAGGGGTTACATTTGATTCAGATCTCTCCTTTGATGTGCACATTAGCAGCATCACTTGAATTGTTTTCTTTCAATTACGTAATATCGCTAAACTTAGAAATATCTCTCTTTTAATGATGCGGAGAAACTGGTTCATGCGTTTATAACCTCAAGGTTGGATTACTGTAATGGCTTACTTACTCGATGCTCTAGTAAATCTATAAACTTCAATTAGTTCAGAATGCAGCTGCCCGAGTGCTAACTCGAACTAGAAAATTTGATCACATCACTCCTGTTCTATCATCACTGCACTGGTTACCAGTCAAATTCCGCATTGATTACAAAATACTTCTTATAACTTATAAAGCTCTACATGGCCTGGCCCCACATTATCTGAGTGAACTCTTAGAGTTTTACAATCCAACTCATCTACTTTGTTCGCAGGGTGCAGGACTTCTTTTAGTTCCTAGAATTAAAAAAGTCACAGCAGGGGGAAAGGCTTTTTCATACATGGCCCCCCAACTATGGAATAAACTTCCCACTTTCGTTCGAGACTCAGACACTCTCCAAAATTTTAAGTCTAGGCTAAAGACATACTTATTTACGCAGGCTTTTGACTAGATTTAGACTGGGCTGCATGGCTCGGGTCACTGGGGCCGGAGTCTGGAGTCAAGTCTGGCCTGCCTGCCTTGTCCGCTAGCCGGGAGAGTCAGGTGGGTGGTCTGGCTGAACTGGGCTTCAGTCCTCGTGATCTTGACTCGTGCATCCTTGCCTTAGAGTAAAAGCAGAGCTGGGGGTTCACAGTCAAAGAGCCTTACAGTGATCAGAGACATTGGGTTGCTGTCTTCTGCCTCCCGTTGGGTTGCCGATGTCTCATGTGATCCCTCTTGGCTGTGTTACCTACCAGTTCTCCTGCTATAGCTAATGCTGCCGGGGTCTCATGCTCCACATGGCATCAGTGATTGTTAATAGACACTGTGCTCTTAATCAATAACTAATTACATTTTCTGTTTTCTCTCCGAGCTGTGTTACCGACCCACACAATGATGTCATCTGATGGAGCTCCATGTGCATAATTCACATTTTATTCGACCATGACTCCATGACTTTAGTTTCGCTCTTAGATTTATCATCATACCCGGGCCACTTAATGTCGATGTGAATACTTCACATTTTATTCGAACTTTGACTCCATGACTGTAGTTTCGCTCTTAGATTTATCATCATACCCCGGCCACTTAATGTCGATGTGAATACTTCACATTCTATTCGAACTTTGACTCCATGACTTTAGTTCGCTCTTAGATTTATCATCTACGCCGCCCAAGGAGGTTGGGTCCCTTTTTGAGTCTTGGTCCTCCTAAGGTTTCTTCCTAGAACTAGGGAGTTTTTCCTTGCCACTGTCGCCCTAGGCTTGCTCAACTTGGGATTGGACGTAGTTATTAGGAGACAATCTAAACTTGTAAAGTTGCTTTGAGACAATGCTCCATTGTAAAAAGCGCTATATAAATAAATCTGACTTGACTTGACTTGACACGACCAGAGTGGGGCCTGGTACTGCAGGTATAATCCCATCAGACATGGAGAAGCAATCTCCATTTGTTTCCTTCTGGCCTGACACAGGTTGAACAGGTGATTCAGGGAAGGTAGAGGTGAGGGAGAACAGATCGGCTTTTTGATTATCGCCCTGGTGCATATTCTCTATCACTTTCTTAAGGGTTTCTAAGTCTTCTTGACTGCATTGGACTGTTTTAGAGTTGCTCTTTTTGTTGCAATCCCTTTCTTGAGCTGGATTTGTTTTGATCCTTTCTTCAGCATTACCCTGAGGGAATGACTGTCGCCTTGGGTTACCCCAGGGACGATTGTCCCATCGTCCAACATGCCCTTGGTTTTCTCGGGACTGGTGGGTTTTCCGTTGATCGGGAGGATGCCGATCGTGGCGATACCTTGGGGGACCCTGACCTGAGTCGGAGCTAGCCTGATCTCGACTACGGTCTGGCCATTGTGGTTTAGAGTACCTGTGGCACCGATGGATTTGCTGGGACTGAGGACTTCCCTGTCTCTGGTTTGGGCCCTGGGTCTGGTTGAGGCCCTGAGCAGGATCCAAAGTCGCACGGGGGAACGGTAGCGGTCTCTCTTCAGATTCAACGATGACTGTTCGGTGGACCTTGGGATGATCGGCTACTAGCCTCCGGCTCACGTCAGCATGCGGCCCTTGGAGCCACAGATGTGTCGCAGGCCTCGCTTCGGGTTGGCTTTCTTCCCTGCGTGGTGGTCGGGGTCTACCGGATCTAGACTTGCGGGCATACAACTCAGATTTCCACCCTGGCCAGCGGTGAAGGTAGAGTTACAGCGTTCGAGTATCACGAGCTTCAGCAGACTTAGACGAGACTGTAGTCTAGTGTGGAGGAGATCTTGGCTAGTTGGGTTTTTAACTATTTCCTAATTCGGCGATACCGAACTTCTAAGACTGCTGGACACAGAAAACTTAGAGTAAAATAAAACACAGAAACTTAAAACTTTAAGCACGAAAACTTGAACATAGACAGACGAAGACTGGAACTTTACAGGTACAAAGAACAAAAAGCACTCCGTTGTTGGTTCACGCTCCATTTTTGTATGTTCCGGATGTGAGTGGCTAGAGGTGTGGCAACAGGGGCTTGTCCTAGATTTAGCCAGTGAGAGGCTGATTCGTCACTAAATCCCTCCTCTCGTGGATATGTCTGCTAATTTCACCATAGGTCGGTAGGGGCCGCTACAGGCTATAACTTGGATTAATACCTTTCTACATACCGAGGACGTCTAAAAGCATCACAAAGAAAAACCAAAAATCCTCAAAGTTACACATTTGGTTGAGGTATCTTGAATTTATAAACTAGGACATCGTTAAGTCACTCTAACTACAGTACATGCATTCGCTATTCCTTAACTAAACAATAATACGATTAATACAAGATGTAGGAAACGGTACATTCTAAATAACTTCATTTTTGTTCTTTTATAACTATGAACAAGTATTAAACCCGAGCGATCGATACATATAGACAAACAGCTGTTATTTCTAATCATAACCAAACTGGATAATTTTAAGTATAAAAATGATCATTATACTAAAACATTAACCACATAGAGATGAGGATACATGACAAATCAGTAACATGCATATACATACAATTTTATATATATGTGGGTACGATGAATTATCCCTGATCAAACTCTTTGTATGAACTAACTAAATACATATGGGTGTGTTTAGACTTATTATGAAGCAAATCTCAGGTGTTCTGTAATTGAATGATTCAGGCAAAGATAATCTGTTCCCAACAAAATTAATACTATCATTAAACAAAACTTGTCTCTTAAAGGTTTCTTGTGTCGTAAATCCAGGGCTGTCTTTCAGTGACCTTTCTTGTGTGATAAGGTTTGCAAGAGGAGCTGTCATGAAAGAGTTCAACTGTGGGAGGAAAAAGCCGTTATCTTCTGCAACAGTTAGAGGGAAAGGGGAAGCCTGTGGCCTGAAAGATGAAACCCCCTTTTAAGGTTACACATGGACTCAGTTTATGATTGCCGAGATGTCTAGGGTTATAGGTTTGTTTAAACAGACCCCCAATTCTGTTGGCTTGAGAAAAAGTCTGGTGTTGATGGAGCCATCACTTAGTGGGTGAAAGATCCGGTCCAGATGGCCATTGGCATTCCGAAGTGTCGTAAAGTTTATGACTTGTGGAAGAGGGTAGAAAGAGAGACTGATACAGCTATGATGCTACAATGTCCATTTAATAGGGATGTACAATTGGATGTCATCAGCAAAGAAATGAAAATTAATGTTGTGCTTCCTGATTACTTGTCCTAAAGGAAGCATGTACAGGAAAAATAACAATAGCGGCAAAATCCGCTTGTTAAGTTGTGACGTAACTACTTTCCAATAATACTATATCCGGGTCCAAACCCTTGAGGCACTTGTATTTTCACCATGCCACAGTGCTGTGTTCCCCGTTGTATGAATCGATCTGAGTCCAAAGGTACAATCCAGCTGTCATTCTACCGTTTTCCTTGCGATAAGAAAGAGAAGAGGAAATGGCTCAAGGCGATAAGGTAAGTTACAGTTTTTAAATTAATGAAGAAAAAGGTTTAGCGTAAATGAGTGTTTAGCATTAGCTATCTTTGGGGTAGCTAGCTAAGTGGGGTACGCTTTTATTGAGTTGTATATCGGTTTTAAAGGGTGTTTCTGGGTATAAACTTACATTTGTGTGTTGTTAAAAGCTTATATGTATTGCCAAGTTAAGGCGAAAATAACTAGGCAATAAGCCACTGTCTGACCGACAAGCTGACAAACTGACAGTAAAAACACAGTGATTTGGGTACCAAGCAAGGGGGGGAAAAAAATCAATAAAACCAGTATTCTTTTTAATAAAAGCCCATATGGGTGTTTCTGCTATTGCCATTGGGTGCTAACGTTAGGTATGTTACGTTTAACTAGGTTAGTTAGCTAGCTAACGTTAGCACCTGCACTCTGTGCTGTTATATTATATTTTAACTTACCTACTATGTTTAAAATTTTCTTTATATATTCTTGTTTCTCTTTTTTTCACGAGTTGTTTTATTATTGTTAGAGAAAACCTCAGACTTTAATTTCTTCACTGTAATTATTGTGCACATAAGCAGTATAAACACCTAAGTAATGATCAATTTCTTGCCTTTGTACAGAAGCGTGAAAACTTCACCCCAAACTGCAACTCCAGGGTTGTGCAGGTTGGCCATTTCCCCAATGGCAAAGCTGCTGGAACAATCACGTTTTAACATGGAACGAGGGGAAGACTTTTCAGTTCCCTGACCACCTCAGCCATACCCCTAAACAGAGGAAATCAAATGTTGGTCCTACCAAGCGATGAGACTAAAGGAACAAAACAGCTCAACTGATGCTTTGAACCTGCAATAGACACCCAATACTTCAGGTCTTGCAGTTGCTTCAAATAGGGAACGACATGCTGAGAGCAGAGAATGAGAAGTTGAAAAAACAACAAACTAGAGAAACAGAAGCAAACATTTTCCATTCAGTAAGATTTTCCTCCAATCCTGAGAGAGTCCAGTATTACACTGGATTGCCTGATGCTGCTTACTGTCCTGTTTTTGGAGCACTACTTTCTAAATTTGAGTACAGTACACTCTGATTGGATTGTCCAAATTATTCCCCTAGTGATCAGTTGCTCCTGACCTTATGAAACTTAAACTAAATTGTGGCCCCATGTAGATCTTGCAACAAGGTTTAATTGCAGTACAGCCACAGTAACCAACATCTTTCACCACCATCACTTATGCGCTGTATGACGGTTTTGTATGGTCGGCATGCTGGAGAACGAACATACCCTCAACAGCCAAGAATCAGACGTCACTCCCAGAACTGCTTCCGGGCCTTTCCAACTGGTAGGATAGTTCTCGACTGCACTGAGGTTGCAGTCGCCAGCACTTGAGAGACTCGAAACTCAGAGTAATTTGTACAGCCAGTACAAAGGACAGACCACGCGAAAGCTCTAATTGGCTGTAGCCCCCAATGGAGTAATTACCTTCGCCAGTGGACCTGTATGGTGGGAGTGCCTCAGGACAAGGCAATAACAGCTGACCTGTGGACTTCTCCAACATATCCAACCTGGGGACATGGTTATGGCAGACAAGGGCTTCACTATTCGGGACATTTTGCCTGAGGGAGTGGTTGCTTGACATTCCATCCTTCCTTGTTGATGGACAGTTTACACAGGAGGAAGCAAACAATAAACGATAATCGCCAGTGCTCGGATAACACGTGGAGCGTCCCATTCAGAGGCTGGAAACTGTTATAACCATTTTGGAACTATATTCCATACCAGTTCAAAAAAAATATTAACAGAATTTTAAAAGTCTGTGTATGTCTTACAAATTTACAAACACCTATTCTACGTGAAATTGAAGATAAATTAAACTGATTGTCCTGTGTAATAAATTGCTGAAATAACGTTGACTCATGACTGTTTGTTTTGCAGAAATTTGTTTATTAAAGGGTAATAATGTGTTCACACTTTCTTTATATGCAAAAAAATATATTTACACATGCTATTTGATTAGATCATAAATGCAGTTAAATTACAAGAGCAGATGCTAACACAATTCCTGACAAATGTTTGGTAGGAAACAGAACTCTTTATAAAATGTTTCCAGTGTCTCTATGTTAGAGACCAATGCTGGATCTTTGAGCACGGGCAAGATGACAATGTCAAGAGGAGTCAGACAATTAGGGTGACAACTGTGAGCTATGGTCAGTGTAGGTACCCCCCCCACCCAATGGATCTGATGCCAGTAATTAGGAGATTTCTTAAGGATCAGGGAACCAGTAACTTCATCCATCTCCAGGAATAGTCCTTACTCTCTGCTGCCTGCCTGATAGTTTTGGTTCTATCTGACCAAGGACACTTCACCTCAATAATGCAGTCATCAAGAAACTGTCCCATCTGGAGATCCACCGAGCAAACCGCTGTTAGACAGGAAAAGTCCCCTCTCCTGGATATGACACCAGTAACACTCTGTGAATTTCTGCTTTGCCCTCGACTCATGCAGGAATCCCCCAATCACATGCCTTAAAAGAAATATCACAGTTTTTAAAAGCAGTCCTTAGAAACAGTTTAATTACTTACTAATTATACCACAACATACTTTAGATCCTTCTTTGAGGTTGTACTGGCCAGCAGAGCTTTGAATTAAAGAAGGAGGGTAAGACTTCCGCCTAACTGCTGCCAAAGACCAAGCCAAAAGTTGCTTGCGTGATGCGCTTCTTGCGATTTATGCCAACCTGTTTTTACATATGTATCAGACAGTTCTTGCTTAGTTTAATTAGTATTAGAGTTACATGCAAAATAACCAAACAATTTAAGCCTCTGTAGCCAGCAGTTTGCTAAATTGAAATGTTTATGTACAAATTTTATTGAAAATTTTAACAATTTTCACTACTTAATTTTAAATTAATTTTGGGGGGGGGGGGTGTTTGGTGAAACAAAACCTGTACTGTGAGAGCTAAACCACAAATGAACACAAAAAAAAAAAAACAGTTGACAACCCTTTCAGAAAATGCCACTGCAAATTCAAACAAGTTTATGAACTTGCAGCGTATTTTCTAAATGCTGCCTGTGCATGTGTTGTCATACTGATGTTTTCTTAGTTTTGTTTGCTTGCATTTTTCTTATGTTTGCAGTGTGTTGAGTTCAGTTTATGTAGTTTTTCTTTATATCTAAGTGTGATTTCCTTACCACAATTGCATTCTTTGCTTGCCCAACTGTGGCTCTCTCAATCTGCTTTTCCTGATCAGTGACCGCAAGAGATAACAGCACGTAAAGAGGCCTTGTCCTCAGCTTTGGGTGTAACCTGGGCTGGCCATCAGTGCATTCAAACGTCTTGTCATAAAAAAAAAAAGAAAAGCCTACATTTACAGTTAAAGCAGTGTCAGACATTTGCCAATTCTATTTTTATTATTTCCTTGTAAATCAGTGAGTGTCCACAAACAGTGTATATGATAAAAGCTAAATTTTATGTCTATGATTTACCAGGGTTTAAATTCCATTTCTGTGTTTTTAAACACTCATTACAAAAACTGACAGCCCTGTTTTTAAATGACAAGAAATCATACTTTTTGAAATTGAACAAAGTACTGTATGGTGATGTTTCACTACTAACATTGAGGGCACATTAATAAAGCACAGATGGAAGTCGTACCTTAGTTGGTTTCTGGACTCAAAAAATCCACCCATCCCAGTGAAACGCCCAAGTTTGTGACAAGAATGCCAGTGCCCATTCCCTGTCCTCTTGGGTGACAGGTTTTTTTTATTCCAGCTGAAATAATAATATATAAATGGGGAAGAGAAGAATAACAGTACTTGAGATAATTACCAGAGAGTACACTATCTCAACAGCTTTTTATTAGCATTGTTCATTTATAAATTACCTTTAAGCTCACAATGTTCTTGACAATATTTTAATTATTCATAAAATAACCACTGTCTGGCCAACGTAGATTTTAGTATTGATGGAGGCTAAGTTTAAGATGGTGATTTTTCTATTAGTACTTGTCACGCCCCATACCAGCACCGCTCCCGACACACACATTCTGCCACGCTTGTCCTCGCCGACCTACTGATCACCTGCACCTGTTCCCATGTCCGACCTCCCTCCGCCACTATAAAAACACCACTCAGTCACTATCATTCCGCTACACAACAAGGTTCCTGCCTCGTTTCTATAGCTTCTACAATAAACAACAAAGTGATTATTACCTGCAATTCAGCCTCCGTTCTCTCTCTACTGCCTGCGTTTGTCTCCTGACTACCACCGCCGTTACAGTTTGTGTAGCCGCAAGCATGGAGACAGCGGCTAGTAGTCCCAGCCCCACCGCGACTTCAGCAGAGCAGATCGCCGAACGTCGCTCTCAGATCCAGGAAGTGGCCCAGGCGCTGTCTTTACTGGCGGACCATCAACGCTCGCTCGGCTCACTGGTCCCCTCGGTCGACGAGCTTACCCAGCATGTCGCTCAGCTGACGCCATCTGCCGCCGTGGTGCTACCTGCCTCCGTTCCGCTTCCTCCCAGTCCTCCGCGGGAACAACAGTCAGCCTACAAAATCGCTCTACCGGGTAAATATGATGGCGACCCGGACCGTTGTGAGGGTTTCATCTTGCAGTGCGAATTATGTTTCACCCAGGCATCACCGGAGTCCGATGCCTCCCGAATCGCCTTGGTAGTGTCCCTCCTCTCTGGACGAGCACTGGATTGGGCCACCACCATCTGGTCTCAACAAGGTGAAGAGGCAAAGGACTACGCGAAGTTTCTGACAGCCTTCCGCGCTGTGTTTCAGCATCCCCGCGAGGGAAGATCCACCGGTGACGTTTTGTTCACTCTGCGACAGGGCCGTCGCTCGGCAGCCGACTACGCCCTCTAGTTCCGTACCCTGGCAGCTCAAAGCGGATGAAACACCCATGCCCTCCTCGCCACATTCCGCCAAGGGTTGCGCACCGATCTCAGGATGGAATTCGCAGGGCGCGATCTCGACCTGTCCCTGGAGGACCTTATCACCCTCACCATCTGTCTTGACCAGCTCCTCATCCCACGGCTTGCCTCTGTTCCTCGTCCGGCCCCTCGAGCCGTCCCACGGGATGCAAGTGACCCCTCACCTCCTGCTGAGCCTATGGAGATCGGCCGCGCTCAACTCTCCGCCGAGGAATGGCGTCGCCGCTTCGAATGGAGTCTCTGTTGTTACTGCGGCTCGGACCGGCACCTCCGTCCTGCATGTGACCTCGCCCCGGCCGGATCGACCCACACGCGTGCCAGGGATCCCACACGCACGCCACGGGTGAGTCGAAACCATCCTTACGCCTCCTTCGTCTTACCGGTGCTCTTGCGGCTCGCTCACATCGACGTGTCTGTTACAGACCTGATCGACTCCGGCGCCCAGGGGAACTTCATCGCGGAACGCCTCATCACGGAATGGAAGATCCCCTGCTCTGCACTCAGGACCGAACGCAGGATCACCGCGGCCGACGGATGCCCACTAGGCCCGGGCCTGCTCACCCGCATCACTGCCCCTCTCTGCCTGGTTACTAGTGCCACTCATCAGGAATCCATCGCCCTGCTCCCGGTAAAGTCTCTCGCCTATCCTGTCATCCTGGGGCTCCCCTGGCTTCGCCTTCATGACCCCCTTATCTCCTGGTCCGCCCGCGAGATCGTCCGCTGGTCTCCGTGGTGTCATGACAACTGCCTGCTCCGACTCTGCAAATCCACACACTCCCGCTCGCGGATTCCATCCCTCTCCCGGACAACGTGCCTGAACAGTACAGGGACTTATCCTCGATCTTCGCCAGGGATTCACCTCCTCCTCTTCCTATGCATCGTCCCTATGACTGCGCCATCGACCTCCTTCCGGACGCACCACTGCCCAAGGCCCGACTATACTCTCTCTCCGCGGCCGAAGAACGGGCCATGTCAGAATATATCAAGGAGTACCTAGGTCTGGGATTCATCCGTCCGTCCACCTCTCCCGTTTCAGCGGGATTCTTCTTTGTGCCCAAATGGGACGGTGGCCTCCGGCCTTGTATCGACTACAGGGGACTCAATCGCATCTCTCGCAGTTACGCCTACCCACTCCCTCTGGTACCCTCAGCCCTCGAACAGCTTCGCGCAGCCTGCCGGTTCACCAAGTTGGATCTTCGCAATGCATATAACCTGGTCCGTGTCAGAGAGGGGGATGAATGGAAAACCGCATTCAGCACCAGCACCGGTAATTACGAGTATCTGGTCATGCCCTTTGGTCTGGCGAACGCTCCCTCCTTCTTCCAGGCGTTTATTAACGACGTGCTCCGAGACATGCTTGGCCGGTTCGTTACAGTATACCTGGACGACATTCTGGTATACTTGCCTGACTTCGCTACCCACATAACACACGTCCGCCAGGTGCTCGAGAGACTTCACCTCCACCACCTCCGAGTCAAGGCCGAGAAGTGCGCCTTTCACACCCAGTCGGTGCGTTATTTGGGTTATGTAATCTCCCCCTCCGGGGTGGCCATGGACAAAGCCAAACTCTCCGCCGTCCTCGACTGGCCGTTGCCGGATTCCATCAAGCAGTTGCAGCGTTTCCTAGGATTCGCCAATTTTTATCGCCGCTTTATCCGGAATTTCAGCCGCACGGTGGCACCCCTCACCGCTCTCCTACAAGGCAGCCCCCGCTCTCTCTGCTGGAACTCTGACGCTGAGCGGGCCTTCGCTTCACTCAAGTCCGCGTTCGTACGAGCTCCTGTCCTGGGCCATCCCGATCCGGAATGGCCCTTCATCCTGGAGGTCGACGCATCGTCTGTAGGAGTGGGTGCCGTTCTTTCACAGCATCTCGGCGTGCCCCCCAAGCTGCGACCGGTGGCGTTTTTTTCGCACAAGCTCACGCCAGCAGAACGCAACTATGATGTGGGTGACAGCGAACTGCTGGCAATCAAGCTGGCCCTGGAGGAATGGCGGCACTGGCTCGAGGGATCCAAATATTCCTTCACGGTCCTTACTGATCACAAGAACTTGGAGTACCTCTGTTCAGCCAAGCGCCTCAACGCCTGTCAAGCACGCTGGTCTCTTTTCTTTTCCCGCTTCACATTCGCCATCACTTTTCGCCCAGGGTCTAAGAACACTAAAGTGGATGCTCTGTCTCGCAGCCTCGACTCAGACCCAGCCGATCCCGAAGCACCCACAACCATTCTCCCAGCCTCATGCACCATCGGCGCGATACAATGGGACCTTGACCGTGAACTGGACGAAAGGCTCTCCCAAACGCACACTCCGCCAAAATGCCCGCAGAACAAGAAGTTTGTGCCCGCGGACTTCCGCGACCGCCTCCTCACCTGGGCCCACCTTTCCCTGTGTTCGGGCCATCCTGGGGAGACCCGGACCTACCAACTCCTGGCATCACACATGCGCAGAACATGGGAGAACATGCGCAGGGACGTGCATCACTTCGTGATCTCCTGCAACAACCCCTCGCACTCTTCCGTCTGGCCTGCTCCGCCCTCTGCCCGTGCCGCAAAGACCTTGGTCCCACATAGCCCTCGATTTCGTCACGGACCTCCCTTCCTCCCAAGGATACACGGCCGTCCTCTCGGTCATCGACGGCTTCTCCCGTGCCGTTCGCTTCATCCCGCTTCCGAAAGTCACCACCGCACTCCAGACAGTGGAATGCCTTTTCGAACACGTCTTCCGGAACTTCGGCATCCCTGAGGACATCCTCTCGGATCGAGGGCCTCAGTTCACCTCTGCAGTCTGGCAGGCTTTCGTGAACAAGCTGGGCTCCACGGTCAGCCTTTCCTCGGGCTATCACCCACAGACTAACGGGCATTGCGAGCACTCAAATCAAGAACTCAAGAAGTTCCTCAGATGCTACTGCATGCACAATCCCCACGACTGGTCTCAGTTCCTTCCGTGGGCGGAGAATGCCCAGAACTCCCTCCATCATTCCTCCACAGGGCTCACACCATTCCAATGCGTCCTGGGCTTCCAACCTCCGTTCGTGCCATGGGATTCTACACCCTCGGACGCCCCTGCCGTGGATGACTGTTTCCGCCGCAGCGAGGACGTCTGGTGTCAGGTCCACCTCAAGATCGACCAAGCCATCCGTCGGTACAAGAGGCATGCGGACTGGCACCGACGCTCAGCTCCCGTCTTCCAACCAGGAGACCGCGTCTGGCTATCGGCCCGAGGACTGCGTAACACTCAGGGAAGTACCCCATTTTCTCCGCGATTTCTGGGTCCTTACAAAATCGTTTGCCGCCAATGATGTCACGTACCGATTACAACTGCCTTCTCACATGCGCGTCTCTCTCTCGTTCCATGTCTCGCTGCTGAAACCCTGGTCCCCTGGCCCACTGGCGGAGGCCTCTCCTGCGGCACATCCCCCGCTTGCCGGTCCGTCAGACACTTACACAGTCCACCGCCTCCTGGATTCTCGCCTGCGAGGTACGTGCCTCCAATACCTGGTGGAGTGGGAGGGCTACGGCTCCGAGGAGAACTGCTGGGTGGACGCCAAGGACATTCTGGATCCTCTCCTCATCCGGGAGTTCCACGCCGCACGGCCCGACCGGCCAGCCCCCCGGCCACGCGGCCGCCCGCGCGGTTCCTCCTCGCTCTGCCGCACCCTCGCCGGCACGAGTCCTTCGAGGGGGGGGGTACTGTCAAGCCCCCTACCAGCGCCGCTCCCGACACACACATTCTGCCACGCTCGTCGTCGCCGACCTACTGATCACCTGCACCTGTTCCCATGTCCGACCTCCCTCCGCCACTATAAAAACACCACTTAGTCACTATCACTCCGCTACACAACAAGGTTCCTGCCTCGTTTCTATAGCTCCTACAATAAACAACAAAGTGATTATTACCTGCAATTCAGCCTCCGTTCTCTCTCTACTGCCTGCGTTTGTCTCCTGACTACCACCGCCATTACAGTACTACAGCACACCTTGACTATTATGCTGATAAATTATTAATTTTCACACCATACAATGTCTTTAAACCACATAACATGAAGTAATTAATTCAAACCATTCAAAAACATCAACATAAGTTAATTACTAACCTCGTGTTGTTGATGGTGTCATGTCAGACACTCTCTTGGCTGCAATTTCGTCAGTTTTTGGCGTTTTTGCCCTCTTCCATGCACTAGCATGACTCACAAGCTTTCCAAAACCTATTTGGTACAGATTTAGTTTTGGTACAGATCTTTGTTTATGTCCAAGTTCATAACAATCAGCCTTAACCAGTGAGCGACCATGCTCACTGTCAGGGTCCCAACCTGAGGAAAACTAAGCCAATGCCACCCCCTAGTGTTGGAGAAAGGTAACTGTTGTTTGGAGAACCTGTGCTTCGCCTTGCGCTGCCATGGGGTTGTTAACTATTCCCTGGGGCATCCCTCGCAGATTTCTTTAGCTTGCTTTAGTTCAGTAATTCTCTGTTTAACGCTCAGCGCTATTAGCTCACAATCTGTAGCACTATTGTCCTCTGAGCATTTTCTGTTTTGTTCTGGGAATGCTGCCCTGAGTCAGCATGTTCCCATACTTTGCTTTGGTGCCGTCGCTCTGCACATGCGCAGACATGTGCAACATAGTGGAGGCGCATCGCATGCTAATGGCGTAAGCTTTGGTTTGGTATATTTCTGTGGTTTATTCAATTGCTGAATGGCATGTTGAGTTAAACCAATGTTAACTCACTCGTCAACCCAGGGTTCAATCGTCGGCCACTGAAGTCTTTTTTTTTTCCTGTATTGTTTTATTTATTTTCTTTTGGGTGAACTATTGTTTCTTTTATTTATTTATATTTTGGTTCACCTCTTCTACCTGGAGCTAACTGCGATTGGGTCCTAAACCCCTTTGTTCTTTTGTTTTCACAGTTCGCCTGTCATGCCCGCCTCCGGCGCCGCTCCGCCCGCTCGCACCTTTCCTCACTCTGCCTCACCAATGTACTAATTACTTCCACCTGATCCCGTTTTCATCTCCTTCATAAACACCGTCTCACTCCCCAAGCCTCTGCTACATGACAAGGTTCTCTACCCTAGTCACCTAGCTCCCCATATCACCGCCTCGTAAACCCTTGTTATATTCTAATAAACCTGCCTTACCTCCATCTTGGCCTGCGTTTGCCTCCTTCCTCTCCACGGCGTAACAGTTCGTGTAGCCGGTAACATGGAGGCAGCGGCCGCTGGTTCCCACCCCGACGCTTCCAAAGCCGAACAGCTAGCCGAACTCTGTGCCCACATCCAGGAAGTGGTTCACGCGGTCTCCGTGCTCGCAGACAATCAGCGCTTGCTCAACGCGCTGGTCCCCTCCATCAGCGAGTTAACACAGCGTGTGTCCCGCTTCCTCCCAGCCCTCCTCGGCCGCCTTCAGCGGCTTACCGCATCGCTCTGCCAGAGAAGTATGACGGCAACCCAGAACGCTGCGAGGGCTTCCTCCTTCAATGCCAGTTGTACTTCGCCAGCTCACCACCGGAGTCCGACGCGGCCCACATCGCCCTCGTTGTGTCCCTCCTCACCGGACGAGCCCTCGATTGGGCCACGGCCATCTGGGCGCAACAAGCCGAGGAGGCCAGAGTCTACGATAGCTTTTTGACGGCCTTCCGCGCCGTCTTCCAGCACCCCCGGGAGGGGCGGTCCTCAGGGGAGGTACTCCTTACTCTGCGGCAGGATCGCCGCTCCGCTGCTGACTACTCCCTGCACTTCCGCACCCTGGCGGCTCAGAGTGGATGGAACACACCTGCCCTTCTCGCCGCTTTCCACCAGGGTCTGCGTCCCGACCTCCGGAGGGAACTGGCCGGGCGGGACCTGAACCTCTCACTGGAGGAGCTCATCACCATCACCATCCGCCTGGACCAGCTCCTCGCTTCACGCTCCACCCCCGCTCCTCAACTCGTTCCAGGGGAACAGGGGAACTTCATCGCCGATCACATCGTCACCCAATGGAAGATCCCCTGCACTACACTACCCCATAAGCACCGTGTCACCTCTGCGGATGGTCGACCTCTTGGCTCGGGCTTCCTTACCCGTGTCACGGCCCCTCTCTGCCTGCTGACCAGCGCGGTGCACCAGGAAACCCTCTCTCTCTACCTGGTCAGATCTCTCACGTATCCTCTCATCCTGGGACTCCCATGGCTTCGTGACCACGACCCACTCATCTCCTGGGCAGCCCATGAGCTCATCCGCTGGTCGTCTCGCTGCCAAAAACGCTGCATTCTCCGACCTGCCTTGCAAGTCAACTCCCTCCCAGTCACCCAGCCTGATCCGCTTCCTCCGAACGTGCCCGATCAGTACGCAGACTTGGCTCCTGTCTTCGGATCGGCCTCTCCTCCCTCTCTTCCTCCACACCGTCCTTACGACTGCGCCGTCGATCTCCTGCCGGATGCCTCTCTACCCAAGGCGCGCCTGTATCCGCTGTCTGCCACCGAAGAGAAGTCCATGTCGGAATACATAACGGAGTACCTGGACCTTGGCTTCATCCGTCCATCCACCTCGCCCGTCTCGACAGGCTTCTTCTTTGTGCCCAAACGCGACGGCGGCCTCAGGCCGTGCATCAACTACCGGGGATTGAACCGTATCACTCGCAGCTATGCCTACTTGCTGCCACTGGTGCCCTTGGCCCTGGAGCACCTCCGTGCGACGCACTGGTACACCAAGCTCGACCTTCGGAACGCCTATAACCTCATCCGGATGAAAGAGGGAGACGAATGGAAAACGGCCTTTAGCACCAGCAGCAGACATTACGAGTACCTGGTGATGCCCTTCGGGCTGGCCAACGCCTCGTCTGTCTTTCAGGCATTCATAAACGACGTGCTCCGGGACATGCTCGGCCGATTTGTCATGGTATATCTCGACGACATCCTCATATACTCCCCGGACTTCGACACCCACGTCAAACAGGTGCGCCAGGTGCTCGAACGGCTTCTCTCCCATCATCTCCGCATGAAGGCGGAGAAGTGTGACTTCCACACTCAGTCGGTCCGCTACCTGGGCTACGTCATCTCCCCCTCAGGCGTCGCCATGGACGCTGCCAAACTGACCGCCGTCTTGAACTGGCCCACACTGGGTTCCATCAAGCAACTACAGCGCTTTCTGGGGTTTGCAAATTTCTACCGGCGTTTCATCAGGGACTTCAGCCGCACAGTGGCGCCCCTCACCGCGCTTCTGCAGGGTAAGCTGCGCTCCCTCCGCTGGTCCTCCAAAGCCGAACAAGCATTCGGTGCACTCAAGGCCGCCTTCACCCGAGCTCCCGTCCTGGGCCATTCGAACCCGGACCTCCCCTTCGTCCTGGAGGTGGACGCATCTTCTACCGGCGTGGGTGCCGTCCTGTCCCAACGGCTCGGCGATCCACCCAAACTACGTCCCGTCACCTATTTCTTGCACAAACTGATCCCAGCCGAACGCAATTACGACGTGGGCGACCGGGAACTGCTAGCGATCAAACTGTCCCTGGAAGAATGGAGGCATTGGTTGGAAGGCTCCAAACACCGCTTCACCGTGCTAACCGACCACAAGAACCTGGAGTACCTCAGGTCCGCCAAGCGCCTCAACGCCCGCCAGGCCCGCTGGTCCCTTTTTTTCTCCAGGTTCCTTTTTTCCATCACCTACCACCCGGGAACAAACAACGCCAAGGCCGACGCTCTCTCCCGAAGTCTCGATCCCAGACCGGCCTCCGAAGAACCACCTGCACCTGTCCTCCCGTCCTCATGCACGATCGGAGCGATCCAGTGGGACTTCGAACAGGAACTGGAGGAAAGACTCTCCCGGATGCGCATTCCACCATCCTGCCCGCCGGACAAGAAATTCGTGCTCCAGGACCTTCGCGACCGCCTCCTTGCCTGGGCTCATCTCTCTCTCTGCTCTGGTCACCCTGGAGAGACGCGCACCCACCAACTGCTCTCCGCGCGCTTCTGGTGGGAAAACATGCGCAGGGACGTCCACCGCTTCGTCGCCTCCTGCAGTACCTGCGCCCAAGCAAAGACCCCTCGCACTCTCCCTTCCGGTCTGCTCCGTCCCTTGCCCGTGCCGCAAAGACCCTGGTCCCACATTGCCCTGGACTTCATCACGGACCTCCCTTCGTCTCACGGATTCACCGCCATCCTCTCCGTCATAGACCGCTTCTCCCGTGCAGTCCGCTTCATTCCTCTTCCCAAGATCCCTTCCGCGCTCCAGACAGCCGAGCATCTCTTCATGCACGTCTTTCGTGGTTTCGGCATCCCTGAGGACGTCCTCACCGACCGGGGGCCCCAGTTCACCTCTGCGGTGTGGCGCGCGTTCCTGGAAAAGCTGGGTTCCACCGTCAGCCTGTCCTCTGGGTACCATCCCCAGACCAACGGACAGTGCGAGCGCTCTAACCAGGAGCTCAAGAAATTCCTGCTGTGCTACTGCCTCCGTAACCCGCTCGACTGGCCACAGTTCCCTCCGTGGGCCGAGATAGCCCAAAACTCCCTCCGGCACTCATCCACCGACCTCACGCCCTTCCAGTGCATCCTAGGATACCAACCTCCCTTCGTGCCCTGGGACTCCACACCATCGGACGCCCCGGCCGTTGACCAGTGGTTTCGCCGCAGCGAGGACGTATGGTGCCAGGTACACCACCGCATCGACAAGGCCATCTGTCGGTACAAGAGGCACGCTGACCGTCGCCGCCGCTCCGCTCCTGACTTCCAGCCCGGGGACCGTGTTTGGCTCGCCTCCCAAGGACACCTCACAGGGAAATACCCCTTTTTCTCCATGCTTTCTGGGTCCATACAGCATCACCCATAAAATCAACGACGTCACTTACCGTTTGCAACTGCCCTCACATTTCCGTGTCTCTCCCGTCTTCCATGTCTCCCTCCTGAAGCCCTGGGTTCTCGGTCCGCTGGCCGAGTCTTCTCCTTCGGACCAGCCTTCGCCATCCGGCCCGCCGGAGGCTCCCACCTATGCGGTCCGACGCCTCCTGGACTCCCGCCGACGGGCCACGTGCCTCCAGTACCTGGTCGAATGGGAAGGCTACAGTCCGGAGGAGAACAGCTGGGTCGACTCCAAGGACGTTTTGGATCCCCTCCTCGTCCAAGACTTCCACGCCGCCCAGCCTGACCGGCTGGCTCCCAGGCCGCGGGGCCGCCCGCGCAAGACCTCATCTCTCCCCGACTCTCGCCGCACTCCCGCCTGCACGAGTCCTTCGAGGGGGGGCACTTTCACGCCTTGCCTCGCTCTGCCTCACCAACGTACTAATCACTTCCACCTGATCCTGTTTTCATCTCCTTCATAAACACCGTCTCACTCCCCAAGCCTCTGCAAGGTTCTCTACCCTAGTCACCTAGCTCCCCATATCACCGCCTCGTAAACCCTTGTTATATTCTAATAAACCTGCCTTACCTCCATCTCGGCCTGCGTTTGCCTCCTTCTTCTCCACGGCGTAACATTGCCTCTGTTTTAATATGGTGAACCGTAACAAATTTATGTTTTTTCCATGTACACTCTGCTCTTCTACACACCAGCCTAAATTCCCTAACGAAACTGTCCATCCAAGAATGATGTTTACGTTTACAAGTCATCACAGCAACAGCAGAGGAACAAGACTGATAAAAACAGCTGACCAAATCATCAGCACTAAAACCTGGGGATTCTGAGCATGATTTTGCCAGATTAGCAAAGCTACTAGAAAAAGGCCTGGCTTATGACACATGAAAATCCTGACTTACCTGTCCAGGTACAGAAGAAACTGTCTGCTTAACAATGGTAATATTAAAGGTTATAAGCCTATGATCTGAAAAATTCAGCTCTTTGACCTGCAGTCTTTGTATGACCATTCCTGTTGATAAAACCAAGTCCAAAGTGTGCACAGGTACATGAGTAGAATCATTGACGTGTTGCACTAAGATAAAAGAATTAATAAGTTGCATAAAGTCCTTAGCCAAGTAATTATCAGGGCAACATTAACATCTACTACCAATAAGATCCAATAAAATTCTAACAATAAAAAAAATTATATAATAAAAGCTACAATTTCAGAAAATTCCCCAATAAAATCCTTATGATCTCAAACGTGCTCTAAAATCTAAAACTTAAAAACGATTGAACACACCAACATTTGTCATCAGACAATGAATGTGCTGTTT
Organism: Ancistrus triradiatus; assembly: GCA_025084515.1. Classification (NCBI taxonomy): domain Eukaryota; kingdom Metazoa; phylum Chordata; class Actinopteri; order Siluriformes; family Loricariidae; genus Ancistrus; species Ancistrus triradiatus. The sequence goes on from JAJAGP010000229.1 coordinate 572,952, forward strand.
AAATACCACAGCTACCCCACCTCCCTTTCCCACATTTCTCGGCACCCGAAAATATGCATAGTCCATAGGACAAAGTTCCATAGAGGAGGCACCATCACCATTGGAAATAGCCCACGTTCCAATTAAGCAATAATACACAAGAGAGAGTGCTTTAACGTGAGATATTGGCAATAAAATGTCAGGAGTCATACCGTCATACCAGGTATGGACTGTAGAGGGTGGCAACGCTCTACATTCCTCGTATGACTCCTGGCAGCCGCTTTGATTGAGCTTCCTGTCAGTAAGTAGCTCAATCACAGGCAAATGATCCTCAGCTGCTGCCTTTGGCTATTTAAGAGCTTCGCCACTGGCAGTAGCTGTCGGATCATCTGACTGCACATGCCGCTTTGCCGTTCGATCGCCGCTACGGTGTTTTATTAACCTCTTAAAGCAGATGCGCCCCCTTTGGTGGCGTATACGGTAAAAAAAGTTAAATTGTTTAATAACTTCAAATACTCTTAATACATATAATAAATATACTAATACAAATATTTAATACTATTATGACTACCTGCATACCGATTTTCAACCGTCTACATGCAGCCATTCGCCAGAAATCACATACCGCACACAGCCGTCCGCCATGTTTTTGCGCAAAACAACCAACTTTTTTCCATTTTAAAACATACTTAGAATGTAAAATAACTTTTCATTTTATCATAGAAAATTCACTTACCGTCTAAACAAGTCCATGATACCGTTACATTGCCGATAAAACGTCAGTAAAGTCCTTTTTTGCATGGTTATGTGGGTGCGTAAAAATCCATTCGCTCACACGCATGCTCTTCTCTGGACGTTTTCCATTCCTCAAAACACATTTTCCCATGAACGAGGCTGCTTTATGTTCCCTCTACCCCTCGTCTTGCTCCCTTCCTAGGTCATTAGTTATTCAAGAGCCTGTAGCAGTATTGGCGCAGCTGTTTACCGCACGACCCACCTTCCTCACCAGCTGGCTTATGGCTAGACATATATGCAAATCTCTGGGTCTGTGTGAGCGCTGAGTGACAGAGCTGTGTTCCAATGGACAGCTAAGAGCCTACGGCTCACATAGAGACCATCCCCAGCACGCTCAGGCCCTCAGAGCGGAGGGAGGAGGGGCTGCAATCTCTGTTATCTGCTTTGGTGAAGCGAATACAGGCCCTGTTCAGCTTGATTTCTTTAGATAAAAACCAAATAACACTGAATTGTGACTAATATTTGTTTGTTCTATTACAGAAGACATAAAGAAACTTGCAACTACCTGATTTTTAGTGACAGGCTTCTTTTTATTTGCATTTTTAGAGCTTGTATCACATTTTGAGATGGATGGTCACACTTGATAAAAACCTGTATAACTCTTGACAGGTTTGTTGTATCTGTTCCAAATTTTGGATTTAGCTTTACAAGTCCCTGATGACAGTGGAATAATCTAGGCTCGTGAAG